>PVKU01001431.1:0-119150 GCA_004027475.1 Anoura caudifer
AAAAAAAAAAACAAAGCAGAATACTATTTTATGATGTGAAAATTATATAAAATTTAAACTTCAGTGTCCCTAAAGATTTTTCTATTTTTAATACCTTTGAACAAAATCTATTTCTGTCCATATCTTACCCCAACCCCAGTCACTCTAGTCCATCCCAGCATTATCCCACGACTCAACTATTTTCAGCCACTTCTTAGACAGGGTTCCCTGTCTTTAGTCCTGACACCCTCCCCCTCCTGGCCATCATCCACATGACCACAAAGCCATCTTTCCTTTATTCAAGTGTAATTGGTTACTGTGGAGCAACAGGGGTGGCTGCAGGCAGTGATGGTGGACGCAGGCATGGTGTCTAAGTGGCAGAGGAGAGCAGAGGCCGTGGTGTACCGGCAGCTCAGAATGTGGAGGGCATGAGACATCCCGTGTGGGCTCACCAAAATACAGGGTCCAACAGAAGCTACGCCACCGACTGTGGTCGGTAGGGTACGTGAATGTTTCTGAACATGTCACCTAAAATGTCATATGGTGTACTTGAGTGTGGTATTGTTATGTTACAGAATTATGTGCTTATGATTTTATGATAAAATATTTTATGTGATTAAAAAAGGGGCATTATTTGTGCCGGATGCTGTATTTAAAGAATAGTCAGTGAGAACTTGAAATTAATGTTAGTACTGCCTCAGTGAGTATTCATATTAACATAAATTCATTTATGTTACTCAAAAGCTAGTGAAATTGGGAAATGTTCTGGCTATAGATTAATACGTAGACAATTCGATAGATGGAAGAGCCAACGGGGCTGTGGAGAGTTGCTTAGATGTTTGAGAAGATCCTAGTAAATCATAGGAGATAATATCAGAGAAAGCAATCATGCCCTCCTATAACATGTCCTCCTTGCACATAACCTTCAAAGGCAGGCTTGGGTCCTAGGAGGGTCATATATTCAACCCAAGAGGGCAATACCACTATTCTTATGAGTTTGGAATATTCATGTGTGGAGCTGAATAGTTAAATTGAATATTCAAAGCAGCTGCAGGGTCTTCAATTCTTTTCTCTTTGCCAAAACAGAGCTAAGAATTGAATCACCTGTTTAACATCTACTGTGTGCCTACTATGTACAAGGGGAGAACACAAAGATCACACACAGTCTCTATCTTAAAGGGAACTTGAAATAGAGCAACACGGTACAATCTGCTATAGTTTCATTTGGAATATGACACTGGACGGTACCATCAAGCCCATCTAATATAAGTGCTTATTTAGTAAACCAGAAATCTCTCCCACAACTCAAGAAGAAGGGCCCAGCTGAGCAGCAATTTTAGCGATTTCCACTCTCTCTTTCCAGAGTTCCCTTCTGTCTATTTCATCTACTTTATTTTCACTAGCTCCTCACTGGGTCTGGAGATGCCAACTCTCTATGGAGAAATGAGCACTCCACCTACCCTGACCAAGGTGCAAACAACCCCAGTGCTCCTTACACTTCTGTACTAAATGACCACGGGGCCTGTTTATACAGAGAGCTAACATGATCACAGACAAGAAAGAGCAATAATTTGTTTTTTAGGACATTTTCCCAGAAGTGGGATTCTGGGTCATAAAGCAGTTCCATTTTTAATTTTTTAAGGAAATTCCATACTGTTTTCCACAATGGCTGCACCAACCTGCATTCCCACCAACAGTGTACAAGGGTCCTCCTCGCTCCACATCCTCACCAGCACTTGCTATTTGTTGATTTATTGATGATAGTTAATCTGACCAGTGTGAGGTGATATTGTGGTTTTAATTTGCATCTCCCTGATGATTAGTGACAATGAGCATCCTTTCATATGTCTATTGACCATCTGTATGTCCTCTTTGGAGAACTGTCTATTTAAGTCCTTTGCCTACTTCTTATTTGGATTGTTAGGGTTTGGGGTGGGGGGTTTGGTGTTGGGTTTTATAAGTTACTTATAAATGTTGAATATTAAGCCCTTATTAGAGGTATTGTTGAATATGTTCTTGCATTCAGTGGGTTGTCTTTTTATTTTTACTGATAGTTTCCTTCATTGTGTAAAAACTTTTTAGTTTGATGTAGTCCCATTTGTTGATTTTTTCTTTTATTTCCCTTGCCCAAGGCAATAAATCAGAAAAAAAACAATGCTATAAGAAAGGCCCGAGATTTTACTGACTATGTTTTCCTCTAGGATTTTTATGGTTTTGGGTCTAACATTTAAATCTTCAATCCACTTCAAGTTTATTGTTGTGTATGGCATAAGAAGGTGGTCTAATTCCTTTTTTGACATATTTGTCCAATTTTCCTAACACCATTTATTGAATAGGCCATCTTTACCCTTTGTGTGTTATTGCCTTCTTTGTCAAATATTGACTATTATCAAGGTGTGGGTTTATTTCTGGGCTCTCTATGCCGTTCCATTGATCTATATGTCTGTTTTGGTACATTTACATAAGGAATACTATTCAGCCATAAAAAAGAAGGAAATCTTACCTTTTGTGACAAAATGGATGGACCTGGAGAGTATTATGCTAAGTGAAACAAGCCAGGAGGTGAAAGTCAAGTACCATTTCACTTACATGTGGAATCTAATTAACAAAATTAACAAAGTAGAGACAGACTCATGGATATAGAGGACAGACTGACAGAGGGGAAGGAATTGGGGGCTGGGTGAGAAAGGTGAAGGGATTAAGCAAAGAAATAAAAAGAAAGACTCATGGACACAGACAACAGTGTGGTGACTGCCACAGGAAAGTGGGGCAGGGGATGGTAGAGAAGGGTATGGGGCATAAATGGTGATAGAAGGAGACTTGACTTGGGGTGAACACACAATACAGTGTACAGATGATATACTGTAGAATTGTATACCAAAAACCTATATAATTTTATTAGCAAATGTCACTCCAATAAATTTGATAAAAATATATTTAAAAAAACAACAATAAATTGTGTTACTAAATTCTCCACCAAATGATATACAACTTTTCTTTCTGGCCCTTCTTCAAAGTTTTCCATTTTGCCTTCCCCTACCCATGAATAGCATCCTCACCCCTGTGGCTCATTTGCTTGGACCTACCAACAATATACCACAGTCCTGTGTCATTGTTAGTCCCTAACAAAAAGATTTCCTGGCACTCCTGCTTCCCATCCACATGGCCTCACTCCATTCCTTTCACATAACCTTTCATACATTTTTCTCTTAGTTGCTCTTTCCGCTCTACCAACTCGAAGTCCCTCTGCTATACCCTGATTTCTGAACTGTACAGGCACCGCTCTGTGCTAGTGAACTTTAAGAAAGGTCTGTTAAAAGTTCACAGCTAGTACAACATCATCATGTGTTCCGATTATCACTGATTCAATGGGACTATTTCCAGTGCAGCAGGTGATCAATCTGTGTTAGACAGCAACGTGTTTGCCTGTACAAATGAGCTGGACCCCACTGCCACATGTTTACCCTATAATTCGTAATAGTAATAAACCTAAATTGAAGTTTTATAGCATATTTCATATCAAAATGTTGGCTTCACCTTGAGCTTGAAGAAAACAACTAAAATTCAAAACCCTGGGGTCTTTTTATATTGCAGCACAGAATCCCCAGAGATGGTACAAGTAGCAGGAGCACACAATCTTTACCAGAGAAAAATGAAAGACATTTGTCTCGTGTGTGTGAATATACACATATATTTTTCCTCTTCTCTTTTTAGTGCAACTTCCTGACCTCTGAAAACAATTTCCTTAGGACACTGACTGTGGATATTTGCATGGATTTTTCAATAGCTGGTTGTGTAAAGGGAGACAGACTTTTTGTCTTTACCCCCGAAAAGAAGTGAAACAGACTCTTTCTTTCAAAAGTTGGCAGAGATATGTGGCAGAGGGGTCCAGCTCATTTGTACAGGCAAACACGCTGCTGTCTAACACAGATTGATCACCAGCTGGGAAGCAAGTCATTCCGCTGTAGGCTCACAATAACACTGGCTCTCCGCTGCTCTGCTGACCACCAGCGACAGATTGATGTGCAGTCTCTGAGCGAAGGAGCTGTCTACAGAGGAGCACTTGGGGAAGCTAAGCAGGTTGCAAGTGTGTTATTCATGGACTCCCTGCCTATAAAAATAAAAGTTTCCCACCTTTCTGACCTGAGTTGGGAGAACTATTAGGGACTGAGTTTGCTTTGTGAGTTGGAAGGCTGTGTACAGCTTCCCCGAACAACATAAAAAATGAATACCTATTGGCACTTTCCAATGAAATGCCAAAATCCACAAAGAGAAATGACCAAGGAGCATTTTTTCTCCTTTCCCACTGTGAGTGAGAAAGAAGAGACATGATATTTCATGTCACTGCCAAAGAGTTTGTTTTGTAAAAACAAATGAAGAAGTACAGCTTATTACATCATCTGTAGGAGATAGTCCAGGGTCTCAGAAAAAGAACAGCATTCTGCCAGGTTTCTTTTAGGATGATAAGAGTGAAACTCCCCCCAAAAAGAGCTTGAAAACACCAGACCAGCAGACATGTTTACTGTTTAAGAAAATTGGCACCCAAGTGACCAATTTGAAAAATAAATCAACTTGCTGGTGTCTTTTATTCTGTATAAGTTTGAGATTATATTTTCCAAAGTTTTGCACTTTTTAAAAACCGTTAACATGCTCCCAACCTATTACTTACTTTTAAAACCATTCTGAAACCTTAGGTACATTCACGTTTCATTAGTGGTTTTTTGCACTTGCTTTTCAGACATGTTAGCCAAAGACATTTAGCACAAGAAAATGGAGCAATTACACGGGGTGAGGAGCTATCTCATCACCCACAGTGGTGCCAGAGCCTAGACGGATGCTTGGCACATAGCAGATCCTCACCAAGTATTTGCTGACTGACTGGCTGCCTTTTTGTTGGAAGCCAACTTAGCGACACCATTACTTGTTTTTCTAGCCTAATAGAAGGTTTAATGACAAAATTTCATGAGCAATTTTCCCACAAATTTCAAAACACATCTTAATGAAGAAACAAAATCATGATTATACCATTTCTGTTATTATCACCTGGTCTATAGCTAGCACTGTTAAATTAAAGCTGAGTATGAAGAAGACATGTAGCCCAGGGGATTCATTTCTGCAGAGCTAGTGGAGGGAGAAAGCAAACTACTGTTTTCCTTTTCAGGGGAGTGCTGTGTGGGTTCCCCTCCACAAAGACAGAAAGGAATAAATATGCACTAGTTAATGACGGGGAGAAGCAACAGTTCTCTGGCAGTAGTACAAAGCCAGGAAATTTAGCAGTTTCCAGAGAGTTGCATGTGCTTTTCAGGGAAAAGGTTTGTGATAGCACTTCCTAATGAAACGCCAAAATCCACACCGAGAATGACTGAGTAGCAGTTGTTTTTTTCTGTTTTCCCACTGAGAGTGAGATAGAAGATACACGATGTTTCATGTCACCGCCAAAATCGTTTGTTTTGTAACAATATATGGGGAGAGACAGCTTATTACACCACCTGTACTATACTATGTGTTAGTATGTTAATAGGTAATTAATCTTGATTTGATAGGATTTAAGATTTTTATTTTTTGGCACATATGCTCAAGCTATTATGTTATAAATCTCAAACATTTCAGCAAATGTCATCCTGATTGTTCCCTACTGCATAGAACACGACCAGTGAAATATTCAAGGTCAAGAACTTGGATTCTTTACCCACCGTACTCAGGAAAACCAATTTATTGTTCCGTCTTAGTAAAGAGAGGTGATTTCTTTGGGGCCTATATCATACTGGCAGTCAATCTAGAAAACATAATTACTTTTAGGCAAAGGCGGTTTGTTAAGTACATTAATCTGTCCTTGTGAATTTAAACACATATTCTGTAACTATTACTATGATAAAATTTGGATTTCAACATTTTATACTACTTTTTAAGAATTGTGTTTAATATGTTTGAATGATGCACAACATCTAACATAAATCAAGAGTTTTTGCAATGGGGTAAAAATCTGAGGAAGGTTTTGAGGTCTTTTTAAAGCAACCTTAATATTGTATGGTTCTGGTTTAGCAAGTTAATGTTCTCATCAATGTATTGGAATAAATATATTTAATTATATTTGGCATTAAACCAAATTATTACAAATATTTATTTAAATTGAACTAAATTTAAGCACTTTCTAAAATATAAGCTATAGGTGAATCTGCGTGCTTGCTGATGTTTACTCGTAACCCCAAATACAACACCTGGGGCCTCTCCCAGTCAGTACAGGGCAGGTGTGGAGTGGTGGACGAGCCAACTGGCTCTCTGTTCCCAAGTGAGGTGAAATGGGATGATGTTCCCCTTTCTTGGTTTCATATCTCACCCTCGAAACAAGGGTCTCTTTCCCGGTCATTTAGTGCCATATTTTTTCACATGTTCGTGCTTTTTGTTAGTGGTTTTGCTTCTTTAGAATGACCCACAGTATTAGCTGCCATGTGCCTTACAGGAAAAAATGCAGGTATTAGAGAAGCTTTGTTCAGGTTGTTGGCCATGAGCTCAATGTCAATGGACCGACAAAATTTATTAAATAATATGTCTTTAAACAGAAACACACTTAAAACAAGGCTACATAGTAATCAGTTGTGAAGATGTTGTGACCAAAGGCTTATGGGAACCTAAGCCTTTATTTCCCCTGGGAACGGCGACAGAAACACACTTAAAACAAGGCTACATAGTAATCAGTTGTGAAGATGTTGTGACCAAAGGCTTATGGGAACCTAAGCCTTTATTTCCCCTGGGAACGGCGGTTCAGTATTCCCTCATGCAGCGTTCACAGTGCCTTTAGAGAGCATTAATACTGCAAATAATGAGAATCAACTCTAATTATTTTTTAAAAGGAAGTTGATACAAAATTTTCGCTATTCAGAGAGAGATTTTGATTTTGAGGGGTAAGGGTAAGCTCTCTACACTATAGGAAGTATTAATGGAACCAATTTTTAAAGAAATACTAAAGTGGTTAAAATTTTTAAAATGACAATACCAAAAGCTGACAATAATGAGGTACAACTAAAAGTCTCACATACTGCTGGGTAGGAATGCAAATGGTACAGACACTTTGGAAAACAGCTTGTCAGTTTCTTAGAAGACTAAACAGATGCTTATCATATAAACCAGTAATCCTACTCCAATGTATTTACCCAAGAGAAATAAAAACATTTGTTCACATAAAAATATAAACTTAAATGTTTGTAGCAACTTTATTCAATACTGTCAAAAGCTAGAAACAGGCCCTGGCTGGGCAGCTCAGTTGGTTAGATCATCATCCTGATCTGCCAAGGTTGCAAGTTTGGTCCCTGGTTAGGGTACATACAAGAAGCTGAACACATAAATAAAGGGAACAACAAATAAATGTTTTTTTTTTCTCTCTCTCTAAAAAAGTTAATAAATAAATTTTTTAAAAAAAGCTGGAAACAACTTCAACTGGAGAATTAATGAACAAAGAGTTATACAGAGATACAATGGAATATTCTTCAGCAGTAAAAAGAAAGAAACTATGAATGAATTTCAAATGCATTTCTTCTTAGTGAAAGTAATCAGATACAAAACCTATAAGGCGCATGATTACATTTTATTCCATTTTGGAAAAGGCAAAACTGTAGGGGCAGAAAACAAACCAGTGATGCCCAGAGGCTGGGGGTGCAGGGAGGAGTTAACTGCAAGGGGGAATGAAAGAGCTTTTGGGAGTGATGGATCTGTTCTATAGCATGATTGTCTATGTTTATTAAAATTCAGAACTGTTCACAAAAATTAGTATACATAAATTTACTATACATAAATTATAACTTGGTAAACCTAACACACACTCACACAAAGGTAACAAAGGACAGTGATGCTTTAATGACACATTCCTTCAGAGTCCCCTCTGATTTTTACCGATGTTCACAGGTGCAGTTTTATCTAGCTAGCATATAAACTGATGCTTAATTTTGCTTTTTAAAAATCTGATTAATTTTGCCACTTGAGTCAAGACCAGCAGGATGGTCTGGTAAGGTAAGACCCCTCAATCAACTTCAAATTAGCATCCTCCATGCTCTCGTCTAGTGGTGCTTCTCATGAATGGGTCTTACTTCTCGGTGGTCTTCTCGGGATTTTGTGCACAGGTATGCTCTTAACTACTAGTGGAAGAAGACCAACTGACGTCTTGAAACCAGGCCTCTTTGGCGTCCTTCCCCTCTAGGAGCTGTCACCTTCTCCTGCTTCCTCACAACAGAACAAACATTTGCAGAGCACAGACTATGTACTGGGCCCCGTGCTCGGCCCCAGGAATACAAACATGGACCAGACAGCCTAGCCTGCCTTGCATTACTGTCTCACTCTACCTTCTAGTAACAGTGCCTCCATGAACTTTAGCCCTCAAAACTTCTGGTATAAGTTATATTTTAGAATTCTCTCCTTTGTTTATATTGTCTCTCCTTCCAGCATTTAACATCTTCTGAATTATTCACTTTCACCAGAGCTAATCCCTACCATAATCCCATTAACTTCTTAAAGTCTGACTCGAAGAATAGTCTGAGCTGAATTTTACCAAAATCCATCTCCTTGTGGAAAAATAAGCAAGGTCACAAAAGTTACTGTCATCTCATCATCTCATTTTTTTGTCATTAAGTGTGCTATCTATGAAGACAGACAATCTCAGTTTGAGAATTTACACAAGGCATCATTTCAATGTTTAATGTAATCTTCCAAAGTAAGCACTAATACCCTTTGGGTACAAGGGCTTTCATAATTTTTCTTAGTGAAATGGTGCTTCTGACACAGATATGGCCCCCACTAGAGTTCATGGTTTCTAGTGAATTATAGAACTTAAATATTATATTCTTTGTGGCAGGTAAAAGTAACTAGAATCCACATTCCAAGAGTTATAATTTAGGTCCCACAATACATATGTCCAAATTATTTGTATAATTTTATAAATAAACCCATCTCTAAGTTTTCCTCTCAAGGAAAAATGAGTATTTATGAAAGAATGGAAAAAATACTCAAAGTGCTGTTTTTTTCCCCAAATCATAAGAAACAAATGTACAATTTAAATATACACACACACATATATATAGTTGCATATAGTCCCTGGATTCTTAGAAAATTGAACAAAAGTTTCATTGCTTAGAAAATCTAAGTTTGATCGTTTGCTTCTTTTTTCCTATGCTTGCTTCATTATCTGATGTATGCTTTTCTCTTAATCCAATTAAGTTATCTTGATTTACAGTTAAGATGTAGAGGCACTTACTGTAATCTTTCTTAATATAAGGGGCATGAATTGTTCTGCTGGGGTCAAATAATGAAGAGTAACTATAAGAAATGTCCCAACAGCAATGTCACCATCATTATGATGGGGCTGGTATAAGACTCAAATTCTAGTTACTCAGTAGTAACTACAGTGTAATCTGGTATCTTCTTTGATGTTTTATTCTAAGTATCTTAATTTATTTTCACCCCAGACATTCCCCAGCACCTGAGAGCTTCTTGGTGGAGCCATTGTCTTGCCTAGAAATACCTGAAACGATTAGCTCTATTTTTCCTCCTTTCAAACACAAGAGTATTTGTGGGGAAGAAAACTGATGCTGGAGAAAGGTGGGATAAGACAGAAAGAAAACTCTCTTCAATCTTTAATGGAATTTAGCTACCAAATTTAAAAAAAAAAACAACAAAAAAAACTTTGTTCAACTGGAAATTTAATATAAGTATGTTCCTATTTCTAAACACTAGTTCTTCATTCCACAATTACACTGCTTCCTGGCACAGGGTATCAGTTCTTTAAGACATGCTGTAGCTCTGAAGAATTCAGATGGGTGCAGGCAGTACCCACCTTTGGGGGCTGATGCCGAACCTGCTGAAGTGCAAGCAAAGAAATAAACACAGGGCAGGTGGCCATATGGACAGTGACTTTTGGCCTTCTGGATGACAGTGGCAGAACACCCAGGGGCTCTTGTATATACTTGAGCCCCTGAAAGGTCAACACTGCAAGGTCAAGTTACATGAAGAGCATTCCCAGTGAATGAATGTCCACCCTCCCCACCCCTCCTCCCTGCCAGCTGTCAATGACTTTGGTGTGAAAACCCACCAGGGAACTCGCAGACAACCAAGTATCTCAGGAGGATGGGCTGGACCTCCATCTTCTTTTAAGCTCTTACTGTTCCTAGAACCCAACTTAGCTAGAAATTGTGAGGGGATCCAAAAGATTAATTTCCTAGGCCCTAAAATTCCCTGTTACTGGTTCATGGTGTAGGTTCATCCAGCCCATTGTAAAACTCCAGGAAAACCAAGAAAGATAACACTATAAATCAGCTTAGTTGCCATAGCTATAGGAAAAACATGCTTACCACATGAAGAAAATACTATTGTTATCAACACTGACTATAATGGTCCATGGTGAAGAATACTCCTCTTCAGATCTGAATTAGACAGGAACACAGGCACTGTGTAGAGCCTTCAAACAGCACTTTATACCTCCTATTAGTCATCTTGCTGGTAAAATACTGTAATTCTCTGTTCACAGTGCTGCTTGCTAATACAGTGTAAATTCTTTGGAGGGGAAGAAGGTAGAAGAACATATTCCAATTTCTCTTTGTACCCAGTACCTCACACAGTGCAACTAGTGGCTGTCGAATAAATATTTGGTGAGTTCATAAGTAAAATATGCCACCAGTCTCCTGCTCTCCTGGGAGGACTTACTGTTAAGACGCTCTGAACCCTTCTGTAAAAGCCTCTGTCCTTGCATAGGTGGACAACAGAGACGTGTGGAGGGTGACTGAAGCAGAGGGGAGCGTGGGCCGTGGGATGTTGCTACATCTAACATGGTTTTCAGTGACAAAACATACTGACCTCAAAAATGCAAAGGAGTTTGAATAAAATCACTTTGATAGAATTAAATTGGAAAAGTCTGTATCTCTTAAATGTTTTCTGAGTCATTTAAAATATGTATAATTAAATAATAAACTGAATAGCATAAGTATACCATTGATTATTTGAACTATAGACTTAAAACTATTATACACACACACACACGCCAAGTTGAGCAAGAAATTGGTGGGGGGTAGGGCCCTCTCTTTGGAAAAATAAGGAATTATATTTAGGAATGCATTTTTAAAAAGATTTTATTTATTTTTAGAGAGGGGGAAGAGAGGGAGAGAAACATCAATGTGTGGTTGCCTCTTGTGCTCCCCTTACCGGGGACCTGGCTTGCAACCCAGGCATGTGCCCTGACTGGGAATCAAACTAGTAACCCTTTGGTTCATAGGCCCATGCTCAATCCACTGAGCCACACCAGCCAGGGCTAGGAATGCATTTTTACAAGAGTAGATAAATGATTGTGAAGACTTTGGGGGATACCAGGGAAGGCACAGCAAGGAAAATACTTTGGCATATTAGTGTGAAAAAAAGAACAAATAAAAAGATTACAATAGAGTAAGTAATTAAAACAACGGTTGAGTAGCAGATAGTAAGATTTTTGACTGCAGTGTCAGGAAGGGAAGGACAGGGAAGGAGGAACCCCAAATACGGACAAGAATACAGAAATTCTAACAACAGAGTCAATGTGCTTTGCAGATGGTACATTTCCTTATTAACAAAGGAGGCTAACCATACACACACAACTTTCCATCCAGGACTCTTCTCAGAATTATTTATAAAACTTTGTAACTCACTATTGTAAAGGAAAGTCTGCAACCAATAAGCTGAATTAAAGTTCTGACCATTTCTCATACGAAAGTCCATGCTGAAGAACTCCTCTGTGGTGTACAGCTCATCCCCGACCTGGGATTCAGACACACGATTTACTGCCCCGGCACACCCCCTTGCCTCTTGCTTTCCCTAACACTACAACTGTGTTCACCAGAAGCCAGATCCCGTGAAGGCCCATTGTGACCAAGAACATTAGGTATATCCAGTATGCACCCAGAAGAGGAGACCCTCACTAGATGGGCAGAGAGAGGTTGGGTGCCATGTGAAGAGAGCCCTGCCCTGTCTTCCCATGGGAATGATCCTTACCTACTTTAGAAAAGACTCTGCTGGTGAAAGGGGGGAAGAAGGCGGTGAAGCTGAGCAAGTGCATTCGGGCCGCAGAGGACGAAATGAATGCAGAAGTAGGTGCCGGTCTCAATTTGGTCTTTGGAGAAGAAATTACAAAAACTAATTTGAGCCCAGAGGTGGTAGAGAAAGGGCCTGGAAACCAACTGAAACAGCATTTGACCTTTGGCCTCTCACATCTGAAGTTGGGCTGAGCCTCCAGCTGAGTTCGCCAAGGCCACTGAACAGCTGTCCGATGATAGCCGCTTTCATAGCTGTCAGTGACATTCAGCCAAAGCCAGTACTGGGGCTGTTCCCGCTCTGTGGACATGGAAACAGAGTCTACGTTTCCCTTCATTTCTCCCTCTGCCTGAGAGATCCTAAATTAGGAAATCATCTGGATTTGTAAAAATAATCACTTCTTGGCATGTTCACAGAGTCTGCTGAAATGTTATTGTGGAAAGCAGAGTCTGAACGCCTGGAGGTCACAATAGGAAATGAATCTGGCAATTTGAAAGTGCACCTGCTGAAGTTCCAGGCCATCTCAGTATTCAAATAATTTATCCTTCCTTCCAAACATCTTTTGTGTCCTTTATTTCTTTTTTTAAACAGCTTTTTCAATTCAACAATACTCATTTAGAGTCTGCTTTATATACAGTACTCTGCAAAGCACATGTATATCAACCAGGATGGCTCAGGCTGCAAGCAGCAGAAATCAGACTCGGAGTAGACTAAACACACAACACAGAAACTTGTCTCCTGTGCTTTGAAATTCAGGGGTAGTTCCAGGATCAGCTGATTCCGAAATTCAGCAAAGTCATTAAGTATCCAGGTTCTTTTCACCTCTGTATTAGTTTCCTATTGCTGCTGTAATAAATGACCATAGACTTAGTGCTTAATACAGCACAAGCTTATCATCTTACATTTCTGGAGGTTGGAAGTCTGATGTGGGTCTCACTGGGTTAAAATCAGAGTGCCAGCAGGGCTGCCTTCCTTTCGGAGGCTCTAGGGAGGGGCCTGTCTCCTTGCCTGCCCCAGGTTCTAGAGGCTGCTGGCATTCCTTGGCTCCCGGACCCTCCCCTCTTTAAAGCCAGCAATGACTGTGTGAGTCTTTCTCCCACCGCATCCCTCTGGCACAGGCTCTCCTATCTCCCCCTTCCACATTTAAGAACCTGTGTGATTACATTGGGCCCATCTGGACATATCCAAGATAATCTCTCCATCTCAAGGCCCATACCTTTCATCATACATGCAGAGTCCCTTCTGCAGTGGAAAGTAATACAGTCACAGTTTCCAGGACCAGGACATGGAATCTTTGGGGGCTATCTGGCCCACCACAACCTCTGCCCCTCCAGACTCAGTGAGGGCTTTGTCCTCAGGCTGGTTCCTCTCACAGTCACAGAATGGTAATTAGAGTAGTTCCAAGTGTCATATCCAGACATACCTTCCAGAAGGAGAAAAGGGTGAGCCATCTCTTCCTTAGAAAGAAAAGGAAACTTTTGCCAGCAAGCCTAGAACAGATTCTGCTTTGTGTTTAATGGACCTCGATGCATCACCAGCCCATTATCAATCCACTTTTTGACAAGAAGAAGAGGTTCACTGTACTTGGCGTGGCTGTCAGAGAGTCAGCCACCGTGTTCGCCATAATGTAGCAAATGCCAAGAAGGGAGATAATTACTATTTATAGAATACTTACAGCTAAAGAACCACTAATGTGCTAGATGTTTGCTTGGTAAACCAATTTTACCAAGAAAACTGAGGCTAGATTTGAATTTTATTATTTACTCTAGTTATAGATATTTCTGTGTAGACCATTTCATACATGGATGTAGATATGCTGGTTATTAAGGACAGGAGAGTTGGGTTGACACCCCCTGGTCTCTCCCCAAAGAAGACCTCTGATACTGTGACAGTGTTGTCAAAAGTAATCTCGACTTTGAGAGCATCCCTCCCCGCCTCCTCTGTCCAAGGCTTACTAGGAAACAGACCAGAGGTGCTAACTTCGAGTCTGTTGTCACGCTCTTGCTCCTCAAAGGGCAGAAATCCAAATTCCCAATGCAGCGTGAGCGCACCTGAGAGGCTGCTGAGAAGACTGCTCTCCCGGGGGGCACAGTGATGTGATGAGAGGACATGACCACCTGGATGCTGAGCACCAGGAGTCTGAATTTTACAGGTGTACTGGTCAGGGTCCAATCAGGTGATGGAAACCATACCAGTTATTTCAACAGAGAAAATCTAACCATAGAGAACTGCAACCAAAATCTAACCTTAGATAACTGAATGGGTAAAACCATAACTCTAAGGTGTCGCGGAAGCAGTACAGGTAGCAAAAAGGAAGCATTTAACATTGTTGAAATTAGGAGCCTAGAGGTGGGCTCTATGGAAATAATCCTCAAATTTCTGCAGAGGAGGTGCCCCGGAGGGGGTGCCCATCCCGGAGGACACCCCAAGAAGCCGATCCTGCAAGTGCTGAAGAATGGCAAACTGAAGTCAGGCTGCTTCAGGAAGGAACTGCTGCCGCCTGTGTGATGTGGGCAGACTGGAAGCAAACCGGAAGGTACGGGGCCGGTCCTCATCCTTCCCACACTCCCTGTAGGCAGAGCTTATTCAGAAGCTGGCCAGGCAGAAATGTGGGTGCAGAGTGCCAGCTCCACCATCACCAAGGACAGCTGGAGGGTGTGCTTGAGTTGAGAGACAATGGCTTAATAACGAGGACAATACCAGTGGCAAACCACTGGTATTACCACTTTGCTAGTGGCAAAGCCTCATTCCCTGACAGATCTTAGCGAATGATAAAGGAGATGCAGGGCTTCCAGGTTCAAAGGATGAGTTTTTTTTTAAAGCTTTCACATTTTGAAACTGCTTATTTAGCTATCTGGACTGCACTGTTTCCCTCTACAGCAACGTCACAACACTCGCCACTAATTCTTTTTTTTAATCCTCACTGGAGGATATGTTTATTGATTTTAGAGAGAGAGAGAAAGGGTGGGAGGAGGAGAGGGAAGGGAGGGAGGGAGAGTGGGGGGAGAGGGAGAGAAACATCAATATGAGAGAGAAACATTGATCACCTGCCTCCAATATGTGCTCTTACTGGTGATCAAACCCACAACCTTTTGGTATGTGGGGGCAATGTTCCATCCAACTGAGCCACCAGCGAAGGCTCACTACAAATTCTTGAATATTGCTATCTTCTATTACTTTTTGTGAGTAGAGGGTGGACAAGAATAGTCATATTTATGTTATCAATATCTCTGAAAAAGAGACTAAATTAACAACTTTTATCATGTAGGCAGACAGTTACTATGTAGAGTGGTTAAAAGAATATACTTTTTCATAAGATAGATCTGGGTTCAAATCCTGATTTTGACACTTTAGACAAGTACTTCGCCTGCCCCAGCCTCACTTTCCCCAGCTGTTAAACGGGAACAACAACTGCACTTACCTCTAAGTTTGCTGCAAAGACTGACTTTATTAATGGCCACCATCAAGCATACTAAGTTGGCCTTCAATTGGGTTTTCCCCTATGTGTCTACAGCCTGGGAAAGAAAGATGCTGCCCATACCTGCTTTTGAGAAAACTGCTCTGTAGCCTTCCCACAGCATTCTTACCTCTGCAACAGCTCTGACCTCACTGTCATTGGTTTGAAATAACTCATCATCTTTCCAACTAAAAGGGGAGTTCCTTAATAGTAGAACTGCATATTTTTCACCATGTACATAGCTCCAGAAAAAAGAAGTGATTTTCCCTGACAGATCTGAACAATGGATCACCCCAAAATATGAGCTGATGAACAGAGTCCCACACTGGGTGGGGGCAAGGCAGGTCAGTGTAGAGAGGGCTGATTTTCAGAGGTGGTAGGACAGTGAGGGGGCATGTACCAGAATCACCCGGAACATTTTCCAAAGGCACATCCCCCTTAGGAAATTATTAATACAGGATTCCTTTGGGAGCTGGAAATAAGACACCACGGTGTTTGTGCCTCCAGGTTTCCTCACCCACTTGCCATAGGCCCTGACTCTACGAATTCACACTCTCCTCGTGTTTGTGTCTGGATATCTGGCCACCCTTTGGGCTTACCATGAATCCTCTCTTACCGAAGAAGAAAATGCAAGACTATCTCTTCGTTCTATTGGCTTCTGTCTCTATCTCCAGCTCCCAAAGGGACCCTGCATTACACCTTCCTCAGGGGGATGCGCCAGAACTGAGGATGGCAGAAGATGGAGGGTGCGCACCTCTGGAAGAAGTCCCGGGTGATTCTCAGACGCACGCTGTCACCAAACACAGCTCTTGCTCAGTTACATAGAGCCCGCTCAAAGCATGAGGCCTTCATATCAGGACACCTGAAATCAACTCAGAAAGTGACGGGAAACCCCTGGAGTGATTTAATGAAGACAACTAACCTGGTAACTTCATAATAGTATTAAGCAAACCAAAGCAAAAATCATTTGTGACTAAACTGAGAACAAAACCTCATTTCAACACTGAGTCCTTTTCCCTTTCAAGAATTTCCGTTAGGAAAAAACAATGTGAAATGATGAAGCATACAATGAAACTCTAAATAACAATCATCTGGGAACAACATTCCTTTTAATAAAGTGAGTCTGCACCGGGAAGGTTGGTTGGGGGCACCCTCTTGGTTCCTCTGTGCTGGGCAATATTAGCTGAGAAAGAGTCAGAGAAAGACCTAGAAAAATGTAACAGCTGAGGAGCAAACCATACTCCCCAGATACCCAATATCTAGGCCACAGCCCTATAAAGTCCAAGGGAGAAATGTCCATTCAGCCTGGACCCTAAAGGTAATGAAGCAAGATCTCCCTAGTCTTCTACAAAGAGGACCTCACTGAGAAGTAACGTAAAAGAATCCCCATTCCAGAACATATCCCTATGCCTAACGGGCCTAATAGTACACAGCCTAAGTGGCTGCTGCCACTTCACCGCTGTGTGATCCTAGGCAAGTGTTCAGTTCTTGGAGTGTCAGTTTTCTCATCTGTAAAATGGGGACAGCACTGCCATCCCCATACAGTACTTCCCATAAACCAGGACAAACAGTTCCTGGAACACAACAGGCACCCAATATGCATTACCAAGCTTATGTTTTTTCCCCAGCTACAGAATTACTGATAATAAATAGAATCACTACATTTATTTCATCAAGTTATTTTTTAGTATTAAGTTCTTCCCTCCAAATCAAAATAAATCTCCATTTCAAAGTCAGTATTTTATTTATCAAAGGATTGAAATACTCTGCATTTAGACAGTTGCCATAGATCCTCTATACCTTTCTTAAATCTGATTCTTAAAAATCAGCAGCTGCTCCCTGGCCAGTGTGGCTCAGTTGGTTGGAGCATCTTTCCATTACCAAAGGGTTGCAGGTTGGATTCTCAGGACACATACCTAGGTTGCAGGTTCAATCCCCAGTCCTGTGATGTATAAGAAGCAACCAATCAATGTTTCTCTCTCATATTGATATCCCTCTTTCTCCCTTCCTTTCACCCTTCCTCTATCTCTAAAAGCAATGAAAAAATGTCCTCAGAGGAGGATAAAAAAAAAAAAATCAGCAGCAGCAAGAGACAAAAAGAGTAGATGCTTTAGAAAAAGATTTCTAAGGTATCCTATAAACAGAAAGTTATGCTGACGGATTTAAATTATTATCTGCAATTATGATCTTTCAATTATGATGTACAATTATTTTAGGAATACACCTGCAACAAAGGCAAATGTTTACACTTGTAAGTCTACCGCTAGGTATAATCCTTAAATCAAGTCTCAAACTTAGACACGGAGTAGGTTGAATAAGTGATGGTTGAACAACTTTTCCTTTAGATTTACAAAACAGCACAAGAAGGAAAGAAGGTATTTAAGGAACTTCCGGCCAAGATGGAGGCGTAGGCAGATGCACTGTGCCTCTTCTCACAACCAAAATTAAGGACAACAAAGATTTAGAAACAAGAAAACAACCAGAACTCAGAAAATCAAACTGTTTGGAAGTCCAACAACGATTCATCCAGACCGGTAAGAGGGGCGGAGTCGCAGCAGGAAAAAGCGGAGGTGCGGACGGGCTCGCAGGCAGCAGTGGCTGGCAGCCCCGAGGTGCACAGGCGGCGACTAGCAGACCCCGGGCACGGGGCGGCAACTGTGCAGAACCAGTGAGGCCGCACAAGGCGGCTGGCTGACCGGGTGGTCCCACATTCACACGCAGATAATCCAGGCAAAGGGGAAGCAGTGAAAGAGACTGGAATCTGAGAGTGAGCAAAGCAAGTGCCATTGTCTCCTCTCAGACCCCACCCCCACATACAATGTCACTACCCAGCGACTGTGCTGTCCTGCCCTGGGGAACACCTGAGGCTCCACCCCTCACTACGTAACAGCTGCGACTAGACAAAACAAACAAACAAACAAACAAACAAAAAACCCAGAAATGAAAATGGCTCAAACCGGAGAACAAATCAAAGCCCCAGAGCCAATTTATCTAAGCAATGAAGAGATTGCCAACCTATCAGATGCACAATTCAAAACTCTGGTGATCAGGATGCTTACAGAATTGGTTGATTTTGCTCACAAATTAGATGAAAAAATGAAGGCTACAATAAGTGAAATGAAGAAAGATTCATGGGGAACCAACAGAGATGGGAGGAAAACTGGGACTCAAATCAACAGTGGACCAGAAGGAAGAAAGAAACAACCAAACAAAAAACAAGGAAGAAACAAGAATTCAAAAAAATAAGGAGAGGCTTAGGAACCTCCAGGACATCTTTAAATGTCCCAACATCCGAATTATAGGGGTACCAGAAGGGGAAGAAGAAGAGCAACAAGTGGAAAACTTATTTGAACAAATAATAAAGGAGAACTTCCCCAATCTGGCAAAGGAAATAGACTACCAGGAAGTCCAGGAAGCTCAGAGAGTCCCAAAGAAGTTGGACCCAAGGAGGAACACACCAAGGCACGTTATAATTACATTACCCAAGATTTAAATGAAGGAGAGAATTCTAGAAGCAGCAAGGGATAAGGGGACAGTCACCTACAAAGGAGTTCCCATCAGACTGTCAGCGGATTTCTCAAAAGAGACCTTCCAGACAAGATGGGGCTGGAAAGAAGTATGCCAAGTCATGAAAGTCAAGGACCTACATCCAAGATTGCTCTATCCAGCAAAGCTGTCATTTAGAATGGAAGGGAAGATAAAGTGCTTCTCAGATAAGGTCAAGTTAAAGGAGTTCATCATCACCAAGCCCTTATTATATGAAATGTTAAAGGGACTTATCTAAGAAAAAGAAAATAAAAAAATATGAACAGTAAAAAGACAGCAAACTCACAGGTATTAACAACCAGACCTAAAACAAAAGCCAACTAAGCAAACCACTACAACAGGAGCAGAAACGCAGAAATGGAGATCACATGGAGGGTTAGCAACAGGGGAGTGGGAAGAGGAAAGAGGGGGACAAGGTACATAGAACAAGTAGCATAGATGGTAGGTAGAAAATAGACAGGGGGAGGGCAAGAGTAGTGTGGGAAATGTAGACGCTAAAGAACTTATGACACATGGGATTGAACTAAAGGGGGGAATGTGGGTGCGCAGGGTGGAGGGTAATGAAGGGGGAAAATGGGACAGCTGTAATAGCATAATCAATAAAATATAATTAAAAAAAGAAAAAAAAGAAGGTATTTAAATATGAAGTCAAACCATGAGTTCTGATCTCAGTACTTACTAAGTACAAGACTAAGATTCCTGGAAGACTCTAAGAGCTGAAAAATTTCAAGTATGTGTCTGAAGTGCAGAGCGTCAGGAGTAGCCATCTAAGAAACGCTCCAAACAAGTGCAGTGGCCAGACACAGGGGCCAGCTCAGTGCTCTCTCATACCAATCCCAGCCTCTTAAATATACTTTTGGCCATGCCTTCAAGCATTTTTGGTTTTAATATATTCTGCACCACGAAGCTATTCAGAATTATTCTTCTCTTCTAAATCAAGCAATTTTCTCTCCTTTCTCACCAAAAACACTTCCTCAGTCACAGGCAGAGGATTATTGCTTCAAGTTGTTGTTTTTTTAAAACCGGAGAAATGTCAGGTGTGTTATTTTCTGAGTGATTTACAAAGCTCTAGTGTTATAACTAAACAGAAAGAACAAAGATGCTAAAATATTAATCATCCTGCCCAGTTGTCCACCTGGAACAGCTGAAATGGCAACACACTGCTACCTTCTGGCCTCATGTCCACGTTACTGCCTGCGCAGCTCACAAACACTCCCTTTCCTGAACATATGGAGCAATCTCGGCAAAGAATGTACCTCAGTGAACCCTGACTAGCCAATCAAAACCAGAAGGTTCCAAGTTCAGTGACTAATATCAGAAATGAATTGTGCGTGGTGAAAAGGAAATTTTGTGCAGCGGAGAAATTTATACCCTGAGATCAGCCATATCACAGGTGTGCAGGGTCACCTGGAGAAACAGCACTTTCAAAAAGGCGACTTCAAACGGTTCTTCAAGCAGCACGCCTGTCATCACAGAGCACAAAAAACTAAATAGCACTCTGCAGGATCTGAGCACTGTGACAACAGCAGGGGCTGCCACAGACTGAGGGCTCCCAGGGCTTAGCTGGAGGCAGTTCCTGTACTGAGTTCTGCAGACGCGTGATGCTGCCATTTCATCCTCACAGCCCGTGAGGTCGGGGTTATCACCCTGGTCTAGGGGGGAAGAAGCTTGGAAACAGGCATCAACTGCTCCTGGTCACACAGCTAGAGAACAGGGTGGGAGGGGGGCGTCTCTCTAATCTAAAGCCTTTGTTCTTAGCCACCATACTACTCAATATTCTTTAGCTCCTTTTTCATGCTCTGAAGCTCATAGGAAAGGGTTTTTTTTTTTAAAGATCTGGGAAAATTAGATGGAAAAGTCTTAAAACATGAACAGGCAGAGGTTGAGCAGGATGGTCTTGGAAAGTATGGGGGGCACCTATTTCCAAAGTGGACTATATTCATTAATCACCATAGGAGATAAATTAAGTGCTACTTCCAAGATGAAAGACATTTTGGCTGCTGAGAGGGACCAACATTGTGACATTTCAACATAGAGCGTGTGAATGAGCACTGGTGAGATATTTGCCAGCTCTTCAAATGTATATAAAACAATAAAAACTCCGACAGGGCACTACAGGTTCCTAGCCAGTTTCATCCTAGGAGCTATAACGGTGTCATATCCCCACATCGGTCGGCAACAACAGTGACACAGACCTGTGTCTAGCACGCCTCCGCCCCATCTCCCTTGGCCCAGTGGGGTGAACAATGACAGTGGTGTGGCCCCGAGGTTGGTGAGAACCAGTGGCATCTCAACTGAACATTCATCAAACCTTCACTAACCACCTGCACAAGGCATGGTGATGACAATCACTGAATATACTCGAGGCAGCATGCTCTTTGTGTTTTATCTCATTTAATCCTCACCAACCCCTGGGAGCTGAGTTCTGTTACCTGCCCACTTTAAAAATGAAACAACTGAGGCACACGGAGGAGGTGAGTAATCTGCCCGAGTCTCATGCTTCGTCACTAAGGCTATGCCATAGCAGGCTCTATGGAGTGAAACACAGTCCTACCATCCGGATCTCACACCGAAGTAAAGACAGAGATGCTTCCCAGCCCACTCCCTCCCCCACCGACACCACCGCCCTGTGACTGGGGGACATGGAGGGGCACACCTCCCCCTTCCCCTTGAGGAGTGGGAAGTTTGCTCGATTAACTGTGGGACGAGATCTTCCTGCAGAAGGGCTCAGTTTGGAAAGGGAAGAGGGAAGGGAGAGGAAAAAGACCCTAGAAGTATCCCAAACGGGGACATCCACCTGCTCCTGCTTCTCTGAAAGCAGGACACGCCTCCCCTGAGAGGGGGAAGCTGTAGTGTCCCGCACCCCACCCTGCAGAGCAGCTCAGGGCTTGGGAAGGCTTCGGATTGCAGAGCTGGGGCTCTGGCTCTGACCTGCCCTCCTGTCCCAGTGATGTCCAGGGCCTTTTACCCAGCTCAGTAATTACCAGCCCCACTATTGACCAAATTTCAATTCAGAATGGCTCTTGAGTTGATGTTAGACAGCAGAAAACATTTCTGAGAAGGAGGTACTTTGTTCTCTTTCGAAAGGTAGAGACAGCATAAAAGCTAATTCCTAAGGAAAACCATTTTGCTTCCAACTGAACTGGGAGTTTGGTTCTTGAAGTGGTTTCTTGTGGAGAAGTTTACTATTCTCCAATTAAAAATCTGCTCATTTCATCTTTTCGTTATTTAGTAGTGAGAATTACCAATCTGTGAAATTTTTAAAAGAATAAAACTATAGAGTCTGATAGGTTTTCTTTTTTAAAGTAAAAGGGGTGGGGTGCTGAGCATGCAGTTAGGTAGAACATTGGTGCATATAAAATGAAGCAAACAATCACTCCTATTTGGTCTGAGTCTTTTTATTGTTATTTCCCAAGTTCCTGAAGAGAAACCTTTGTATGTGCTGACAGATTCCAATTGTTTTTGAACAACTATAACTGAATAGAAGTTTTTAAACACAGAAGGCCCTAAAATACATAGCGCCCACAATAATGCACAATGAACTATAAAAGGGAAGGAAAGGTACACTGTTCCACACCTGACCCCAACTGATAACAAAGCTATGGTTAGAAACAGGGAGATGGAATATACGGATTTAATTCCAAGGATTTAGGAAAATGTTGGGTACCATTGACTGTCCTTGGGGCCCATGCCAGTCATTTCCAGGGACATGTGTTCTGGTTTACTCATGTCCTGTCTGACCCACTGATTTCTTCCTCTATAGACCTAACGATTTTCCAGTGCTTAACACCAACCCAACGTGTGGTGGGCCCCAAGGACAGGCACCACCCAGTTCCCCCTTCAAGGAAGGACCTTCTGCCCAGCTGCCGGGAATGCTGTCTGCAGGCAGCTCTAGGCCATCAGCCGCCTTAAGGATGGACTCAAGGACACAGGGCTGTCTGGCTAAGGACAGGCTCTTCCCACAGTATTCCATATTCAGTGAGCAATCAAGATGGAGGTATCAGGGCCCAGATATGTGAGGTCAACATGGGCCAACTTAGACAGACCATTTGGACCCCAGAACTTCCCACGGGGGCGGCCGAGGCTGCCTCGGGCTCAGCTTCTCCTACCCACCCTGCCTGCATGGCCTCCCTCCCACAGGTGCCGATCCTGCAGGTGCTCCCTGATAAACACCCTGGGCACTAAACTGCCTCCTTTGTGCGCTCCCAAGAGAGGGCAACCTGTGATTCAATGCCTCTATGAATAAGAAAGAGATTCAATTTTCAAGGTAAGTGGCACAAGTTAAATGAA
The DNA here is from genome assembly GCA_004027475.1 of Anoura caudifer. Taxonomy (NCBI): domain Eukaryota; kingdom Metazoa; phylum Chordata; class Mammalia; order Chiroptera; family Phyllostomidae; genus Anoura; species Anoura caudifer. The sequence continues at coordinate 23,312 of PVKU01001431.1, forward strand.
GAGATTGGAAAAAAGCTTTCCTAATTAGCCTGGTACTTTTCCTCTTCTATTTGACCTATACTCCACAGGGCTTTAAAATTCAACCCAGAAAAGACCAAGCAGCTCAGCCTGGGTTGATCTTCTGCATTATTCCAGATACAGGAGCACAACAGACTTCTCAGTGAGGCAAGCTGAGCTACCTGGTCAGCCCACAAATTCCCTGGAGCAGCGTAAGCAGTGCTGCTACCTGGTATTTAAATGTGCCTGAACTCCTAGACCATCAGATGGATTCCTACCCAAATCTAAGTCTAAGCTCACATCTGTGTGACTTTCTCTGTCTCTCTCTTTCTCATCCTCTCTCTCTCTCTCTCATTCTCTCTCTCTCACACACACACACACACACACACACACACAGACGCACACATGCTCCATGTCTCTCTCTTCCTTCACATGGAAAACAGAGGCCTAACTGCAGTGGTGCTAGTTAGGTTAGAAGTACACAAGTGATATAAGATGAAAATCGAATACAGCCACCTCATTAATTTATATCCCAAACTACTACTTTAAGCCCAATCTCTCCATGAGCCCAATGAAACATATTTCCCATAAACACTTAGTCACAGGCACGCAGCATTTACCACTGAAGTACACTCGAAGGCTCATTATATGTACAGGAGTGGGCAAAAGCAGGTTTGTAAAGAACTCTGTGCCAAAGTGTGCTTGAGTACAGCACACAGACTGCCAGACTGTGGGAATAACACAGGCTGGCAATTTGAGCACCAACAAGACTGCACCCGAGTACACTGCGCCGCTCTACATTCCTCTGAGTTAATGAAGCTCCTGTAAAATCATGAGCTGCATGTCCTCTTCCATATGAGCAGCTGCACACCTACTTTTGCCCACCCCTGTAAACATACTCTGACTAGCTGTTAATTCTTTAAACAATAAAAAACTTTTAAAGTTCTGTTTATAAATTTCAAACTAACCAACCTGACAGAATGCTTTTACCTTTGATCTCAATCTAGTTCCTAAAGTGGATTGGTTTAAAATAGTTAAAACAATGGTATTAATGATAAAAATAAAATGACAGGTCTCTATCACGGCCCTCACAGTGCTTCCTGGCAGTGCTGTGCGGATGGAGAGAGAACACTGTGTCCCTACCCAGCATAAATGGCCAGGGCCCCATTCCCTCCCCGCCCGAGCTCCTTTAAGGGTCTAAATCAAGTGAAACTCCGGCTCAGCAACTTCAGTTCCTTTCGTGTGCTGTCTTTCCCTGCCCAAGCACTTGGTTCTAATCAGACCACTTCCTTCCTGCTGCTTTGGTTTTTATTACCAAAGTTCTTCAATCCTTTTCACCACCCCATATGTTGAAAAAACTTCCACATTTAAAAAAAAAAAAAAAAAGCACATTCTCTGAGACTCCTAAAGAGTAACCAAGCTCAGCTAAAGGTCTTCAGTAATGGCACTGGCCTCCAAATATTCTAGATGAAACTGTGAAGAGGTCAAGGTTGTCTTCAGTGACTTTTACTTTCTGTGGTGTCCCTTCCCTTCTAAAGAGCACACGCCTGCTTTTCTCAGGAATCAAGCGTTCTCATCCTTCACAGACCCTCAATCCCAGGGAAATGTAATAACAGGATCAATAAATCATAGTTGGTTCAGACCTCTGTTCAGAGAAGAATGAACACAGCAGGACTAATTGCTGTTCTTAGAAAGGCCTATTTACAAAGTTGGCTCTTGGCTCGGCGTTTGGGAACTTGGCTTTGGGGAGGGTTCTCACTATTAACTGATAAGAGTGGCCACTGCTCCTAAACTGCACAAACAACGCAGTCGATGCTGAACACCTGATCTCCTTCTGGGAGTCTGGAATCTGGGCACGTGCCAGGCAGAGGGTGCCCCCATGACCGATAGCCTCTGGACACCCTGGGCCCTGAGTCTTTAATGAGCTTCCCCAGTTGGCACCATTTCAGAGGGGTGGACGTACTGTGTTGTTGGGGATTTAAGTGCATCCTGTGGGGCTCCATTGGAAGAGGCCCCCTGAGAGTTTGTGCCTGGTTTTCTCTGAACTTCACCCCATGTCCCTTTCTCTTGGCTGACTTTGCTTTGTATTCTTTCCCTGTAACAAACTACAACCAGGAGTAGAACTAGAATCAGTTCTCGTTACTTGCAGTACTTATGTCCTATAGAGTCACCGTGAACACTCAGTGAGCAAACACTGAACCACTGCTACTAAAGGAAATAGTTATGGGGGGGGCAGGCAGAATCCGGAGTTTATTTACAAACAATTGTATTTATCCTTACATGTTTAATCTCCAGGCATCTTTAATTTGATGCTATACACCTATATTGAGACTTTTTTCACAGCTCAAAACAGTTTTGAACTCGTTAATTTTGATGCCTTTTAGTACTTCTGCCATTTTTTGTTTCACCTCTTCCACGTTGGCAAAACATTTCCCTGTGAGGAATTTTTTCATCCGGGGAAACAAACAAACAAAAATGTCGCTAAGGGGAAGATGAGGTGAATAAGGAGGGCAGGACACGGGGGTCATGCCATTTTGGGTCAAAAACTGCTGAACACTCAGTGTGGTGTGGGCAGGTGTGCTCATAAGTCACCCATCATGAAATGGGCAAGTATGCTGAAAGAGTCTTCAAAAAAAAAAATTCACTGAAGCCAAATGCAGCCTCTCACAACACCGCCAACTGGTACATTGATACAGATGGGTTCCTAGAACACTCACCTAGTGAGGGAAGCCTGTGGTACAGGAGTCTCCCTCCAGGAGATAATTCCTGCTTTTTCTGTGTGTTTCCCACCTCATGTGTGTATATATGTGTTTGGGTGTACATTTTATTCACATGTATCTACATATATATTGCACATGGACCATATCTTAAATCCAAAAAACAACTCATTGTGGTAGATTCTATTTTCTGTATTTTTCAAAAGAGAAAATAAGGTTCAGAAGTGTAAACTGACTTGCTGAGGCCTCCCCACTAACAGGAACGAGAACTGGGATTCAAACCCCATCCGACTGGCCCCAGAGCAGGAGTCTGCATCCTTTGGTCATCTCTGTATGAGAGCAAAAATAAATAGGCAAAGCATCGCCTTATTTGACCTTGGCTGGGAACACACTCAATGGATCACTCAAATTTTTCACCTCTTTACACATGTCCATGAATAATTGCAAAAGTACTGCAAGTATTGATTTGGGGGTTATACATTTTAGTGAGTAGCCAAGGATATGCTTAGTTCTCTGAGTCCTTCTAGCGAATCACCAAACCTGGGGGTGGTGTTGGGGATCCTGGCACAGCCTTCAAGAAGAGCCCCAGGTTTCCCCTTCCTGCAAAGGCACCAAGGAGGAGGAAAAATATTGTCATTGGGCCACAGTGGCAGGAGGTGACCTGCTCTTTGCAGCTGCGATTGCTTTGGCCTTGTCTTTGAGACTCTCTTTGGTCTCTCCTTTTTGGTTGTTTTTTTGCATCATTCTGCAGTTCAGCTGCTACAGTTGGCTGGACATCCTCCTTCTTGGAAGTCAAACAAAAACTGTGGTGAGCCCCAGGGGAAAGGGAGACTGATGAGTCACCAGGCCAGCTGTCCTGGGACCTAAGGATAAATGCCCTTTTCGTTGACAACCATTTCCACAGCTTTTCCTTTAGAAAATCCTTGCCTCTTTCTCATTAGATGGCCTCTCAGACTGGACAGGGTGAAGACCAAGATACGAGCCTGGAAGAAAGGGGTCAAGGAGGCACTAGGCCGGAAGGGAGAAATAGTCCTTGTGACCCAAAGTGGGCCCAACCCAGTTCATCATCAGAGGGCCAGCCAACAGCAAAGCCAGAGGGTAAACCTGTGCGCATGTCTGAATATCGTTTCTGCAGACTCAGCAAATTCAAAGAATCTGGGTCCCTCATGTGGTCAAGATTTAATCAATGGTACCTATGAATGAAGTCTCTAAAAAACTCTTGAACGATGAGGTTCGGGGAGCTTCTGGGTAGGTGAACACATTGATGTTCTCTAGGAAAGTGACATACCTGGAGAGGGTGTGGACACTTTATGGGGCCCCCTACCCTAAGACCTTGCTCTACGCTCCTCTTCCATTTGACTTTCCCAAGATGTATCCTTTATAACAAAACTATAATCACAAGCATAGCATTTTCCCAAGTTCTGGGACTTGTTCTGCAAATTACTGAATATGGAAGGGGGTCAGACGATGGGAACCCTGTATCTGTAGCCAGTGAGGCAGGAGTGCTCAGGGAGAGCGGGAACTTGCTGTTGGCACCAGAAACCAAGGCAACCTTTGGGGATGATGCCCTTAAACCTGTGGGATCTGACATTAATTCCAAGTATGGTAAATGGGGTAAAAATTGAGTTAAACCAGTGGACACCCACTTGGTGCTGGACAATTGTTAGAACGACACAATGGCCATTACTAGCTGGCGTACTTTCTCCCCCGACCCCCAGCAGGCCCTGTTACTATAAACTGACCCCTTCCGAGAGATGAGTAATGGATGTTCTCAAAAGGAACCCATTTTACACTAACCCGTATTTAATACTATCAGTGCCTGGAAGATAATCACCTTCCGTATCTGTCTTATCTTTAGGCAAATTCATCTATAATCACATTGGATGATAACTTGGAGCCCTAGAGAACAAGACTATATTAAAAGCTTGTTTAATTGAAGCTTCCAGAATACCAGCTGCTTTAGCAAAATGATTTCTATAGATACTGCGACCTCATAAAAAACATAAAGAGACTTTGATCTCAAGATACTAGAGTGCTGAGCACACGTAGCTGCCCTACTCCTTCCCAAACACAATGCAATTGCCAGTAAAGGTATTTTTGAAAGAATAAATCTACAGAGGCACTGAAAACATGAAGGAGGGCTATCAGTAAACAAAGCATTTTAAAGTCTCTTAAAAAACAAAGGCAGTTTGGACTGTATTGACAAATAAACAAAAACTGGAAAAAAAAAACAAAACCCTGCCACTTAAAATACATGATTGGAGATATAGACAGGAGTTCTTTCTTCCTGATAGGACCCTGGAGAGGCCCCAAGCCTGGAGTCAATTGCTACTAGGAGCCAAAAAAAGGGCCTACAAAGAAGCACTGTCAGGCAGGAATGGGCACTGAGTGGAGCGCTGTCTACAGAGCAGCTGAGCCAGTGCGCCCTTACCCCGCTCTGTACGGGCTGCAGTCTGCAGTCGTGGCTCCGAGCCGGAACCACTGGAGTGGCTCTCTCCAGAGACAAAGGCTTGCCTGGACAGTGCCCAGGGTGCTGGTGTTCAGGCTAACAAATGAGTCAATAGGAGAGCCTCTAGGAGAGACACAGTGGAGAAAAGAAATAAAATACTTGAGGTCTGTCTGGAAAAAGTCCGGCCATTGTTAATATAAGGAGAACAGTTTGCCAACATCAACAAAACCTGGCAGACAAGGAGAGTGGACTGCAATGCACATGTGTGAACAAGGACGACTTCACTGTACTAGTCAGTGGGGGGCGGTAGATCCTGTAGAGTGAGCATGTGTACTGTGTGGCTGTCACATTCAAAATGACTGAGTGCATAGAGCAGTGAATCTGCATCAAATTTTACGCTAAGCTTGAACATTCATCCACGGAAACTATACGAATGACTCAGAAGGCCGCAGCTATGGGCAACTGGTGATTGGCAGCTTCATCACAACAGCGCACCCACTCATGCACCATGTCTTGTACAGATTTTTGGTGAAACATCAAATTGCCCAGGTGACTCAGACCCCTACAGCCCAGATTTGGCACCCTGTGACTTCTGGCTTGTCTTAAAACTAAAATCGCCTTTGAAAGGGAAGAGATTTCAGACTATCAGTGAGATTCAGGAAGAATACAACAAGGCAGCTGATGGTGAGTGGGAGAACTGTGTGAAGTCCCAAGGTGCCTACTTTGAAAGGGACTGAGGCATCGTTGTCCTGTACACAATGTTCCTTGTATCTTGTATTTTCTTCAATAAATGTCTCTATTTGTCATAGTACATGGCTGGTCACCTTCTAAACAGACCTCATATAAAAAATGTCACCCCAAGATTGAAGTTCTCCTTACCTGTGTAACTTTGGGGTAAGAGTTACCACAAAGGGTCTTGAATCTGCTTGTATCTGCTTCTACCTAACCACATACCCTAAAGGGAAACCTGCCCCCTGGTCTATCCTGCCCATTTACACTGAGTACATAACCAGTTCTCCCATTCAAGAAAGTTGATTTGGGGTATACAAGCCTACCTAAATACAAAGGAACCCTGTGTCAGCTGCCTACACTCGCTGACATGGTCCTTAATTCATAAATATGACATCAATGAAGAATCAGCAGATATGTAAGGAAAAGCTCACAGCATGTGTACTAGTTTGCTAGGGCTGCCATACAAAGTACTAACACAGGATGGCTTGAACAACAGAGGTTTATTTTTCCACAGTTCTAGAGGCCAGATGTATGAGATCAGGCATCGGCAAGACTGGTTCCTTCCGAGGCCCCTCTCTTCAACCTGAAGGTGACCATCTTCTCCTATGTCTCCCCTCTGAGTCTGTCTGTGCCCTCCTTTCCTCCTCTTGTAAGGACATCAACCCTACTGGATTAGGGCCCACCCTAATGGTCACTGTTTAGCTTAATTACCTCTTTAAAGACACTGTTTCCAAATACACTCACATTCTGAAGTTTTGGAAGTAAGGACTTCAACATATGAATATTCAGGGGACGTCATTCAGCCCATAATGGAATGAAAGAGAACGATTGAGATCAACAAACCAAAATTTTATCAAGAGGAAACGGAGATAATGCAAGGAGTAGAAGGAAATGTAAAAAAAAAAAAAAAAAAAAAAAAAAAAAAAAAAAAAAAAAAAAAAAAAAAAAAAAAAAAAAAAAAAAAAAAAAAAAAAAAAAAAAAAAAAAAAAAAAAAAAAAAAAAAAAAAAAAAAAAAAAAAAAAAAAAAAAAAAAACAATCGAAAGAACTGAGTAGTATAAGGGCTACAACAATTTTAATAGAAATCAGTAAAACATGTTAGTAAATCTAAAAATACTGACTATAAAACAACATGAAAGATGAAGACTTTGAAGGAAGGTTTAAGAATTCTAAACTTGATTTATTCAGTGATTTTTTATTTGCTTTTCACTTTTTTATTTTTAAAAAAATGTAAATTTAGGTATGCATGTTAAAAATAGAAGGGTGGCCATGGCCCAACGTGGGTGGCCTAACTGAGCATCTCATTCGTGGATGGGGAGAGAGGAAATTAGTTTTCCTATAAACCTGCCATTTCTTAGCTCCTGGCTCTATGTGAAGAGCCCACTTCCAGCCCCTCTCAGTGCTCAGGGATCGCAGCCTGAACTCCCATCCCCGCGTGAGTGTGAGAAGGCCAGGCCTGGAGGGGCCAATCCGCTTCAGTGTTCTCCGAGGGCCTCCAGACTTCAATTCCACTCACCTCCACAGTTTGTGCCTTTGTTTCCAACACCTGAGAACTCCCTTTCTTGCTTCCATGCTCAGCTAAAAGATGGAAGCCAAGTTTTAAAAATACACGGGTGGGCAAAAGGAGGTTAATAGTTGTGGGGACATGAAACAGAGTTTATTCTCGTATTATTATTGTAGTATTATTTTCCACACAAACGCCTGTAAACCTGCCTTTTCCCCACCCTGTGTTTCACCCAACATTTCCATGTGTTGGGAAGAGGGAGTGGTGGGACTTCTCCAGTTCAGTCTACCATTTTCACCAAAAGTCTGTGCTGTGGATAAGTAGAGTTAATAATAAAAAGTACTTTTAGAGCGCTTACAGCATGTGAGGCACTATCCCAAGAGCTTCACACATATCAACTCATTTCTTCTTCATAACAACACTGTAAAACAGGCACTAACCCCCCCCATTTTACAGACAAGAAAGTTACGACAGAGAAAGTAAGCAACTTGCTCAAGGTCACATAGCTAATACATACCAGAGGCAGTTTGGATGTTAACTGCTAAATACTGCCCCTCTGATACTCACTTCTGCCATTCAAGCAACAGTTTTGGTCCTTCCTCCTCAACAAGATTTGTTAGTATGATTATACCTCCTAGCGGTTGGGTGGGGCACATGATTACCTCTGATCAATGAGGTGTGAATGAAACTGACACGTTGCTTTGGGCCAGAGCATCTAATTGCAGGAACAAGACCCTCTTGAGCTCTCTTACTCTGGCACAGCAACCAGCAATATTTGAGATGGTGGTTCTTCTACCAGCCAGGCATCTTAAGTAACTATGCCTACCACTGACCCAACCTGAGTTGGTTTTGTATTGTTGCTATAACAAATTACCACCATCTTAGTGGCTTAAAACACAAATGTATTGTCTTGCAGTTCTGAAGTTCAGAAGTCTGCCATGAATTTCACAGGGCTAAAAACCAGGTGTCAGCAGGGCTGCATTCCTTTCTGGAGGCTGTAGGGGAGAATTAAATTTCCTTGCCTTTTCTAGCTTCTAGAGGCTGCTGGCATTCCTTGGTTTGTGGCTCCCTCCTCCATCTTCAAAGCCAGCAATAGGAAACTGAGTCCTTCTTATATCACATCACTCTGAACTGTAACTTCCACTTTTAAGGACCTCTGTGGTTACATTGGGTCCCCAGATAATCCCGAATAAGTTTCCTAAAGTCAGCTGACTTACCAACCTTCAATCCATCTGCAACCTGATGCTCCCGGGGCAATGTAATCTAACATATTCACACGTTCCAGTACACAGACACCTTTTTTTTTGGGGGGGGGGTAGTCTTCTGCCTACCAATCAAATCAGAATCTCTAAGGGTGAGGTCAAAGCCTCAATATCATTTATAGCTTCTCAGACGATTTCACTGTGTTCACAAGTAGAACCAGTGCCCTTGTTGAATATGTGGAGACAATATATTTTAAGTACTCTACTTTTATACTGCCTTTCGTAAGTTCACATGACACACATGAACCCCACACGTGCACAGAGGAACACAGTTACATATATACACATCTGCCAGCCTAGTCACAGCCAGAGACCCTCCTAATCACATTTTAACCCCATCCTTTCGCTTCTCCCTCCACGCCTCCCTGGTCCTCATCTTCGTTCTAGACCCGGCTGCATACACGTGTGCACAAATGAGGTATTTTCCATGAGTTGCCAAAAGAAGCTGGTTTTCCCTGTGGTGGCCTCCCAGGGACTGCAGTTAGGCTGGTGGTTTCGAACGGGCACATTGGCTCCTCAGAAATAGGGCCGAGTCAGCCACTTTCTTTCACAGAAACTGAGGGACTCTCTGAGGATAAAAATTATATCCCTGCTAGGACTGTAATCAGCCTCTACTCCTTTTGTCATAATCAAGAAGGCCATTATATCCATAGGTGTTGTGAACAGCCCCATCTGGATTTTTGACTGTGGCCTGAGTGGGCAGTGGGGAATCTGGGACACTGGAGAAGAGCCACTTTTGTTGTAAATAGCTCTATTCACTTTACTGACCTACTGAATCATTCTCTTGGTTTTCCTTAAATGACAGAAACAATAGGCTGAGATAAAGGCCAACCAGACCATTTTGGAATCCAGTATCAAAACCTAACAAAATATAGTGTACTTAGAACATAACCACAAAGCTGAAGGGTCAAATTAGCATCCATTTAGAAATTCAGCTTCCAATCTTCTCGTATAGAATTAAAAAGGGCCTGACCAGCACCAGTAACTGTCCTGTCCCTATGCCAGTGACCAAACCTAATGAGGGCAAGGAGTAGCTGGTAGGCGGCGCTGCCAGTGCTGGGAGACCTCCCGTTCAAGATGGCTGCAGGGGTGGCTGGGCACAGACTGCCCAGGAATTAAGAGCTGCGGGGCCGGTTTACTGGGAGACCCCCTGGAGTTCGTGCTCCAGAGGACAGGGCCTTTTGAAAAGAACACAAACAAGAAAATGAACAGGCCTGACTTGACTAGAGTTGCTGAGACCCCATTGTGGCACTGGCCACACCTTCAGGGCAGTACCGAGCTGAACCATAGGGGTGCAGTTCTGGTGGACAAAGCAGCTGCTTCACGACTCTGCTGGTGTGTGCCAGTCCTCGTCATTCTTTTTAACGTTCCAAGATCCCAAATTTGGCCAATCCTCTTCATGTCTCTCTGTTGATTTTTGAGATTTTCCTTGCTTTCGGACAGAAACTGTGGTAAGAAGGAAGACCACGTGTCCGCATAGCGTCAATACTGGGATCAAGGGGACCGTGTGCTCTTTGAAGAGGCCAGAAAATAATGACTGTGCTCCCTGAAGGACACAAAGTGACCGACGACCTCACACACCTATCAGTGAACTACCATCACAAAGGTACGTCAGAGCCCTTCAGCTCACTTTTCATGTTGAAAATTCAGAAAAGCAATGTGGTAGTAGGCTGAATAATATACACCCACATCCTGATCCCTGCAATCGGTGAACATTACCTTATATAGCAAGGGGACTTTGCAGGTGTGTTAATAAATTAAGGATAAAAAAGGACAAGGGAGTAAGATGTAAAATTGCAGCTATAAAAACAGTCACAGGGATGTAAAGTACAGCAAAGAAATATTGTATTAGCTGTGCAGGGTAACAGGTGGGTACTTACCAGGGTGATCTCTCCGTAAGGTATATAAATATCTAAACATTATGTTGTGCACCTGAAACAAATAGAATATTGTATGCCAACTGTATTTTTAAAATTTTTAAATCATAATTAATTAAAGATATGAGATAGAGAGAGTATCTTGAGCTATGTGGTTGGGGACCAAATGTAATTACAAGTATCCTTATAAAAGGGAGGCAGAGAGAAATGTGACACAGAAGGCAATGTGGCAACTGAACAAGATGCTATGGTGCTGGCTTCACAGATGAAGGAAGGGACCACAGGCAAGGGGTGCAGGGAATGAGGCTCTAGAAGCTAGAAAAAGCCAGAAAATGAATTCTCCCCCTAGGGCCTTGGAGGGGACAACTTGACTGCAGTCCAGTGAAACTGATTTCAGACTTCTGATCTTTAGAACTGTAAGGGAGTGTGTGTTGTTTTAAGCCACTAAGTTTGTGATAATTTGTTAGAATAGCAATAGGAACTAACTCAGGTTTGGCCTGGGCTCTGGGAGGTTTAAAAGCTCCCTATGTGATTCTAACATGCAGCCATATGATAACTATGGGACTAGAGAGAATAAAAGATAAGGACATGCTGGCATGATTGCTTGCTTATGTGGGGAAAAGTGTATTGTAATATCATCTGGGAAGTTAGCAGGTCACCTCACGAAAGAATGAACCATCAACTCGTAACCATGTCCCACAGGTGACCGCACAGTGGCTTGTGGAAGCATATCACAGGGTGGGCATGCTTCACCAGCATGGCGCCATTCCTAGTCTGGCCCGCTGAACAGGCCAGATTTCCTTGGGATGAAGAACAATTATACATACAACGGGCAGATTTTCTACAGAGCTCACATTCTTACCAAGACTGTCTTTCAGGGAAGAAACTGGCCATAACTGAAGTATATGCAAATACATGAATTAGCACCAATAGGCAAAAGACTAAACTGCCTTCCTCTTTGTGCTTAAACTAGTAAAACCCACTGTTAGGACTTTAGACATAAAGAGTTACTCCACTTGTTTTTTTTTTTTTTTTAATTATTTCATTGTTGTTCAATTACATTGTCTGCATTTACTCCGCACCACTCCCCCACTCCCCAGCCAAACCCTCTCCATTTGTTCTATTAATCTATTTACTTACAATAGATGATAGATGGAATTTATTTATTTATTTAGTTAGTTAGTTAGTTATGGTACAGAAGTGGAATAGTAAGTACTGTGGGAACAAATCTCATTTCTCATAGAGATCAAGAAGGGTACTACCTGCACAATTCTGACGGGGCCGCCTGCCCCCCAGAGCCCGCTCCTGGGGCTTCCACACTCACTCACACATGACAACTTCACTCGAAAGCTGGTCCTTCACAAGCCTCCTTGATATTATCACCAAAAGCTAAAAGTGCACATCTTCCTTTTTATTTTCTCCCCCTACTTTGTCTTCCTCAGAGAGGAAGCCAGTGCAGTAGAAAAGGCGGTCACATTACACTCAAAAGACCTCAGTTGGAATTTCAGTTCCGTCATGTGTAGGTGATGTGATATTAGGAGGCCCCTCAGCCACTCTGAGCCTCGCCTCTAAGAAACAGAGATAATATTGCCTTCGTGGTGCTGATTAAATAAAATGACACACATGCAAGTGCTGAGCACGTAATAGGAGCTTCACTGAAACTCAACTGTCACACATCACCGCTTGCTGAAGCTTCTCACGTATCATCTTTGATGGCCCCTTGCAAGCTCTGGCGCCATGTCTCCCACCATCTACTCAACCCTTTGACTGGGCTCCCTCACTGGACATGTCTAAACTGGATTTACACTCTCCACTCACAAAACAGGGACCCTCCCAACCCCCGACTGTGCCCACCACAGTCCCCTGACTTCCTCCACTCTCCTCCATTCCTGCTGCTGCATGAGAGCCTGTCAGATATGCTCTCCAGTTAAAGCTCTGTCTCTCCCAAGCCATCCTGCTTATGGACTGAAAATCAATCTTTCTTCAAGCAGATTCATCACATCACACCCTGGATAAACCTGGATAAACTTTCGCCCCCTACAGCCCAGTATCTGTGACGGAAGAAGAGCCAGGTCCACTGGGCGTGCAGGCAACAGAGTCCCCATAGGCTCTGTGGGCCTCATGTCATGTACAATGAACACACTGAGCAATTTCACCACATTCCACGGAAAGAAAAGCTCTTGGAATAAATGTGTCATAAAACACAGTATTTTCAAAGCAGCTCCAGAGACCTGGAAATTTTTTAATCAAATTTTCTTTTCATAGTATTTAGTAACTACAACCTGAATCTGCCACAGATCACAGTCAATTGCATTAAATATAATAATCCACTGATACTAAACCACTTTTCATGTTTTGTAATATTAAAATCATTTAACAAACACTCAAGCCTTTGGTATTCACACTAAATGGCAAATTTGGTCAATCTCAGACATGCTCCTACCATTTTGTTCATCCAGCTCATTGCCAATCTCTTGCCCCATTTGCTTTTGGCGACTGATGATAGAAGAAAGGGCATCAAGGCCTGCGTCCTGTTCTGAAAGAAAAAGTAAAACAACCAACTGAGAACCAAAGGAAAACAATTTAAAGTCCACAATTCAGTATGTGATAAAAGAAACATTTTAAACCAGTCAGAAAAAGAGAGAGAAAACAGTTAACATTATTGGAAGAAAACAGAGGAAAAAATTAAATACCTACCTCAATCTTTAACCTGATTTTCACATGAATTAAAATTTCAAATATTAAAAATGAATATAAGATTTGATTACATAAACATTTAAACTTTCAAATACTTAATACATAAAGAGCATGTACAAATCAATAAGAAAGACTTAATCTCCCAATTTATAAAATGGGCAAAGGATAGAGATAGGAATGAAAATGAAAGAGAATGCTCACACCCAGGTTAACTACAGCGTGATGCTCCTAAGTTCTATGTCACAGGAGGACAGTTAATACATCTTCCTAGAAGAGTAAATTGTGCCTGTCTTTTATCTATCAATTCTGTGTCTAGGAACGTATTTAAGAAAACATCGGGTAGTATGCAAGATGTACATACCCTGATATTCCTTGAAACATTGTTTCCTGTGCCTAGTTATCAATTTATTGCTTCTCAGCTCCAAATTGACCCCTTTGTGCTGGTCTGTGAGAATGGACCTGGATCCTTTCAATATCTTTTCCTTTGCCACCTCTGTCAGTAGAGGGATGGCAGAGACATCACAAGAGGAGAAGGTGTTGCTTCCTGCCTCCAGCCTGCTGCCCTGACAGGTGCCTGCAGAACGTGCGGCTTCTTCGGTGAGAGAGGCCAGCAGCTTCTGCCAACGCACCTCTCCTTGGGCAGTTTCATAACAGAGTGACTCCAGTCCCACACCTGCCCATGAAGAGTATTCCCTGGCACCCCAGAGGGCAGATTTTTCTAGCAACTTCCACCAGCTTGGCTGCATGGCACAGTCGCTTCTCCCTATTTATATAGGGAGGGCAGATTTCCCTATTCCCTATTATAGTTAATTCCCTATTATAGTTAATAATTCTGTATATTAAACTTTCTCTGTTCAACTTTCTTTCTCCTAATTGGACCCACACTGAGACATTTATAATAGTGAAAAACTAAGAACTATCCAAATCACCAAATACAGTGATTTATTTGTTTAAAAACATAATAGTCATATAATAAAACATTATATAGCCTTTAAAAGTAATATTGTCCATGTATATTTTGATGTTGAAAAAAGTCCATGATATGTTGTTATTAAGTAAAAAAATAGGACACAAAACAGTAAGTAGTAAAATAGGCTTTTTTAAAAGTATTGCTTTTCTAGATTTTGAAAATTTAAAGAGAAAAGAACTCAAGTTACTCAAAGTCTTTTCTTTAAAATCTGATATTGGTTTGTTCTTTGTTTCTTTAACTAGGTAGTCTTGGGGATTTCTTTGTACAAAATTTTTCCTTTGCTTCCAGGTGCATTTGGAAGAACATCCTGAGGCTGAATTGAAGGACTCTTTCTACCCAAGCAATATGTCAGATGAGGTTAACTTGCCAATTGTGGCTTCATTTGTTGATGGGGTTTTTAAAATGACTAATTCACATAAAGGCTTATCTACAAAAGCAGAAATCACAAAGATCTTCTTATCCAAGATCACGTTAACATTTACTTATATTTTTCCCTAATCTTTTTATGCAAGTGAGCCATTACACTTAACTCATTAATTCATCTGGAATTTATTTAAACTAATGGTGTGAGGTAAGGACCCCTTAGTGACATTTTTTGACACTACGTATTTTTTAAACTATACAAATGACCTGCTTTCTCCAGGGATCGTTCTAAGGGACCATTTTACAGCAAAATCTCTTTATAATGAGGTCCTTTTGGTCTTTAGTAACAACCTCTTGGAAGGCCTCCAAGATAAATCTATCATCAACCTAGTACTGCTATAGGATGACCAATATTATAGTAAAATTCCAAATGCATCTCCAAAATAACCTGTATATATAGGACTGAGGGTCAAGTGTCAACATGAATTAAAAGGTAAAATGATTTAAAAGAGGAAAGGTGATTCCTCTACAGTTTCCAATTAGGAAAAGAACCATTAAAATTATGGAGTTGCTTTATCTAGAAGTGACACAGGCTAGGAATGAAAAATGCCTACATTGTAGTCTTTTCTCCTGACCTTGCTTCACTGCGGTTTAAACTACCTAAAGGTTGTGTCTAATGCAAAACAGAAAGAGGGCTTAAAATTCTGCTCCACTCAGATCATTTCTATAAGAACTCATCAGCTCCTCACTATGCTTAAGTGCTACAACAAATATTTACTACACAATCCAAAGACACAGGCAGTCGAGAGAACTGAGATCCTGAGTATGCACTAACGATACTGACGACCAGAGTGCCTCCAAGTTCTAAAGCAGTGCTTCTAAGGGTAGGTGGTATGGTCATCTCTGAGACAGTGAACAAAATAAAATGCTGCCACTTACACAGATATAAACAATGAAGAACCTTGCAGACAGTCATACAGAACCATGCAAAACTATGATGTCATAACTAATAGCTCACTACTGTAACCTGCCCTCCCCATCACATATCCCAAGTCATTATATCGCAATAGAGCATCTGCAACATACCACACTCTATTAATCATTCTTCAATTTTATAATGATGCTAATTTTTAAAAAATGGATGACCACGTGATACAAAGAATAATGGCCTCCTAAAGATGTCCACTTCTTAGTCTCTGGAACCTGGGAATATATGACCTTACTCAGCAAAAGGAACATTGCAGTCGTGGTTAAGATTAAGGCACTTGAAATGGGAAGACTGTTCTGGATTATCCAGATGGACACAAGGTAATTGTGAACCCTTAAAACAGAGAACCTTTCCCAGCTGCCATCACAAGGAGACTCGAAGAAGGATGTGAAGGATGCAAGCAGCTGGCTTCGAAGACTGGAGAAGGGAACCCTGAATCCAAGGCATTGGTGGCCTCTAGAAGCTGGAAAAGGTGAGCAGATGAATTCTCCTGTGGAGCCTCCGTCACCCTGCCCACACCTTTGTCCTGGCCCAGTGAGACCTGGAGTGAGCTTCTGACCCACAGACTGTTCGATAACAAATTTGTATTTAAGTGACTAAATTTATACTAACTTATTATGACAGGCTAGAAAACTAATACAATCATTTTTTGAAAATCCTTTTGGAATAATTAGGTGTTTGAAGCCTTTCTATCTTTAGATGTTCAGAAAAACCATCTCCTAAGCAAATACCATGTAATTGTGGGAGGCCTATCTGGTGACTACAGATGAAAAAGAAAGGGACAGTCATCATACTGTATTCTCACCAAAAATAACAAACTTGATTCTGATCAAGCCACTAAATCTAACTACCAATTTACAGAAAATATGTGGGGCAGAGGAATATTTTAATATATGGGCAAACAAATAGCAAGATCTAGATGATGGGAAACTACACAGCAAATGACCCAGTTTCTTCAACCAAGAAATTGCAAAGAAAAAAAAAGAGAGAGAGTTGGCAAAGGAACCTATCTATTAAAGAAACTGAAGGGACATCAATTAGTTGCAATGTACAGACTACATTCAGATCCCGAATTGAACAACCTAAAAAAAAAAACCCACAAAAGCAAACATCATGGGAAAATCAGGGAAATCTGAACACTGGATGTTTGATTATATTATGGAATTGTTAACTTGTTAAGGGTGAAAATGACATTGGGATTATATTTTTAAAAACCAATTCTTATCTTTTAAAAACACACTTCAGAAATATGTTCTGGAATGTTCACCAATGAAATGATGTAACATCCGAGATTTGCTTCAAAACTAACTCATGGGACAGGTAGATGGGTAGACATGTAGACAGAACACAATGAGCCGTGAGGTGACAATTGCTGAAGCAACTGATGGGTCAAATGGAATCATTACCTTACTCTCTCTACACTTATATGTTTGAGATTTTCCACAGCAAAATATTATCAACATTTTAACAAGCAAGTAAAACAGAGGGACAGCTCTAAGAGCTGCAACCTCAGGCCCCTGCTAAGCATGTGAGAAGAGCCCCCAAGGCTGGGACTGTGTCTTCTTTTCCTGTGTCTTCACCCTGGTTCAGAGTCCAACTGCTGGCACTGAGCAAGTACTTAACAAATGATGTTTAAACCAAGGAATAACCAAAGAGACCTCTAGGTTTGTATAGTCTCTGCTAGACATGTGAAAGGGCTTCCGGTCAATACCAGACAGGCTTCTGAGTTCAGGTAGTAGAGCAGCAGTTGAGGTTACATTGCCCAGTGCCCAGAGAGGAGCAATGGGAAATCTCCCATTTAACATGCAGAAGGAGCTCTCTCTGGGAAAGGAGAAGTAAGGAACAAATGAGGAAAAGTTAATCACTTTATCCACAATGGAAGGCCCTTAGAGCAAGATGCTAAGAGCAGATGTTTTTATTGCTTTGAGGTCTCAGTTGAGAACTCCTGGTCTGGGGGCAGTCACAAGAAAGGACGTCTTCCAAACAAGTTGTCTGTGCGGTTGTGACCGCAAGCGTGCAAAGATCAGCTAATGAGATTTGCCTGCGCAAAACAGGGTGTGGCTCGCCACCTCCCCGCCACCTTTTCACATGGAAATATTTAGAGGCCTAAGGTCACTGAAATCTAGAACTAACATACAACTTTCTGCTAGAACCTAGGGAAAAAAATCTAAAAAATAACAGTTAAGAATAGATGGGGCTAATTAAGAAACCGTCTCAACAAAAAAATTCTGAGCACCTTCTCCAAGGTCTGCCGTCACCTCAGACACAAGGGTCTGTACTAATTCAAAGGCTGCCTTCCTTTGCGCTACCTCAGGAGTTTCCGAGGCTCTCTAGTTATAGCCATCACCTCTTCCATCTTATGCTTAATGTCCATCTGTGCCTCAAATTACAGCATCAGTAACACAGAAGCCAAGATTGGCTAACTGGTTGTAACTAGGCCTCACTTCTAAGTTGGGAAAGGAAGGCATTCATTGCCTCGAGTCTATGTTCTGCCAGTAACTATTATTTTAGGATGATTTTTGAAGTGTTTCTAAGGGTTGACTAAAGTACAGAAAGGCTAACGGAATCCACGGGCAAAGGAAAGTTGGAAAGGACCCTACATGCTTCTTTTTACCCAGTGCAGGACCTGACGATGAAGCAAAGCCATGGCAACCACAGCCCAACACCAAGACTCTTGAGGCAGAGAAAAGGCTAATAAGGTTTTGTGCAAAGATTTACTTCCATTTTTGTGTTTACCTTAAAAATCAACTTGCTAGGAAAGCAAACAGGGACACAGCATTTCAAAACACAAAGGCAAAAGTAGAAAAACAAATGGACCTCCAATATGTGCTGCTACTCTCCTCCAGTCCTTCATCTCCCCACCTCCAACAAACCCCAAAGGCTAGGAGGCTTGCAAAGGGCGGGCATTTCAACAAGGATGCTCTCTGAAAGACTCACCGACAAAAACTGGCAGGAGGCACCCTCTCACACCCAAATTACAGCAGTTTCTGAGTGTAGCACATTCTCAGTGACAGGGATACATTTCCTAATTGAAAACAGCTTTTTTCTGGCAAAAAGCAGCCATGCCAGAAAATTCATTAGTATTATCTAGCAAGAAATGCTTTCCAGGAACCACAGATCTGACCAATAAAGCGCTGCAAATGAACGGTTGTTCTACGTGTAAAGCTGCATTGCTCTGAATTTTTTCACTTTGCTTCAAACATGGTAACAGGAGAGGTATGTAGAACTGAAAGTATAAGAGAGTGCACAGTGTCTCATTTACTGGATATTTTCACAACAGAATTAGTCTTCTGCTTCTGGCAAGATGAACACACAGACTAGATTTACTTCTGGCTAGAAACTGGAAACACACATGCGCATGTACGCAACCTCAGGCAAAATACATGAAACAACAGTTTCAAGACCCAGACCTCAGGAAGTGAAGGACAGTGACCCCTGAGAGCTGGGAAACAAATGAGACGAGCTCTGTGACTGCCCCCAGAGCACTGCCTAGAGGGTGCTGCCCGATGTGGTGTGGGACAGAGGGACTCAGGTGGAGGTGGCCATCCCCGAGTTGAAAAGAATCCAAATAGGTCAAGGAGCCTAGAGCATGCAGGGCCCAGGACCAGAGAGGGGAGAGTGGCACAGAGAGAAAACTGGAGGTTTGCACGGGGTCCGCCTTGAGGTTTCAACTGAGTGTGGGTCAGGGCATTTACGTGAGGAAACTAACCAGGGCTGGGGAAAGAACTACCTGAAAGGGACTGTGAGCTCAGACAGGGTTGAACCCAGTTCCTATTCCCACTGACCAGGTTACCTCACAGTTCACAAGGCAGAGGACAGGCATACCTCGTCTTATTGCATCTCGCTTTATTGCCACTCACAGATGCTGTGTTTTTTACAAATTGAAGGCAAGACCCTCCACCAGCAAAAAGATGATAACCCGCTTTATTGCAATGCTCACTTTGTCACAGCGGTCTGGAAGCGAACCTGCAATACCCCCGAAGTATGTCTGTGCTCAGAATGGTTTGGCCTAGCAGTAGGGTAAAATACTACTGGACTGGCATCGGCAAACATTTTTCTATAAAGGGCCCAATATTAAATATTTTAGGCTTTGTGGTTCATACAGTCTCAAGACCAACCACTAATCTCTGGGGCTATAGCAGGAAAGCATCCACAGATGCAATAAATGAGCATGGCTGGGCTCCCATAACAGTTATAGACACTGAACTTTGAATTTCATATAATCTTTGCAGTCACAAAATAGTCTTCTTTTGACTATTTTCGAACCACTTAGAAATGTAAAGAACATTTTTAGTTGACATACCATAGAGAAACAGGTAGCAGGCCAGATGCAGCCACTGCTAATGGGCCTGCTGACCCCTCCCTCAGGTAAACACAGCTCCAATCCACATGACAAAGCAGATCCAAATAACTGCACCCCAGGGGAAAAAAAATCTCAAGAATGTTTCTAGAAACAGAAAAATATCTAGTACCAAACAAAGACAAATCCATAATACCTGGCTTCCAAATAAATGCTGCTGCTCTAAGATCAGAAACAAGGCAAGGACATCTGCTCTCACCGTTTCTATTCAACTTAACACTGTATTGGAGTTTGAAGCAAGGGCAACAAAGCAAGAAAAAAAATAAATAAATGGCATCCAGATTGAAACAAAGAGGTAAAACTATATATCAATTGCAAATATACAGAGTGTCAGCGTGAATTAAAACACATGACCCAAATATATGTTGTCGATAAGAATCCCACTTTAAATATAAAAGCACATACAGATTAAAAGTAAACAGTGCACTGGCCAAGTGGCTCAGCTGGCTGGAGCATCCTCCTGTACACCAAAAAAAGGTTGTAGGTTCAATTTCTGGTCAGGGCACATACCTGGGTTGCAGGTTCGATCCCTAGTCAGGGCGCATACAGGAGGCAACCAATCAGTGTTTCTCTCTCACATCAATGTTTCCTTCCCTCTCTCTTTAAAATCAGTGAACACATCCTTGGGTGAGGGTTTTAAGAAAAGTAAGTAGATGGAGAAAGATATAACATGCTAATACTAATCAAAAGAAAGCAGGATTGCTATATTAATTTCAGGCAGAGCTGACTTCAAAGCAAACAAAGTTAATGGGCATAAAGAGGGGCAGAATATAATTAAAAGGGGGTCAATTCTCCAAAAAAGATGTGATCTTTAATGTGTATGTGCCTAATAACAGTGCATCAAATTACATGAGGCAACAAGGGATAGAACTGCCAGGAGAAATAAATGAATCCACTATCTACTGGGAAACCTCAACTCCCCTCTCTTAGAAACGGACAGATCCAGCAGGCAGAAAATCAGTAAAAACATAAATTCAACAAGATAAAACATCTCTTAACAAATTTAAAATAGAAATCATAAAATGTCTGCCCTCAGACTATAATGAAATTAAACTAGAAAATAATAACAAAAAAATAAGTGGAAAATACCAAAATGTACAAAGATTAAACAACACACTTTTAAATAATGCATGGTCAAAGAAGAAATTTCAAAAGAAATTTTAAAATATTTTGAACTAATGAAAACACAACTTATCAAAATTTATAAGATGCAGCAAAAGCAATGTATAGAGGAAAATTTATAGCACTGACTGTATATATTAGAAAAGAAGGAAGATCTAAGACCAGTAATCTAAGCTTCCAACTAGAGAAACTGGAAAAAGAAGAGCAAATTAAATACGAAATAAGCAAAAGACAAGAAACAAGAATTAGGGAAGAAATCAATAAAATTAAAAACAAAAAATAAAAAAGAACAACTCTACTTTGAAAAGATAAAAAAAAGTAATAAGCCTCTGACCAGGATAACTAAGGAAAAAAAGAGAAGATACAAATTAATAATAGAAATGAAAGAGGAAACATCACTCAGGTCTCAGAGATATTTAAAGGATAATAAAGAAATACTATGAACAACTCTATGCCACAACATTTGATAACCTAGATGAAATGGACCAATTTCTCAAAAGACACAAGCTGCCAAAACTTATACAGGAAGAAATAGACAATCTGAATAGACTTATATCTAAAGAAATTGAATTAACTATTAATAACCACCCAAAACAGAAACCACCAGGCCCAGATGGGTTCACTGTTGAAGTCTACCAAACATTTAAGAAGAAATGATAACACTCTTCTACAATCTCTTTCCAAGGAAAGAAGCAGAGAAAATACTTTCCAGCTCATTTTATGAGGCTGCCATCATCCTGACATCAAAACTAGACAAAAGCATCATAGGAAAAACAAAAACAAAAATCTACAGACCACTATCACTCATGAACATAGATTTTCAAAAATCCTATAAAAATATTAGCAAATCAAATCCAACAACTATTAAAAAATTATACACCATAATCAAGTGGGATTTATCCCAGATACATAAGGCTAGTTCAACATTCAACAACCAATCAAAGTAATCCATCACAATCTGTGGAAAAGACCATCTTTGATCCTTTGAACTACCTTAGCTCTGTTGTCGAAGATCAGTTGATCATATTTATATGGATCTATTTGGGGACTCTCTATTCTGTTCCACTGAGCTATTGGTGTATTTTTTCACCAGTACTCAATTTTTCTTTATCTTTAATTTTCTGTAGTTTGAAAATGACATGCCTGGGTGTGGCTGGGCTGTGTTTTATTTACTAAATGTATCCTGCTTGGTGTTCTCAGAGCTTCCCAGGTCTGCGGTTTGGTGTCTGACATTAATATGGGGTAATTCCCAGTTATTACTTCAAATATTTCCTCTGTTGCTTTCTTTCTTTTTTCTACTTATGGTATCTGCCTTACAGATATAACTTTTGTAGTTGTCCCACAGTCCTTGAATATTTCGTTCTCTTGGTTCTCTTTGCATCTCACTTTTTGAGGTTTCTATCAAGACATCCCAAGCGCAGAGATTCTTTCCTCAGCTGTGTCCAGTCTGCTAATAAGCCCATCTTTCTGTTAGTGTTTTTTTATCTCTACATTTCTTTTTGGTTCTTTCTTAAGATTTTCATCTCTCCATTTATATTGCCCATCTGTTCCTCAATGCTGTCTACTTTATCCATTTGAGTCCTTAGCATATTAATCATAGTTGTCTTAATTTTCTTTTTAGTTTATTGATTTTAGAGAGAGAAAGGAAGGGGAAGGGAGAGAAAAGGGGGGAGAGAGAGAGAGGAGAGACATTGACTCACTGTTCCACCCATGTACGCATTCACTGGTTGATTGCTACACGTTCTCTGACTGGGCATCGAACCCACAACCTTGGTTCATTGGGACGACCCTTCAACCACCTGAGCTAGACCAAGTCAGGGCCAATAATAGTTGTTTTAAATTCCTGGTCTGATAATTCCAACATCTCTGCCATGTCTGTTTCTGATGCTTGCTCTGTCTCTTCAAACTATAGGGTTTTTTTTTTTGCCTTTTGGTATGCCTTTTTTTTTCTTCTTAATAATACAAGTAAAAGGAACTGTTATAAATAGGCCTTTGGTAAAAATATTATGGCAATATGATTTCACTTATGAAATCTAATGAACAAAATAAGCAAGCAACAGACTCACAGATACAGAAAACAGACTGACAGAGGGGAGAGGGGTTGGGGGCTGGGTGAAAATGGTGAAGGAATTAAGCAGTACAAATTGGTAGCTGCAGAATAGCCACAGACATGCAAATTGCAACACGGAGGAGATAGTCACTATTGTTGAGGTAACTGGGTATGGGGCCAGGCAGTGGGGGGACCACTCTGGAGACTGAGTGGTTTCTTGGCCGCTTTGCTGTATATCTGAAACTGGTGTGGATAGTTACTGAATGCAAACAGTGGTTGAAAAAGAAAAATTTTTTTAAAATACCGTGCTAAGGTGTGATGAGAGCACTACAGTCCTGTGATTACATCTCCGTCTATTGGTGAGCCTGTGCTTCTGGACTGTGAACTTTCCAACTGATTCATAGTTTCTCTCTCCCCTTGCCCTAGGTGGGACAGATGGCTGGTAGGCTGGGGTTGGGCATTTCCTTTCTCCCAGGTCAGTTAGGCTCTGGTAATTCCTCAGCACGTTAGGTTCCAGTGAACTTGTTTCTCCTGAAGGCAAACTTTGTTAAGAAGAACAGAGTGCTCTGTTGTATTCCAAAATGGTTCCTTCCCCTCCACCCCTTCCAGAAAGCATGATGAGATTTTTCTCTGATATTTGTGTGAGAACCTGGTTGAGATTCTGGAAGTTAATCTCACTAAACTGTGAGGACCCCTCCATAACCGGATCCCGCTGAAGTTTTTATCTTTCAGACCTGTCCATACTAAGCCTCCAGCAACTGTTCAAGGATAGTACTGGTTCTTGTGCTAGTTTCTGCCTGGGAGGTTTTGCTCCCAAGTAAGCCAAGACTCCCTGTATTTGCTTGTCTGTTTTCTCCAGTCTGGCAAGAAGCAACCTGCTCTGTATCCTCCCCCTCTCACTAACAGATCCAAGAAGAGTTGTGGATTTTTCTGTTGGTTCAGTTGGTTGTTAGGATGTAGGGACCACCTTCTAGGTCCTTACATGCAGAACAAGGAAACTGGAAGTCTGGCAAAGACTTTTGAGATACCACTCCAAAAGCGTTGAAACAAATAATTGATAAGCTGGACTTCATTAAAATGTAAAACTTCTGCTCTGTGACTTGTGCTTTGTGGTAAGAGCAAGGACCTACCATTGAAAATAAGCAGTACAAAGGCCAGAGGCCAAAAGTGTAACTTTAATCTATCTCATGGATTGTGCTGGAGACAATTAGCATAGGCCTACAGGAGACTGCACACAGAGGCTTTGCTGAATGAATGAATGATTACATCCAGCTAGAATGAATGCAGATGACATTTCTTGGATTGCCACCAGGGGGCAGCCAATTCAGATGATGTTCTCCACCAGCCCCCACCTGCCGCCCTGGCGTCAAGGTGTGCTCACATGTCCTAAGCAACTGACCAGCTTTCTTCACTTCCATATATTTTATTAAATAAATGATATATCCCTCAAAAGAATATGGAACACTTCATGAATCTGCATGACAGTGAAAGACACTGTCAAGAAAATGAGCCCTGACTGGTGTGGTTCAGCGAGTTGGGTGTCGTCCACAAACCAAAAGGTGCCCATGCCTGGGTTGCAGGCTAGGTCTTCAATTGAGGGCATGCAAGGGGCAACTAACTGATGTTTCTCTCCCTCTCTTCTCCTCTCTCTACAAATAAATATATAAAATCTTTAACAAAAGAAAATTAGAAGACAAGCCATAGAGTGAGAGAAAATATTTGTAAAAGATGTATCTGATAAAGGTCAGTTTTCCAAAACACGTAAGAATTCTTAATGGGCCTAAGACCTTAACAGATACCTCACCAAAAAGAAATATACATATGACAAATAAGGATATAAAACAATGTTCCACATATGTAATTAGAGAAATGCAAATTAAAACATGAGCTACCACTACGTATCTATTAGAACAGCAAAATCTGAAACTGACAACATTAAATGCTGGAGAGGATGCAGAGCAGCAG
Source organism: Anoura caudifer (assembly GCA_004027475.1). Classification (NCBI taxonomy): domain Eukaryota; kingdom Metazoa; phylum Chordata; class Mammalia; order Chiroptera; family Phyllostomidae; genus Anoura; species Anoura caudifer. The sequence continues at coordinate 48,364 of PVKU01001431.1, forward strand.
GAACTCTCATTTGTGGCTGGTGGGAATGCAAAATGGTACGGCCACTCTGGAAGACAGTTTGGTGGCTTCTGATAAAAGCAAATATACCCTTACCATACAATGCAGCAATCATACACCTTGGTATTTACCCAAAGGGTTGGCAACTTATATGCACACAAAAACCTGCATGCAGATACGTATAGCAGCTTTATTCATAATTGACAAAACTGGGGAGCAACTGGCAGATACTTTAGCAGATGAATAAATAAACTTGGTATATCCAGAATTATTCAGTGCTAAGAAGAAATGAGCTATCCTATTACTGACTGAAAAAAGCCAATCTGAAAAGCTATATACTGTATGATTCCAACTATATGACATTCTGGAAAGGCAAAACATGGAGACAATAAAAAGATCAGAGGTCACAAAGGATTGAGGGGGGAGGGAAGAATAATAAGCAAGCAGGGCACAGAGGATTTTTAGGGCACTGGAAATACTCTGTATGTTATTCTAATGATGGATGTGTGTCATTTATATATTTATCCAAACCCACTGAATGGACAGCACGAAGAGTGACCATGGTCACTTTGGGTGACCATGATGAGCCAGTGTAGGTTCACTGGGTGCAGCGGATGTCCCATTTGGGGGGATGTTGGTAACAGGAGAAGACTGCACGTATGGGAATTTTGCTGTGTGCCTAAGACTGCTCTAAAAAATTGTCTTAAAAATGTAAAACTGTCTTTATTGACAGAAACTATAATCACTTGTATAAAAATTCTACATATTCTACAGAAAGAAAAATTATAGAACAAATCAATAAGTTTAGCAAGGTTGCATGATCCCAGATGAATATATAATAATCAACTGTACTTTTATATATTAGCAACAATCAGAAACAGAAATTTTAAAATGCCATTAATGAGAATAAAAATATGAAATACTTGCCCTGGCTGGTGTAGCTCAGTGGATTGAGCGTGGGCCCACAAACCAAAGGATTGCGGTTCGATTCTGAGTCAGGGTACATGCCTGGGTTGCAGGCCAGTTCCCAGCAGGGGATGCACAAGAGGCAACCACACATTGATGTTTCTCTCCCTCTCTCCTTCCCTTCCCCTCCCAAGATAAAATAAATAAAATCTTTAAAAAAATAAAAAATATTAAATACTAAGAGATAAATATAACAAAAGATGTGTAATACATGCACAGTAAAAACTGCAAAAGCAATGGTGAGAAAAATTAAAGAAAAACTAAATAAATAGAGATATACAAGGGAATAAATGGCAATGAAAAAATACAATGAAGATTCAATTTAAATAAATAAATAAATAAATAAATGGAGAGCTATACCATATTCATGGGTCAGAAGTTTAATATCATTAAAATGTCAATTCTTTCCAATTTAATCTAAAGATTCAATGTAATCCCAATCAAAATTTCAAGGGTTTTTTTTTGTAGAAATTGAAAGTAGATTCTAAAATTCTCATGAAAATGCAAAATATCCACCATTTCCAAAAAACAATTTTTTTAAGTAAGTTTGAAAGAATTATAATACCTGACAAAAACTTATAAAGATGTAATAACTGAGACAGTATGGCACTGATGTAAAGGTAAATAAAAAGATCAATGGGAAAGATCGATAGCCCAGAAACAGGCCCACACATGTATGGTCAGTTGACTTTTGACAAAGGCAGAATGATTCCACAGAGAAAGGACAGTCTTTTTTTTAAAATGGAGCTGGGACAAACAGATATCCAAATGCAAAAACAAATAGACAAACAAAAAAAAACAACAACCCTGAATTTCTACTTATACCTCTTTATGTAAAAAAAATTAATTCAAAATAGATCACGGACCTAGTATAACACTTAAAACTATAAAATTTCTAGAAATAAAAACAAAGCAGCAAACCTTTGTGGCTTTAAGTAGTCAAATATTTCTAACTGGACATCATGAAAATTAAGAACTTCTGCTCTTTAAAAGATATCATTAAATAATGAAAAATATAAGCCACAGAGGGAGAAAAAATATTTGTAAAACTGTATCTGACAAATAACATATGAAAGGGTATATAAGAAAACTCTTACAGCTCAATAATAGAAGACAAACAGCCCAATTAAACAATGTAGGTAAACAATTTGAACATACACTTCACCAAAGAAGTCAGACTCATGGCAAAGAGGCACACACGAAGATTCATTAGTCATCATGGAGATTCATATTCAAACCACAATGAAATGCAACACACACCTGTTAAAACGTCTAAAATTTAAAACCTGACTATATCTAGTTTTGGTAAGGATCCGAAACAATTAGAAGATATATATTTTTGGTGGTGATGTAATATAGTACAACCACTTTCAAAACTACCATAGCAATTTCTTTAAAAGTTAAACATACACCTACAATGACTCAGTCATTCCACTGGTAGGTATTTACCTAGGAAATGAAATTTATGTCTATATAATGACTTGCATGTGAATGTTAGAGCAATTTATTTATAATATCAAAATACTCATCAGCATGTGGATGGATACAAACCATGGAATACTACTCTGCAATACAAAAGGATGAAATACTGACCCATGTAACAAGGTGGATGAATCTTAAAATAACTATGCTTAGATAAAGAAGCCAGACTCCCTCCTCCCAATAGGAGTACATACATTTACACAGAAGTATAGAAAATAGAAACCAATTTATGGTGACAGAAGGCAGATCAGCAGCTATCTAGGGGCTGGGGGAAGGACAATAGTAAGAATTATGAAGAGACATGAAGAAAGTTTTGGGGACCAGTGATTATGTTCATTGTTTTGATTACAGTGATGGTTTCACAGGTGTACACATACGTCAAAGCTTCCTGAATCATTTGCTTTGTGTGCAATTTATAATAATGTCAACTATACCCCCATAAAGCTGTTTTTAAAAGTAGAATTAGAGGGAATAACCTATTTCAATACTGACATGAAAAAAATGTCCATAACACATATTAAGTAAAAAATAAAATACCCTGGCTGGTGTAACTCAGTGGATCGAGTGTGGGCCTGCGAACCAAAGAGTCGCCAGTTCAATGCCCAATCAGGGCACATGCCTGGGTTGTAGGCCTGGTCCCCAGTTGGGGGCACGTGAGAGCAACCACACATTGGTGTTTCTCTCCTTCTCTCCTTCCCTTTCCCTCTCTCTAAAAATAAATAAAGAAAATCCTTAAAAATAAAATAAAATAGCTGTGGAATTATATATATCATAATCCCATTTATGCAAAATATGTGTGCTTATACTGAATATATATGTACAGAAAAAAAGCCTGAGGAAATATACATTCATTTGTTTACATACTAGAGAAGCAATATGGAGAGCTTTTCATTTTATACGTCCCTGCATTGTTTGATACTTATGTAACCATCATACATTCTGAAATTTAAAAAATAGAAGACAGTAAAAGAAATAATTAGCAGGTTTAAAAGCCACTGGGCAAGATAAACTTGAAGGTAAAGGCCAAAGTGACTTATTTCGTGTAAGAAAAAGATGGAGCTTGTGTTTGGAGAATAAAACTCCCACTTGTGGAAAGAAGGAGAGCATGCGTGCCCCAGATTCACCAGGGCTTATGAGCAGGCTCAGAGCTGTCTGCATGCTCTCCCCCAGGAGCCAGTCACTACCTCCCTAAGGTACCTCCATGGATGATGTCATTTGTTATTGCTCAGGTATCCTGAGGCACAAAACCTCCAAAGGCTTTAAGAGACCAACAGCTCTCCCTCTGATCTTCAGTGGGTATAAGGGACACTCCAGACTCTAGTAAACACCTGACAAGGTTTCTGAGCCCACACTCCTTGGGTGTTCGGTACCTTGGATGATTTTCTGCTGCTGTTGCCGGATTTCGTCAAAACCCAAGCCTCTGGTCTCCTCCGGCTCCTCAAAGAGCCAAGGGTTTGGGACACCTCGCTTGGCCCCTCCCGTCATCAGGCTGGACCTAGGAACAAGATTAAATGTGTTACATAACTCAGAAAATATAGCTCTGCTGCAAATTATTCCCACAAGTGCAGAAGTGGCCAGCCTTGGATGCTTTGAAAATTCAATTCAACCACAATTTATTGCATCCTCGTTCATGCCAGCGACTGTGCTCAGTGCTGGAGGAGACCTGTGGATGAGGAAAGCACAAGCCCGGGCCTCTGGAGAATTACAGCCTGTTAAGGAGACTATGGCAGCATGTAATACTCCTCCTAATCCTCCAAAATACATTTGAGTCAATTATCATAAATGAGGGTCTTAAATTACAAAAACACAAGGCCAAATGGAAGTGGCCTTTTTATCAGGACAAAGTCTGTCTCACAGGCTGTGTGACATCAAAGGCACAAATTTCATCTCAAGAAGATACAATGTTGACCACAGATGACACAGATGACAGCATTGAAAAATGACCGTATACTTTTCTATCAATGGGTATTTGGTAGCTCACAGACAGAAACACATGCAGGGTTTCAAATCTAATTTTATGAATAAAATGTAGCATTTATAACACAATAAACAAATTCTGAATCATCAACCTTAATCTTTATTCCCTCTAGTAAACCATGTGCCCCTTCTGCACCAGACACACTGGCCTCCTTGCTGTCTGAAGAACAGGGAGCACATATTTGCAGCCTCGGTTCCATGTTTATAGGATTCATCTCATCTCAAAAACCTCCTCTCCTGTCCCCACCTGCCCACATTCTGTCCAAGGCACAAGGACCATCTTGTTCATAAAGCCATCTCTGACCGCTTCAACCCAGATGCGAACAGTCACTCACTTTAGAGTTCACAGGATTCACAAAAAATGATGATAATGACAACAGTGACATGACAGTCGTACCAGTGACAATAGCAGCTACCATGTGTTAAGCATCTGTTATGTGCAGGTACAGCTCCAGGCCATTCAAATGTATTCACTCACATTATTTGTAATTCTTCCAGCCCTTTCTTTTCACATCTCTCATACTGTCTACAAATAACTGCTACCCTATTGTTGAACCTTTTACATAAATGAGCCTCATGTCTACTAGACAGAAGGCAGGAACTGAAAGTCACCCTCAACGGGACTGCACACTGCTCCCCAACATAGAGTGAATGGCTGTCAGCACAAGTTAACCCTGGCTCTACCCCCCCCCCCCACAGCGCTACAGTACTACATGTCTCAGAGAGCTGCTGAGGAATAAAAATGATCATCCATTTATTCAGAAAACATTTACGTAGTACTTACTATATGGTAAGCATTGCTCTCATCAATGGCGAGGAGGAAAAAAAACAGAATATAGACAAAACGGACCAAAATCTCTGCCCTTACAAAGTATGTATTTTTGTTACGGGTGCTGTTTTCATTCTGGTCGGGGGGAACAATAAGCAAAAAGGGGGGAAGTTCTTGATGTAGTGCTTAGAAGGTAATAACCCTTCAGTAAATGCTAACCATTATCATTCTACCAATTACTGCACTGTATTCACTGGAGGCACTGAAGTATAATTTGTTAATAAATGAGACTATCTCAAAAGGCTATGTTAACTTCATTTTTTAGCTTAGCACTATAAAACCTATAGAAGAATAGGATATGTATCAACAAACAAACCCATACAAAAATGGAAGAAAATTATTGATCCCTTAGACTAAGAGTTTAAGCACAGAGCTGGTCTCTCTACCCAAGTATTCTAATAACATGCACACAGAAGCATGACGTTCTTCCACTTCACCAAAAAGCCAGATGTGCTTCTTTAAAGCCTTACTTTACTTACTTGGTTGGTCCCAAGTACCTACAATGTCAAGATTTCAGATTTAGTCCCTATAATAATCATTCAATTCCATTATTTTTGAAGACAGGGGAAGAAAGCAATGGAAAAAGGAAAGAAAGAAGGAAGTTTGCAATCAAAGTACATCCCTAACTCCTATACCACCATGTAAGTGCCAGCTCTTGATCAAAACAGGAGTCGCAGGATTTCGTATATGGTCCGCTGTGAAAGCAAGGCCTAAAAACCGGCGCATTGGTCAGAGGTGTAGCAAGTAACCTCAGAGCACCTATCCCAGCGAAGAGCATCCATTCAAATTAGTATGCTGCACCTGAGTTGACAGTAGACACTGTTCCCCTAGAGCTAATGTCACTATGTCCCACTGGTAATATGTGCCATACCTGGAGCTTATTCTTTTTAATTATTAAAGGAGAAAATGTAAGAAAATTGTTTTAGCAATCTCAGAAAAAAAAGCAAATTACCAATACAGCCTTTAATTTTATGTGTGTTACATAAATATATTTACAACACCTACCAGAGAATAAAAGTACAATATGGGCAAGTTTTAATATTAGTACCAAGTACACGTTACAGGAAAAAAAACCTCATCAACCACCAGACATACAAGAAAGATTGTCCCAGGGCTGAATTCACAACTATAAAAGTTCTAAGCACTGAAAAAAAGCAACAGTAAACTGCAGTAGAAATGATTTCCTCATGCCTTCTTTCTTGATTATCTGATTCCAAAGTTTTTGTGAAGTTTTTCAAGGCGGAACCACCTCTCTCTCTCTTTTCTTTTGGAGTTTGTACTTTGCTGATGCCCGGCGCCTACCAGGAAACCCAGCGATGGCTGTGCCCTGACTAACAAAGCAGGTGCGATCGCAGGTATCACTGCGCACAAGCGTCGGTTTCCTTTTCATTAAGTGTACATTCAACCTAATGTCTGGGCCTGATGCCTCTTATCACTCGGTCTTCTCCTAGGTAAAATATACATATAAATATGTATATTTATGTATTAAATATGTACTTACATTTAACATATAAGTTTTAAATATGTATTTATATATTAAATCTGTAATATATAAATATATATTTATAATAGAATTTAAGACATAATTCTTGCTTTCAAGGAGTTTATACTCAAACTGAAAAGGAAAACTAACCACATGTGAAGCAATGACTAACTGAAATAAGAGAACTGCTAGCTTTGTGGCCCTGGGCAGTTCCAGCAGCCTCTTCAGCCCATAAAACAAGCAAACTAAGTGAGCCAATAGTTTTCAAAAGTTCTGGTCCAACACTTGAGGAATAAGACACCCTCATTAGTAGTTGGGTTGAGAGGTGAGTGGGGAAGACTCATCGTAGTGGGGGAAGCCAGGTCTTCCTTTTATTCCTACAGAAGATAATTTTCTATCACTGGAAATCACTGAATTAGATGATCTTTAAGATCCTTACTGCTTTAATCTTTTTCTCATTATAAGTAATGAGAAATAAGAACATAAATAAGAACAGAGGAAAATAAGAACAATCTTCCTTTTATTCTTTTTAGAGAATGAAATCCATTCTCCTCTCTCCCATCTTCCTATTTTCGATTCAAGGTCATCGCAGACCCATTGGCTAAGGCCAAAAACCTTGGAATCATCTCTGACTCTATCTTACGTAACCCCCAGCACCCAGTCCATTAGGAAATCCTCCAAAACATATCTAAAATCTGACCATTTCTCCTTTATTCTACTGCTTCCACCCTGGTACTCCTGTCTCCTGCCTCTACTCCTCCCCTCTGCAATCTACTCCCCACGCCATCAGCGTGATTGCTGTGAAAGTAAACCTGTTTCCTCTGCTCACAGCCTTCCCCATCTTCCCATGCACCCTGAAAGCGCAGCATCTTTGCAATAACTGATGAGCCACACCAGCCTCCTTGCTGTTTCTAGAACACACTGAGCACATTCACATCGCAGGGCCTTTGCACCCACTGTTCCCTCCTACCCACCATGGTTAAGGCACTGTCCCTAGAGGTCACGTGGCCTTGCTCCTTCATTCATTCCGCTCTGCTCAAATGTCATCTCAGAATGGTTTCCATGATGACTCTATCTAAAATAGTACTCTTCCCTGTAACTCCTTAGCTACCCCCATCCTGCTTTTTTTTTTTCTTTCTAGTACGTAAACCACCTATAATACATTACATATTTGTTGATTATCTGTCTCCTACACAAAGCTGCAAGTTCCTCAAGGGTAGGGGCTGTCTTGGTTGTCAGTATATCCTCAGTACCTAATACAACAGGCATGGAAAAAAATGTTGAGTGAATTAATGTATTTGGCAAAAAAAATAACTGAATGAAAGAAATAAATAAGCATGGTCAGGAAATGACAATATCATACGCTGGTACTCTTTTGTAATTTCCAAGGCATTTCTCAAACATTATTTCCTGTGGATTGTACATAAGACTGTGTGTAAGTCAGACTTGGTATTACTGACAAGAAAGCCAAGGCAAAGGAACATCACTGACTTTCTCAAGGTCGTGCACTCAGTGGCAGAGCAAAAGTTCCTGACTCCTAACCCAGGGCACTTCCTTTCTACCATCTCAAGAAAGGTTCTATAAAGGGAAGGAGACTCAAGGCAGCCTTGGAGAATGGGTGAGGTTTAGCTAAGTGCAGGAGAGAGAGACGGAAGGCATCCCAGGAGACTGCAGAACATGAGAGATGTCCCGCGGGCAGGGAACAGGAGCCTCATATGTGCGTGGGATAACTGTGGAGAGCGGCTGAAATTCCAGGGCTGGATCTAGCAGTACCGATTCCAAAGTAGTCAGCCACTGTGAACCTCTATGTTTTTCTAGTGGCTTTCATCCTCACCTTCATCCCGAATCTTGTACCCCCGGGTTGTTCCCCATCCTATAAATCCTCAAGCAACAACCTTCACTCCTACCTGCAGCCAAACTTTCTTAAAGAATGAACTTTGCTCATCAGTTCTACCTCCTGACCCTCCCAGTTCGTCCTTCAAACCAATGCAGTCCAACTTCAGCCCCATCACGCTACTAAAATTCTTCTCACCCAGAATCTTACTGCCAAACCTCCTTCCAGTTTTCACTTTGCCCCTCTCCTAGGCCTCACGTGTCACAGCTGACCATATTCCCTTACCCATGAACCTCTCCTCCCCTGGGTTCTTCCACACCACTCTCTTCCACTGACAGATCCTTCTCTGTAATTGCAGGTAGCCCTTCCCCCATCTGCCCCTTAAATATTGGTGTTCTTCAGGAACTCTATGTAGATCTTCTCTTTTCACTGTATTGTCTCTCTCTGGGCAATTTTATCTGTTCCACTGACTTCAGGCCACAAGAACAGGAGTTAGCACTCTTAAATGCTTTTTTATGGCCCAACACAAACTCAACAGTACACTTTCTCTTGAGTCACTGTGGTGGTGGATTCTTAACGGGGGGTGGGAGAGGGGCATGCCCCTTTCCCCAGTAGGTCGGTATCAGAATCTGGGGGTGAGGGTGGGACAAACAAGAACAAAACAAATGAACAAAGAAAACAGAAACAGACTCATAGATACAAAAACACACTGACAGTTGCCGGAGGGGAGGAGGGATAGGAGACTGGGTGAAAAAGGTGAAGGGATTAAGAACTACAAATCGGTAGCCACAAAATAATCCCCAGGGATATAAAGTACAGCATAGGGAATATAGTTCAATACCATTATGATAACTATGTATGGTGCCAGGTGGGTACTGGAAATACTGGGGGGGACCACTTTGTAAAGTATATGATTGATCACTATGATTGAAAGTTTGAAAACAGAAAGTGTTAATGGCAAGACTCTGCTTTACAAAGACAGTTCTGGAAGACCAGTACTAGACACCTTGAAAGAGGGTAACGGGGAACAAGACCAATCAGAAGACTTGATGTACGCCCAAAACTAATACAAAATAATACTGAATGTAAACTGTAATTAAAAATAAAATTTAAAAAACATCTGGGCGTTGGAGGAAGGAAAAGCACATACACAGTTAAAAAGAAACCCACATATAAAATCCTGGTGAGATATATCTTTCCAGCCATCATCCTGATGGAAAATGACTGCCTTAAAGACTTCCAAATTTATCTCTACCCAGAATGCTCCTCTACAGGGTCTATATCTGCATTTATTGCTTTTCATTTAGGAATCTCTAACTGATATTCCACTCCCAACCCAATATATCCAAAATCAAATTCATCGCTTTCACCCCAAAAGCTGTTTCTTGTCCTCTGCTCTCTATTCTGGTCAGCAGCATCACTGGGTTCCCAAAGCGTCCAAATCTGCTCCCTCCCTGCCAACCCCACGCCTCATCAGTTATGGAGGCCTCCCTCAGAGGTGGTTCTCAACTGTGTGCCTTCACTTCCATCCCCATTGGCACGGCCCTGGCCTAGGCCCTCATCAGCTCTCCTGCAAAAGATGGTCACAGCCTTCTGATTGGTCTCCCTGTTCCCTGTCACCCTCTTTCAAGGCGTCTAGTACTGGGCTTCCAGAACTGTCTTTGTAAAGCAGAGTCTTGCCATTAACACTTTCTGTTTTCAAACTTTCACGACTCCCTCGAAGGTACAGAACAAGTTTAAGCTCTACAATGTGGCCCCAGTGATCTCTGCAACGTCATCTGCCAAAACCCCCTTCCGTGCTGGGCCCGGCGCTTCCTTCAGCCCTCTAGACTGCTCACCACAGCTCAGACAAAGGCACAAACTTTCACACTCTCATGTTTTTGTATGAGTCTGGAGGGTCCCCACCCCCACCCCTTTGTCCATCTGGCAAAATTCTATTCATCCCCTAAGGCTCAACTCAAATGTCACTTCTGCTGTTCAGTCTTTCCTGATCCCTATCCCCACCCCCTGCCCCTGAATCAATCACTCCCTGGTGCTCCCACGGCACTTTGTTCAAAACCTCTGGCGTGGCATTTATCAAGCAGGATTGTAGTTAGTTATTTACTCATCTGTCTCCCTTCCTGAATTATGAGCTCTGTAGGGAAAGAGGCCACATGGCAGCCATGTTTGTGCCACTAGTGCCAGACGAGCAGTGCGCAGAGTGTGCCGGAGAAGTCTTCGGTGCATGTTTATGAAACAGAACTAGGAAAACCACTAAACTTTTCAAGCAAGGGAGACAAAATGAGAGGGGCATTTTTGTTTTAAGATTTTTTTTTAAGAGAAAAAAAGCAAAAAAAATTCAACAAACTGCTACTGCCTTTCAGACTTTAGCTGCAAAGCCTGATGCTGTTCCAGCAGACGGAAAGAACAGTACTTAAAAGGGAACTCTGCCACTAAAACACCTTGTAGCTCCACCCCACTTTTGGAAAGGCAGTGGAGCGTTTCTCCTTTGAAAAGTAAGGTAAAGAAAGGAAATGCTTAAACACTATCCTTTTGAGATTAGGATAGAGTTGAAAAAAATTTTTAATAAACAACTTTTATCCATATTCTTTCAAGATGGAAGTTATCTAGAAAATTGAACTTATCTAATAAATGACACATTAATAAATAGGTTAGATTATGTCTTATAAAGATTTTACCAAAACAATCATAGCTGCTTCTAAAGATACACTATAAAGCCTGGCTGGTATGGCTCAGTGGATTGAGTGCTAGCCTGCAAACCAAAGGGTCACCAGTTCAATTCCCAGTCAGGGCACCTGCCTGGGTTGCGGGCCAGGTCTGGGGGCGTGCAAGAGGCAACCACACATTGATGTTTCTCTCCCTCTCTCCTTCCCTTCCCCTCCCTCTAAAAATAAATAAATATATTAAAAATAAATAAAGATATGCTATAAAAATATTGCATTTCCATCCCCAAAGGCAAATGATGTTCATTTTTAAATGATGATATCTGAAGGGGGCACAAATAATCCAAGCTATTCTGCTGACAAATGCAACTGAAGCTTGTTAGAGTTCACAGGGAGGGCATTCTTATCAAGTGAACACAGAACTGAAAAAGCAGTGAATTCCAAGAAATAGCTTTCTTTAGCTTCTCTTAACATTTCAAAAAGATGTCAAAATTACTATATAAAATGTTTGTTTTATCTGAAAAAAATATCAGTGAGTATTCACAGACCACAGGGAGGTCTGCAGTTAGGACTAGAGAAGATATTGCTAGAGTGTCAGTGAACTGAGAAATGCTATTATGGTATGAAAGGGAATTCCTTTTTCAAGACTTTTTTTTTTTTTTGGTAGTTTCTTTCTGTGGTTAGAGAGAAGCACAGAAGCTCCAATTTCAATCAGAAATAGATTCTTTGACATCAATTCTTTAGAGGCAAGAAGTGGCAATATTCTGTACACTAGGTTACAGTGAAGAGAGGCTGCAGAGGCTAGTGTAATCTGGGCTCCGAGGGACGAGGGTCGGACAAGGGAAGTGACAAGAAGGAACAGCAAGAAAGGGCCAGTTCACACACTGATTCAAAGAAAAACTCCACGAGTGCTGGTGAACAGACTGGATACAGGGGACTAAGACTGCCAAGCAGGGTGACTTGGGGAACTTGTACAACTTAGGGAAAGGGAAATTTTTCATTTCCTTTCAGAATTTTCTCCAACTTCAACACAGTTCCTAACAACATAGCCCCAAAGTAAAATTGCTCCTTTAAGATCATGATCTATGTATGGATCTATACATTTACTAGATGGCTAACTTCTTAAATCCAGTACTCTCTCCTATTCTTGTTTTTGTATCCCATCCATCTGTCCTTCCTACAAATACTGAGTACCTTCTATGTGCCGGGCACTAATCTGGGGGCTTGGAAGTGAACAAGAGGACAAATTCCTGACCTCAGAGAGCTGATACTTCAGTGACAATGAATGCCTAAACTGTGCCCTTTGTAAAGTAAAATACTCAAAATAACTTCTTTTGTTAAACTGAATAAATAATTTTTATTGTGTATTAGTCTAGAACAATAAAAACTCAAACAAGGAAAATATCTTACATATCACCCAAGGAAATTTTCATCATAACATCTTTAAAATCTACCATCATCAAATATTTTTTCTAATTTTAAACAAATCCCATTTTATCCCTATTTGTTGCTGGCCAAATTTGCCAAGAAAAAGTTTCAACATTAAGTTAAAAACTTAAGCAATTTACAGAAAAGTAGAAATGCAGGATGGAAAAGGCCATAAAGAAGCCATCGCCTTGGCCTCCAACCTGAATTTGAGAAACCCCAGTGTACTACTCCTGAGAGTCACGCCAGCGATCTGAAATCAAGCATATAAAACCAAAGGAACAAGTCTTCACCTTAAGTGTGGTTGTCACTGTACCTGACGAAGGGTTAAGAAGGGGTGAGATACAAAAACAGGCAAATTCTAAGTGGAAGATCAATTAGCTGCTCTACTAAATTAATGGTGACTGAGCGCCATCTGCTGGTTAGCGACTAAAATTCAACCACAAAATAAATGTTAAGCAACCCAGTAATTACCACTTATTATAAGTAGCTCCTTACTTTACTACACAATGCAGTCTTGGAAATGTTTCGAAACAGAATGAGCAAAAGTCAACAATATGCTTACCTATTATGAGGGGGTTTCTCGTGCCAGAGCTGTGCCTTTCTGACACTACTTTAAATAAGGAATGCTCCACATCTTCTTTCACTTTGCTCATCACAACCAAACACACTTACATGAGAAATCCAGGGAGCGCTCAACTGAGGGTGACAATCTGCATTTGGCATGCCCAACGACTCCGTCTCTGCGTCAATGCTGTTTTGTCCCTTAGTAAATTTGTTCCCATTCTCATTCATTTTACAAAATAAAGATTAAATGCACTAAAATATTCAAGAAATTGTGCAAATGAACACTGTTCTATGGATAAAGATGCGAGTCTAGGGAAACAAAATTACTGGCTGGCAGGGAGTAGGATTAAACACTCTGCAGTGTTTAAACTCCAGTGTTGAAAACTTTACAGTAGAATCTGCCTGCTGATATACAAAAATCCAAACCTGGCATTAGAAGACTGCTTAAGGGTGTCAATGAATAATGCATTTATACTCAAGATGCACAAAAGCCAATAACCACCTACACAGTCACCATTTCCATCTCGATTATCTTTCTTTTTATTGCTTCAATTAATCAGATTCATACCTAAAGACCCAAATTAATGAGTTGGCACCCATGCTTTTAACTAAAACATGCTTTCCCTCTGCAGGCAGGGCCCAGGAATCTGCACACTCCCTCAGGTGAGTTTTATTTACACAGTTGAGAACCTATATGCAGATTGATATAGAAATTATGGGTCTAGAAAGAGTAGGATTAGAGAAAGTACACAAGTAGGCAGATTATATGGCGTACGCATCTTTTCACTCCACAAAGGATATCTCAAGTCTTGTTCCTTCCATGGTCTCCATTTCTTCCACTTCACATGTCTCTTTTTCCATGGAGATCACTCGTGGCCCACAACACACAACTCAGCATTTAATTATAAGCTACCATGCATTGTTCACTAATTCTTTTGTGCAGGGTAGAAAGACCTCCCCAAATAGCTGGTCAGTTCTGGATTCCCCTTTGCTAAGATCAGTGACAGCAAGTGCTTCGTAATGTTTATAAAGCACTTTACAAAGCTAAAGTATATGCTTTTACATATATTTATCTCATTTGAACTTCACAATATTTTGAGGAGTGACAATTATCTTCATGTGAGATAAAATGAAATGGGAGTCAAAATTCAAACTCAAGTTTTCTAATATTAAACACTTTTTTCCTTCCACTGACTGATACCTGCAAAGTTAGCATTACATTGCTGGAACATCTGGAGGTAGATAATATCTTCTACATGCAATGAACAAGAAGAAGGGAAAGTATGCAAAACCAGTGGGAAATGAACAAATGAGGGTCTGCACAGCAGCCATCACAGCATGCCGCAACCGAGAGAGAGAAAGTCCTGAGAAACCAAACCACAGCAAAGGACAAGAAGACTTTCTAGTTCTTTCTCTGCTGTTTATTTACTTCTGGCACAGTGACTTCTCAAAGAATCAGTCTCCTCATGTGTAAGCCAAAAAAGTGATCCCTTCTCTGCTTATCTCTGAAAATTACTATGAGGGTCAAATGAAATTATATGTGAAAGTGTTTGGTAAATAAAAAAGAGAGGGAGGGAGACATAGAAAACTATTTTCTTTTCAATAAAGAAGAAAATATTTTTAGCAGTTTCTGAAAAATTTTACTTATAAAAAGCACAAGTTAAAAGTATGAAATAGACTTTTCAAAAAGTCAACATAACTAACGTACAATATGGCGTATACTGGCAACTCCTCTTTCTTCTCCCTGCTTATTCAGATTGGGATTTCCATTTCTCAATTCCCAGACGACTTTTATAACTTAAAATTAATGCATATGGGGTGCCAAATCTTTTTATTGTCCTTATCAAAAGTCACAATTATACCCGTAGTTAAAGACTGCAATCTAAAACAACATACCACACTTCACTCCGCAGACCAGCAAAACCCAACCAGTTCTGCAGCACACCCTGCCAGCCAGGGCGGAGGGAAGGGCTCCCCTGCACATTCCAGGGGGACGGGCAGCACTACAACTTTCAAGAAACAGACACAACAGCACCTGTGGTACCTTTTGTCCCAGTAACCCGCACTGGGGACTCTGTCCTACAGAGATAGAAGCCAAACATTCTCTATGGGTATTTGCTGCAACGTTGCTTATAATGACAAAAAAAACTGAACAACCCAATATCTACCAAATGGGGAGTGGCTGTAAAATAATTGTATATTCTCACTGTGAATAATGTAGCTATTGAAAAAACATTTTGTTAGATCTGTTATTTGGAGGAATGCCAGCATTCAAATGAAAAGAGTAAATTACAGAGTATGGATAGTACAATTTTGTTTTCATTAAAAAAAAATAAAAAAACTCACATTTATGTAAATGTATTTGTAAATATTTGTATAAGCACAGATAATCGTGGGGAAGGAAACCTCCCGACAGTTAACATGGGTTACTTTAGGAGAATGGCATTGGAGGGAATGAAAAGGAGAGAAACTATTAGCTTTTGGATTACACCTCAGTATGGCTTGACTTGTTGTAATGAACATGTATCATGTTGCTAATTTGATTTAATCCAATAAAGATAAGTCATTTCCCCAGAGGGTGATGGAACAGCGAAAGGGAACATA
Organism: Anoura caudifer; assembly: GCA_004027475.1. Taxonomy (NCBI): domain Eukaryota; kingdom Metazoa; phylum Chordata; class Mammalia; order Chiroptera; family Phyllostomidae; genus Anoura; species Anoura caudifer. The sequence continues at coordinate 64,191 of PVKU01001431.1, forward strand.
ATAAGGGAACAAATACCCACAAAAGTAAAAGATAGTAAGTAAAGATTATTAGAAGAGAAACTTCTTTCAAAACTAAGCATGGAAAACAAAAACTAAAATTAAAAAAAAAATCACCAAAATGAAACATCTTTTTCCAGGGCGGGTAAGAACAATGGAAGAGAAAGATACAAAAGGAAAAGGTAAGGAAGGAAGACGGAGAGAAGGAAACAAGAGAAAGCAGACTGGGGCTGGGCAGGGTCCACAGAGTCACGGAGCAACAGACAGTGAAAAACAACAGACAGGTCTGCAGTCACACGCATGGGGGAGGAGGGAGAGAGTCAGAGAGAGCTGAAGTGAGACAAGTCCTTTTTAAAAATTAGGCAGTACAAGCAATCTTAACATTCTCTCCTCACTTTCAAGGGAGAAAAATGCTAACTTTCCAAAATCTAGAAACTGGGACTAATGACTTCAGCAACTTTCCCCTTCTATTGGCTTACATCTCCACCTTGTGGTCTGTTCAGAACACAGCTCTTAGTGTGTGTGTTGGTATGTACACATATGTCTGTATGCATGTGTGTAAGTGTATATATGGTTATATGCATATATACTTACCAGTATTTATGTATTACACATTATACTTTTATTGCATATATTATACATATATAAACATATAACATACATATGTATAAGTATGCTTATATATATACACTTCCGTACTTATATAATACATGTGAGTACTATATAAAAATGTATGCATATATACAAGGTCTGTCTGGAAAAACTCCAACCATTGTTAATATAACGAGAATGGTCTGTGTGACATCGATGTAACCCGGCAGCCAAGGAGAGTGGACTGGAATGCGCATGCATGAACAACGATGACTTCACTGTACTAGTCAGTGAGGGTGGTAGACACCATTGAGTGAGCATGTGTACTGTGCAACTAGTGCATTCAAAATGACTGAGTGAGTAGAGATACAAATCTGCATCAGATTTTGTGTTAAGCTTGAACATCCCTCCACGGGAACCATTCAGGTGACTCAGAAGGCCACAGCTATAGGCAACTGGTGATTGGCAGCTTCCTCACAACAACATGCCCGTTCATGCATCATGTGTTGTTCAGAGTTTTTTGGCAAAATATCAAATCACCCAGGTCACTCAGCCCCCACTTCAACCCCAATTTGGTGTCCTGTGACTTCTGGCTTGTCCCAAAACTAAAATCACCTTTGAAAAGGAAGAGATTTCAGACCATCAATGAGATTCAGGAAAATACAACAGGGCAACTGATGGTGATTGGGAGAACTGTGTGAGGTCCCAAGGTGCCTACTTTGAAGGAGACTGAGGCATCATTGTCCTATGTACAGTGTCTCTTCAATAAATGTCTCAATTTTTCATATTATATGGCTGGATACCTTCTGGGCAGACTTCATATGTACACATGCATATTTTTAAATTCAAGTACAACTGTACAAACAGAAGTACCCTAAATGTATAGCTCAAAGATAATTCACAAAATGAACCTCAGTTAATTACTACCTAAGGCAAAAAAAAAACAAAACAAAAACAAAAAACAGGGCTCTAGCAAAACTCCAGGACCCCTTGTGTCCCCTCTTATCACTAAGACCCCAAACGGAGACACTTTTGTGGTTTATAACACCAGAAATAAGTTAGTCTTTACAGGAATGGGAACGCACAGTACGTACTCTCATCTGGCTCACTTAGCCCAACGTGCTGAGACTCGCCCGTCGTGGGGGCGCAGCTGCAGACCGTGCCTGCTCCTCTGCTGCAGAGTGCCACACTGTGCAGTGCGCCCCGGGGGGCTTATTCACCGTAGTAGTCATGTTCTTTGGGCTGCTTCCTGGTAGGACTACTAAGAATAACGCTACTATAAACAGTTGTGAAAATGACCTTTGCACACTTCAGTTTTAGGAGGTGCAGTCAAAGAATTTTCCAAACTGGCTGATAGTCCCACCAGTAACATATGAGAATTCCAGTCACTCCACATGCTAGCAACACTTGACTGTCATTTTAATTTCAACCATTCTGGTAGGTGTAATAATATGACATCATGGTTTTAGTTCGCAACTTCCTGATGACTAATGAAGTTAGACACCTTTTCATGTGTTTATCAGTCATTCAATATTTTCTTTGGTGAAGTCCAACTTCAAGTATTCTGCTTATCTGTTTTCGGTCTGCTTTTTTTTTTATTACAGCTCCTTACACACATAGGTCAGCACAACTCCTGACTCAGATAAATGTACTGCAAATATAGGTTCCTGCTCTGTGGATTGCCTTTTCACTCTCTTTGTGATATCTTTCATTAAACAGAATTTTTTATTTTAATAAAATCCAACTTACCGTGCATTTACTTTATTTTTAGTCATTTCTTTCTGTCCTGAGAAATCTTTGCCTATCCCAAGGCCATAGAAGATACTCTCCTGTTTTCTTCTGGAAGCTTTCAGTTTTACCTTTCACATTTAGACCCACAATCCTTTTGCACCCTGAACTTTATGCAGGATGACAGCAGAGGCTAAGATTCATTTTTTCCCGTATGGCTATCCAGCTGACCTCACACTGTTTATTGAGGAGATCATGTTTTTCTCCACTGCACTGCGCTGTCAGCTTTGTCATAAATCAAGTGACAATACACGTGTGGGGCTGTTTCTGGACTTGGTTTTGTCCCACTGGTTTAATTGCCTATCCTTCTGCCAACACTACACTGCAGCTCTAAGGTAAGACTGGATAACACGATGTGAATCTTAAGGATTTTGTTCTTCTGAATTGCCACACAAACCTCAGAATCAGCTGAAGTGGCAAACAAAAACAGAGCAAAAGGCTGGCTGGTGACTCCATAGCTCGATTCTGATAGAACTGATACCCGTGCAGTGCTGGGTCTTCCGGTCTCCAATCATGGCACATCCCTCTACTGGGTTTTCCTTAATTTTTTAAATGTTTATAGTTTGGAATGTAGAAGCTTCATGTGTTTCCCATTTGATTCATTCCTACATGTGTAATATTTGTAATGTTATTATAAATGGTTTCTTTTTAATTGTTTTCATTTGATACTTGTTGTCCAGCTTTCAAAACCTTCTTAGGAAACAAACTACCAGCTTGCTACTGCTAACCTGCTCGTGAACGGGCTATGCAACATTATGAAGGACTTCAAGATTCAATGTAATCCCGATTATGAAAATAAAAAGCCGCTGATATTTGATTAACTGATCTAGAGTTTACATTAAAAAAAGCAAAACTCTTAAAGAAAAAACAATGATGAAGACTAGCCCGATCATGTAATAAAACATCATACAGCCTCAAAATTAATGGTACTAGCACCACGAGTAGACAAAGAGATCAACGGAATGCATTACAAAGTCCAGAGAAGATGGATGACTCAGTAAAAAAAAAAAAAAAAAAAAAAAGTAGTCACAAAAATAGGGTAGCCAGGTAGGAAAAAAGTTAGATTGATATTCTTCACCAATTAATTTCCAAATGGATCAAATATTTAACAGTTAAAAAAGTAAAATCATGCAAGTACTAAAAAAAGCACAGGATAATTTATTTATAACCTAGGTTCACTATAATTATATATAATAACTACTTAACTCTACTAAGAAATAACTAAAACTACCTTCAAATATTAGATTGGAATAGGATACAAAGTTTAGTAACACTGTCTTTAGAAGACTATATGGAAGCAGGTGCTCACATAAATTGCTAGCACAAGTCCAAATTGATTCTATGAAAATGATAAATGGATACCCTTCAACCCAGCCTCCCTACTTCTAAGACCTTACCTAGAGATATACTTACACACATATATAACACCTTACATATAAGGTTTTCACCACTATATTTTTGCAGTAGAAAAATATACGTATTAAATACCTATGTGTATAATATAATAGACTGAAAACAACACATATCTCTTTTTTAAAAAAAGATTTCATTTATTTTTAGAGAGAGGGGAAAGGAGGGAGAAAGAGAAGGAGAGAAACATCAATGTGTGGTTGCCTGTCACATGGCCCCCACTGGGGACCCTGCCTGCAACCCAGGTATGTGCCCCGACTGGGAATTGAACTGGTGACCATTTGGTTCGCAGGCCCTCACTCAATCCAGAGCCACAACAGCCAGGGCAACACACATATCTCTTATAGGGCAGCAGTTAACTAAATTATGGTATGTGCATAAGTAAAATATTATAAAGCTATGAAAACTAATGACAAAACCCTATGTGCTGGTTTGGGAAGATCTCCAAGATATCTGATGAGATGACAAAGGAACGAGGTAGAATGGTATGGATGATATGCCACCATATGTGTAAAAGATGAAAGAGAATACGAAAATATATTTCTATGTTGTAGTATATACTTCGAAGAACCCTGGAAGGATATGCCAAAAATTAACAGTGATACTTATGTCAAGGAATGGGGGACACAGTGGGAGGGAGGCTTTCCATTGAATACTGTTACATGCTTTTTGATTTCTTAACCATGCAAACATATTACTTATGCAAAATATACCCTTCTTCCTCTCTTATTGTTGTTTGGAGTGTGTCTGAGAGGAGACAGTCAAATGATAAAGACAACACTCTCACACAGGAGCGGCATCTGTGGTAATATCACTGGACTGAAGAATTAAACATCTCTCTCAATTCTCTAATATGGAATCTTACATGAAAATGACTTTCCCTATTTAAGCCATTTGAGGAGGGTTATCTGTTACTTGCAGCTGAGGGCATCCTAACTGCTACACTAGTGTAGTGGCTAAACCAGACACCCATGAGCTGGGCAGAGGGGTTAAGAACCATAAGTATCATATGCTTTTGCAGACCCCTCACTCAGTCCTCCTTCTCCTCTCTCTGCTGAAAAAACAAAAACAAAAACAAAACAACAACAACAATAAAAACCTCCCCTGGCAGTCTTCATTATACAGACCCTTTTGCACTTATTTTCTTTTGTGTTGCAGATTTGTTTGTTTGTTTGTTTATGTTTCCCCTAACTGACTGAACTCTTTAAGGATGAGCATTATGAAAGATGAACAAATCCTATCAAAGTCACTTCTACATTCACATCATGTGCCTCTATTAGCTTCTGATTCTAAACTTTGCTAAGAAGGGAGCCACACTACACCAAAGTTACTTACTGTTTCACCAAACCACCCAAAATAATCAGTGAGGCAGAGACAAAGCTCTGTGTTTCACCAAGTACCATTTCATTTTCCTCTTCATGAACACAGACAAAGACTACATTCCCCAGCCTCTTTCACAGTTAGGCTGAAGTCATATATGACTGGCTATGGCCAAGGAGCTGTGTGTATGAAAACTCCAGCCTACAGCATATAAGAGGGGTGCAAATTCTCCACACCCTCCCTCTTCTCCTGTCATAGTGAACATGGAGACCGTGTATCAAGACAGGACAGCTAAAAGATGAAAACAACCTAAATCCCCGAGTCCAATCTTAAAGGCTGCTGCCCTGAGCACTACCTGACTTTGTAAGAGGCAAGCAAAAAAAGCTGTCATGGGATAAACTCCTGAGAGTCCCATGTTTGTTTTATTACCAAAGCCCCACCTATCATATCCTTAGTCAACCTTTCAATCGACCAAAGTCTACTGAGCGCCCAGTATATACCAACTCTGTGCTAGGTGTCTGAATGATACAGAAAACAATGTAGACTTTTTTTCATTGAGTAAATATTATCAAGCACTGTGCTAGGCTTTGGTCTCTAGGTAAATTAGCTCCTCGCTGATATTCTCTCAAAGCACAATACACAGCACTTTTCTGCTGAACTTAGTTATCTGTACGACTCTTTAATTCATGTCTGTCTCTTTCACTGAACTGTACATAGTTCAAATGCATAAACTAGGTGTTTCTTATTGTTTTAGCTTTTTTTGCTACTATACATCCAGTACTATTGTTTGGCCCACAGTGGACACTCAATAAATATCTACTTAATGAAAGAAGGTTTCTATTTACAGCAACATTTTTGCTTCTTTAACTATTTTATTAAATTAGCAGAGAATTTTAATAATCTTGACTATACTTAATATCACCTTGGTTCAACTATCCTTGTGCTCACTGAAATAGAGAGAAAAGCAAAGCCTTCCTGATTTCAGCATCTCCTTTACACATCAGAAAACCTAGGAAGTTAGTGTATTTCTGGGACATAAGAAATTATTATGGCTTCTGCATTGTCTCACATGAGCAGGCTAATGATGCAGGTGTATGTACATTCCTTAGCAATTTCCTACTTCTAGAAGAGTAGGCTGGTCATGTGTTCATAACTTTAAGCAACATAAAGTATAAATCAATGATTCTTTAGGAAATCTCAGTACTGTTAGATATAAATCATGCTTCCTATAACCCAAGCTTTAAATTACAATAAAACATTCAAAATGGGGGAGGGACAGTACTTTTGAGGTAATATTTAATGTAAATTTTTCTTTTGTCTACTTTGGCTCCCAGTGTGGTGATATGAAATATAAATTGAAAGTATCATACTTTTTTTTTGGCAGTTCAAAGAAAAAGTAAATATCTGAAATTAAATTTAAATGAAATGTTTACATTTCATTATCTTCTATTCTTTTGATTTTAGCCATTGGTCTGCTTGTTAATATCCATTCCTGACACATAATTACCATCCTAACCTCCAAATAACTTCCTACCCCTATAATCCTTGATACAGTGGGTGGTGTGAAGATGAAAGGCCAGCCAATTAGCCACCCACTACAGCTGAGTCAATCACAGTCTTTGCGATGGTCACAGAGCAGCGGAGTATGCAATGATTTTTTTCTCTTTACGGACAAAGACTTAACTAATTGTAAGACTTAGCAATGCCCCCAAATACAAAGGGCAATAGGGTTTTCCATCAGAAGCTGTGTCATTGCTTTATAAGTCATGGCTTATCTTCTAAGAAAGATTGTTACATAGAGACTTCTTTAATAAGTTTCCGAATGCCCTAGATTAGTCACCCATTGCTTATTTAGACCAAAGTCTCACATCAAGGCTTTCTGCTTTAGAACAATGATCAGTAATCCGTAAGGTAAAGCCAAGATTCTGTCACATGACAGCTGCACATTCAATTCCATGATGGCCACATTAATGTCTCTATAAGGGAAATGCTAGTCCAAGCTGAAGTTTGACAATACTTTTCCCTCCTTAATAGGGCAACATATGAGAAGGAGAAAAGAGGAGGAATGGGAGGGGCAGAAGGACCCTGGGGAATGAGGGAAGGGGAAGAAAAAGAGCAGAGGCCGTGGGCTTGCTTGTGCAGGAGTGAGAGAGAAGGAGTGTGCAAAAGGGACAGGAAGGAGAGGAAGAGGGCAGAGAGAATCAGCGGGTTCCAAGGGAGTCCCTCCTGGTCAGGCACCCTGGTCTTGTGGGAATGTGCCGCTTATCACGGGGCTCTGAAGTTCTGATTAGCAGATGAACCCCAGTTCTCCAACAGCACATGTGTTGGGATAATCTAGCACTAATGGCAAATGTGCCACAGGGAGCACGTCTGCGGCATTTTAAAGTTTGGATGAGGCCTTCTGGCCAATGTGTTTCTGTAGTCATGACCTAAAGGAAAGACCTGCCACCACTCCACCCCCCAGTGACAAGGCAACCCACACTGATATCGGGAATTACAAAAGCAAACGAAAATGTGGGAGAAGCCTGGAACTAGTAACTGACTGTGAGGAGGACTGAGGAAATCTCTGTGAGTCATTGAAGAGACAAGACAAACCACCTGGCAGAGAAAGGAATGGTGTTTCTCCAAAGACAGAGCTGAAAGGTCCCTGACAGCTGGTATCAGAAGTGATTAGGCCACCTGACAATTGGGAGGCAGGAGGGCAGGGTGGACTTGTGAGCCGAAGCTGGTCATGGCTACGACTGAATTCAGTCCCTCAGAAGGCTCGGTCCAGGCAGAAGAATTGTTAAGGTATGAGAAACTGGGAATGAAGAAGAGGAATCAAATGTGAGTTTTGGGGTTTTTTTAAAGGCAATAATAACACTCTGACATAGGCAGGTGGGTAAAACTAGAGACGGGAAACTCTGAGCTCAGATCTAATCTACTTCCAGCAATCCACTTTAACTTGATCTTCATTCCTTCACTCGTCCATACTTACACCGTTTGACCCCACCAAGTCTACAACGGCGCTATCCTCCCTGACCATCTGCGTCAGTGCTATCTGGGTGTCCTTTTTGTAGTCCACGAACAGATTCCTGAGGTTTTTTTCTACATAGTATTTGAGAATGATTTTATCTAGTATACATTTTCTTATTAATCAGATTCTGCTGGAATATCTATAGAATCTGAACTTTTTGGATAGTTATGGGCAGAACTGTGTCCCTAAAAAAAATTTTGCTCAAGTTCTAACCCCTAAGACCTCAGAATATAACAATATTTGGAGATAGGTTTTTGAAAGGGGTAATTAAGTTAAAATGAGGTCATTAGAATGAGCCCTAATTCATATGACTGGTGTCTTTATAAGAAGAGGGAATTGACACAGACTCGCACAGAAATGACCATGTGAAGACAGGGAGACATCTACAAGCCAAGGAGAGAGGCCTAGGACAGATCCTTGCATCACGGGTCTCAGAAGGAACCGACCCTGCCGCTGACACCTTGATCCTGGACTTCTAGACTCCAGAACTGTGAGAAAATACATTTCTGTTGTTTAAGACACCAAGTCTATGGTATAGTTCGCTACAGCAGCCAAACTAATACAGGCAGGCATATGTAGATCTATTCCTGTTAGGTAGGTACAGTGGATCTAAAGAAATCCTAGTCCAGTAAGGATTCCCCAAAGAATTCACCTCCCAGGTCACCTACCACTCTCTTTCCTCTTTTTTACCTGCAGTAGTTTACTTTCTTCGTGGGGATTAGTATTTAACTTTCGCATTAGTTTCTTGCTCTTGGCCAGACTCCACGCGACCTGGAATACACCACCACTGTCTGCTGCACCCTTTTTTACCTTCTCCGTCACTCCTCAGCAGCCACTGTACTCTCCAGTGCTTACCTCCTTTTAAACAGCATTCTTCTGGAAGCTTATTCTCAACTACTCTGGACTTCTGTTCCTGAACAGAAAAGATGCAACAGTATATATGCTTCCCTCAGTTTCATGTTGGAGCTTGTAGAAAAGCCCGGCCAGTTTCCTGAATTACTTCCATCCCTCAGGGTGTTGGATCATTGCTTCATAGCTCCTCCTCATTTGGGTCTTGTCCCCATGCCAGCCCAACTGTTCCCCAAGAAATGCCTGTAGGCCCACAGTGTGCACCAGCCTGAAACACAGGGCTGGGGGCAGGCCCAGCGGCAGGACTGCAGACGTCTCCATAGGCCTCCGTCCCAACCACCTCTGCCACCAGCCTGCTGCATTCCCTAAACTTCTCCCACCAATTAATTTACTTTGGACCCAAGGAGCCTTTGGCTAAAATACCGCCAGAAGATAAGTCACTGCCAGCGTGGATTCCATTGTGAGAATGAACGTGTGATGGTTTATTGACAGAACAAGCAGCAAGCTGGGCACTGAGGAAAAAGGACACAAGGTTTGGAAGGGGCGAATGGGAGGGCAGAGGACCAGGTACAGAACATGGAACAAGATTGGCCAGGGAGGCCAGGCCCCTCTTGGCTGGGACAGAAAGGACAGGAAGTCTCCTGGAAACAAAGGAGGCAGCATGAACCTCTGGGGCCCCCTCCTACCCGAACAGTATGCAATATCTACCAATAATATCTTATGTTTGTAAAGGTTTTAGAGCTTATAGAGCCCTTCAGACAACAATCGCCTCCTCTGTTCCAAACAACAAAGAAAAGAGGCAGAACACAGACACTCATTTTAAGGTCAAAGATTTTCAAGCCCAGATGACTCAGTGACTAGTGAGCAACGGAGCTGAGTCCCTCTCACGCTGGTCCAGCTTGTGCGGTGCAGTGGTGGGGGTCACGTCTGAAGACACGCAGATCTTAGAGGAAACCCAAACTCTGAGACGGACTGGCTTTAGAAGCTTGTGCAAGTTACTTGACTCCTCCATTTTTCTCCTGTAAAATGGGGAAGTTATAAAGATCTCCTGAGCAAAGGCCCTTAAAGAGCTTAGCACAGTGCCTGGTGCACAGAAACAAACAGCAGATGCGGCCATGAGCTCTCACCATGAGCGTACCACGCCACGAAGCAGAGGTTCAACCCTGCTGCCTGTCACCACCACCTGAGGGGTGTTCCCAGCATTACTGCTCCCTGGGCCTCTCACCAGACGCCAAAGTCAGGCTCTGCAAGCATATGGTCCAGACTCTTGTTATTTCTTCTTTTTTCTTTCTCTCCTTTTCTTATTTTTTATATGCTTCTTGAGTGATTCTAAGGCAAAGTGCCACAATTAAGAACAAACAATATAAAGCTGCATTTCTCAAATTGTATGTATGGTACATTCAAATCATCTGAGCATCTGGTTAAAATGCAGGTTCAGTAGGGCTTGGGCGGTGGGTCTGAGATTCTACATTTCTAACACGCTCCCTGGTGACCTTGACACTACTCATATGCAGGCTGCACTTGAAATAATAGCAAGGATGCCAAGATTACCACAGGAGAGAAGGGGAGGTGACAGAAAAAAAGAAGGGGTGAGAAGCAAGAGGGGGCCAAAACCACGAAGACAATGCATAAGATGGCTCATTCAACATCATCAAATGACACATGAAGAGCAGTAAGCAAGGCCTGATACCGTAGACTCTTACCAAATGGTAACTCTCACTGCTCATTAAAACGACCACCTCCACCACTACAAACACTACAAAGGATTTAAATAGTTTTCCCCCTCTGACCATCACCTCTCTACGTGGTCCCTACGCCCCCATGAAACCTGCTCCCCCCAGCTGATTAAGCCTTTAATTTCTGGACTAAAAAGACCTCTTCCTTCAATGTAAAGACTGTTCTTTACAGCTGGTACTCTCTTTCATCTTGCATCCCCTCAATCACCTGTTCAATTTTTCCAACCGTGGATCAGCACCATCTGCTTACTTCACTGTGGTCACTGTACCTGAGGGACCTCAGACTGCCAGAGAAAAGTAGGGCCCCACAATGAATCCGCAGGCCCCCTGCAGGCTTCTGTTGTTTATACACCTTGCCCAGGACACAATTCCTCCCTCACTGGCTCCTTGGTGTTTTTCCCAAAGGACTTGAAGAGTCCACCTAGCTTCCTGTATTTCATAATCTCTTTCTAAAATCCTTGGGTTACATGCTACTGGGAAGACAGAGACCAACAGGAAGCACCTCCTCTTCAGCTTGCCCCAGGGCCGTGGTCTGCCATCCTGGCTGCAGAATCACCCTGGACCCCCTGCGCCCCACGCCCACTCTAACTTAATTGTCTGAGGCAGGGCCTGGTAGTGTGTGGCCAAGGGTCAAACCCACTGCCCGTGGGAAGTCATTTTTCCTCACTAGGAACTAACAGGAGCAAGCTGCCTCTCTGCATCATCCTTGGTGGGGAAGAGGGAGAGAGGGAGTTATCCTAAGCTCATTACCTTCTGTGAGTGTTCCCACAACGACCTTCTGAGTTCTAGAAGCAGGGGGGAGGCCAATTCCAAAGATGTAACAATTTATGGTTCACCAACCTCAACCTTGGAAAGCTGGACCTCCTCTGGGTCTTCTGGCAGAGTCGCATGCAGAGCGGCTACCACCTCCAGAGTGGGAATCGCTCACCGGCGGAAAACAGGGAAAAGAACCCAACCACCACACTCCAGCCTCCATGAGCCACAGCCTAAATCTTACGAGGACACATTTTTTCAAGGTGCCAATTGGGAAAAAAAAAAAAAAAATTTCCCCAGGTAAGTATGCGACTTCAGGAGTTTAAAAGGCAGCTAACATAGTGGAAAGCGCAACCAAGGAATGCAAAAGAAATTTTCTGACTTCGCCTGTATTCTACCTAAATACCCTTCCTTTGAGACAGGACTCAGCTGAACACACCCAGTTTCCTAAACCTAAAAAAATTAATGAAAACTAAATGGAATAGATATGACAGGAAAGCACTACAGATGAACAGAATATATTTTACTGATTAAAAGAAGGAAACCATTCAGGAAACAGCTGTACTCTCTGCAAATAAACCGTCACCCACCATGAAATCCCTGTAAATGAAAACTTCATACCTGATGAGATCTGGCTCTGCACCCTCGTTCTTAAAGGATGCCAGAAGTAGTCTCTCTCGAGTTACAAGATCATCCAATAGGCTCTGTCTTCGGTCCCCTTCAAGCTGGGTTCTGCAGACATCTTGTTAAGGTCCAACAGTGAGTGAATCAGCTCATTTTACCTGTCATGTTATTAAGTGAGCTCTTCAAGGCAGTTGTGACTGCTGCAGACTCTGATCAATTCCATCCAGAAGAGACCTGAACAACTGCCCTTCTTCTCTTGCTCTGACCTTCAAGGAAAGGACTTGGACAGAACCATGGCAGGGGTCTACACACCCTGACATGGAGCCACCACACAAATTCCTTTGTGAGAAATTCAGCAGGAAAATATGACTTCCGTCCTGGTGACCAACACTGTAATGATTATTCTCATCGGCAGGACAATATGACTTAGTGAGTCCTAAGATTTTGACTTTAGCTGTCAATGGTCAAGGTTGTTTTCCTAAACATCAATGTGCTAAAACACTCTGTTAAAAAAAAGGAAAAACAAAAAAAGGCATCTATATTGCCCTTTCTTCCATGTTAACACCTATTAATACCTGGAATATACTTTGTAAGGTGCTACTTTATGCAACAGATTCTCTCTAACAGTTGTTACAATCTTTTTATTATTTAAATGCATTGCATGATCTAAAGAGAAATGCAAAGAAATAATCACATTTTAATGTGTTAATCTACCAGACAAGGAAACCAAAGCCTATTAGTCCTATTTTGACTACTATCTATGATTTTAAACCAGTTATTTCACCTTTCTGCTGTGTTTCTTTCTGTGTTATGCAAGATAAACTCTAACACATTTTCCAGCACAATTCATAAGTTATGGTTAAAAAAATAAAACAGGATTAAATCTCAAGTGTTATATACTAGGTTTCTTGAAGCAAACTATATGAGTTGTAGGCTGAGCTTGTGTGTATGTGTGTCTACGTGTGTTTTTTAAAAAACAAAACAAACGAGCCCTGGCTGGTGCAGCTCAGTGAGTCAGGTATTATCCTGCAAACTGAAAGATTACCAGTTCGATTCCCGGTCAGGGCACATGCCTAGGTTGCCAGCCAGGTTCCAGGTTGGGGGTGTGTGAGAGGCAACTAATCAATGTTTCCCTTGCACATGGATGTTTTGCTCCCTCTCCTTCTCCCTCCCTTCGCCTTGCTCTAAAAATAAATATATAAAACCTTTTTTAAAAAATTAAAAATAAAAAACAAAACAAGGGAAATGTTGATGGAGAACTTCTGCGTCAAAGAGAACAAGTGGAGAAAGCTAACAAACACTTTGAAAGGACATATCTGACACAAGACATAAAAAAACAGGCACAAAAATAAACCACCTCAACATGCTGGGTTTTATCTGCCTTTTACTTTTTATGAATGGCCTTTGTTTTATTAGCACTAAAACACTGGTGATTCAAAGTGGCCTTGGCCACACTGCCTAGTTCTAGTAAGACATTAGTGAGACTGCTGCTTTGGATTTATAGACACTTTTCTTTTTAAAAGAGGGCTGGCAATCATCAAATTTAGGCCCCCCAAATCCTAAGGAACTGGCAGAAACAAGTAGCAGCATGACTATTCCCTGGGTGGAAAAACTGCGGTCCCATGAATATACAGCTTTTCTTGCTAATTTTGAATATAAAGAGCTGGCCAACTAATGAAATAGTAAATAAACCTGTAAAAAAAAGTCCCCAGTAACAGAGTCATCAGAAAAATCATAAACCTCCCAACCCAATGTAGTTAAGTAGTATTAGTGGCTTTCAATATTAAAAATAATAATAATAATAAATGAATGCTCTCAGCATTGCAGAATGCCATGCTTTTCTGAGTAAAATTACTGCCATTGCTTTTCCATCTCCTCCCCGCCGACTGCGGTCACTGCGCTCCCCATCGTGGAAACCATGAAGTAACCACAGGAACCAAGCAACAGTGGGCTCAAGTACTTCTTCTGTATGAATAAAAGAGCCAAATATTAGTCTTTCAATCAATGGAACATCAACAATAAATACTGATGTGCTTCCGATTAGTGGTAAATTGTCGGTAAAGCAGAGACTTTTCTTCTAAAAGAAGTTTCTCAGAAAGCAAAAACAAAAATGACAGAAGTTATAACATATTATATAGGACAAAATGGGAATTTTAAATTGTGGAAACTATTAATTATATCACAATACTATGCTCAACCTACTCCGGCAACCTGTGGTTTTCAGCATCCAAGCAAGCAAACAAGCTCAACTATAATCCAATATTACAATTAAACACAGATTTAACTGGTTCAAGGATTTAACCATAAAAATAAATTACAAGAATATTCTTAGAAGACATAGAAGAACTTTTTAATAATCTTGGAGTAGTAAAAAATCTTTCTAAATTGAAAACCTACAGCCATGAAGGTAAAGATAAATCAGGCTTTATAAAAATTTTAAATATTTGCAAAAAATTATGTTACAAATTAATAGTGGCAAATTTAGAAAGGCAAAAAATGTAACAAAGCACAGGAAAAAAACGCTAATAACACTAATCAAAGGAAGAACACTCAGCTCTGCATTAGTAAAAGAAATGCAAACTGAGATGATACATCAATCTCACCTACCCAGTAGGGAGCTGCTGGCGAGGCAGTTCTGGAAAGAGCCCAGGAATGAGGCTCTCTCAGACATTCTTGGAAGGAATGTAAACTGGTTCAACCAATTGCTAGGTTGCCTTTCAAATTCCTAACCAAATTTAAATGGCACATTCTTTCAACAGGAATATCTCCTGCACACATATTCACACATCCATACAGAGACTCAGAAAGAAAGGTTCACTGCAGCATTATTTATAATAAATACTGGAAACATCCGAAAGCTCAATAAAGGAACTAGCACATCTACACAATGGAATGTTTTGTGGCCCCCAAAATACCAGGGAAGCTCCTTATGTACTGATGATAATGATAATTAACATTTCTGAGCACTTACTACGTGCTTACATGAATTATTTGATATGGAATAATCTGCAAAATGCAGTGTTAAGCCTAAAAATAAATATTCAAAAAAGTAGTAGCAACGGCAAAGAGCTAAATAGTAACTACTACATTCCCACTGCATTAAAAAAATCAGATAGCCATCTATATGTTCCTATATACACAGAAAATCTCTGGAAGGATATGCAAACAAGTGTCTCTAAGAAGGGGGAACTAGGAATTCAGAGTGTGAGTGAGACTTATTTTTTATTGACTATTGTTTGTATTGTTTGATTCTGTCCTATGCTAATTAATAAAAACACATTTCAAAACCATATGTATAGTATAACACCTTTATGGTCAAAAGATTTTTGTGCGTATATATTTACATGCACATATACACACACATATTTGTTCATGCCTAGAAAAGCCTAGGATGACAGGTACCATCCAACAACATTGTTAACTACGAACAATGAGATGGAACAGGATGGGGATGAGGAAAAGGGAGCAGAGTCACTGGTAAAAAAATAACAAAAACAACTGTATAGGAAGAAAGTACTTCTAATAATAAAAATAAAGACAACTTTTAAAATTTAGCAGAGAGTTGCATATTTAAACTCATTACGAATGGACTAACTTAATTGGAGAATATCAGTTTCAAGAGCAGTAAAACTTGATGATTGTGTTTGGTGGATTAGTAACTGAAGAACACAATCACCGACAGGTAATGTTAGAAGAGGCCTTAGAGACCCATAACCCAACGCTCTTGTTCTCCTGACCAGGAAACTGGTGCCCAGTGCGCCTCTAAGTCCCCTGGCTGGTCACACAGTGAGGGGCTAGCCCAGCTCTTTCTGCACAAGATCATGGCTTCCCCACCACGTCATGTGGGGCTTGACCACCAACACGCTCCAGGGCCTCTCCACCCTGAAGTTCCCAGCACTGCTCATTTAATTTTGCCATTTCTTACTCTCCTGTTAAAAACAATAACAATACTGGTAATACTAATTCAGAACATTCCGGCCTTGGCCAGGTAGCTCAGTTGGTTAGAGCATCATCCTGATACACCAAGGTTGCAGGTTTGACCCCTGCATCCAGGCATATACAAGAATCAACCAATGAATGCATAAGTAAGTGGAACAACAAATTGACATCTCTCTCTCCCTCTCCTTTCTTCTCTAAGATCAATTTTTTTAAGTGTATTCCCAGAGACTTCCTGTAAATCTGGGAAAACTAATCAATGCTCCACTAGGAACACTTCGCCTCTTTATTTTTAATCTATTCCAAGAACAGAAAGCATAAGGAGAATGGTGGGAGGGATTGTTGTTAACAAGAGGCTAAAGCATCACCTAGGCATCGATCCTGCTGCACGTATGTATACTCATGGCAGTCGGGGGCATGGCAACATGGTAAGGAAGGATGAGAAAATAGGGCATACAGGCAGTGGATGGTACAGGGGTCTCCTCTTCTGCCACCAAGATGAATAACCAAGGAAGAAGGTCAGCAAACATACCAATGAGGAAAAGGAAGCTCTAACTACCATAGTACGCTTTCATCAGCTCAGATGAACTGGAAGGTTGTCACTGAAAGCAGATCATGATTTCAAATTACCAATACGTACTACCAGCGTTGTGAAGCTCAGCTTCTGCATAACACTCAACCTAAGATGAAGTGCAGTGAACTTGGTGTGGACCCACGGGATGCCCCCCCCACTCCAACTCCCGGATTTTCTCTTTATCCTGTAGAAAGCTTAAGAATTTAGGCAAGCCTTACTAGTAAATTAACTGCTGTGGAGAAGGAAGAGTTTGCAGATAAAACCTTCCCAGTGCCATAAGAGAACTGCAGAGGGCAGCTTAGGCTCCTAGAGACCCAATTTTTCTGGCTCACAAAGCATTTTACCTATTTTTGTTCCTTCAACAATCTCTACTGAATATCTGTCATGCAGGGGCCTTCCTCAAAGCACTGATCACATTTTGCAAGTACTATTTTAATACTATCATTATCCGTGTGCTATCATCTAACCTCCAGACACGATTAACAACCCCATAAGGCAGGACTATGTGTAAACTCTCAATGGTGGCTATAACTTTTACAATCATGAAATAACAAGTAGCAGCTGATCCTCAAAGAGGGCTTATTTTATCCAAAGTACCTTCTATGCATATAATTTAATCCTCACAACAAGCCAATAAACCAAGTATACTTCAGTTACCCCCTTTTTTCACAGACGAGTAAAACAAGCCATGAAGAGATTCAGCAACTTATCCAAGGTTACCCAGACAGTGTTGACATCATCTTTCACTGAGCACTCACTGTGTGGGGGACAAGACCTGTGAGGCGCTTTAAATGCATTTTCTTCAACTTTCACAACAGCCTCGCAGAGTATAATTACTCCTACTCTGTAGAATGGAAGTAAGGTCAAGGAAGACTAAATTGTCCTTTGACCCTGAGGAGGTGGCAGAGCCGGGCTCAACCTCAGTTCTACCTGGTTCCAAAACCAAGGTTGTTCCTACTACACCAATGGCCCTGACTCTTGGATTCCAAAGAGCAGAAGCTTTCCAAACAGACTGGGCAAGAAGGGAGACTTATATAAAATTACCAGGTGCATATTTTGCCATGCATGGATATTCAAAAAACTGCAAGAGACAAAACTGTTTTTACTCTCATGATAAAAAAAACAAGGAGATTTTAACATTAAAAACTAGGAAGAACCATGTAACAAACCATAAATATCAAAAAATGTCTGCTGACATAAACATGAGCTTGTCTTTATTCGCCTCACAATACGAGGCACCAGTGCAAACTGCCACGCACAGGTGCCAGGTCTGAAACAACTTCCTTCCATCAGAGCCGTGAGGGGCTGTCACTGAAATCTATTCCGTTAGCCTCTCCACACCTCCACACTCTCGAGTTTGTTATAAGGCAGTCTCTGCATCTATCTGACTCTCTCTCTACCTACCTTTGTTTCCCCAAAACAATAAAAAGTGGAGAAAAGTTATTCATAAATTTTTAAAAAATTATTCTACAGAACTTCTCCCAAGACACCAAAATATCTTTTGATACTGAATTCCTTTGTAAAGACATTTTAAAATTCTCGTTAAAGTAGCAGAGATCATGCCCATGAATACCCAAGCCTCACAAAAAGCCAATTCTGTGGGTAACTGTAATAGCACCTGGACTTTCACACACAGCCTCTCCCGCAGCACACACCTTTTCCCAGCTGGTGGGGCAATCATAATTCCCATCTCAGCGAAACCCTGGGAACAGAGTTCATGTTTTTCAGCAATTTTAAACTCTCTGGCTGCAGGAGTCTGCTCTATGAATTGCAAACTAACTGCTTCAAAAGCACAGAGCCTTCATTTTAATTTCACATTTATTCTTGCCAGGAGAAAAGTGCTTTTTTCAGGAAAGAGCAAAAAACATTTTGTGCTTAAACTCCATGAATTTAATTGTTTGGAAGGTATTTTCATAGTACTTATCTTTCTAGCGTTTCCTAGTGTTCTTTGGAAAGCTTCACAAATGCAGAAGGGCATAAATTTACTCAGCAAAGTACCATAAACTCTCAACTACCTGACACAGTAAGGAAATGTGGCATTCAAATATTCACATTGAAAAGGTCACCCAACATTAATTATGCCTCAAAAAAAGGATTAAAAAGTCACTCTATTGGCGATTTATGGACAAAAAAGTTTCTAAGAATTACAGCATCATAAAGTATACCTAATAAAACCCGGTGAACACTGTTTAATCTTTGCGATGATTAAGGAGGGTGGTGAGGAGCTGCACTATAAACAGGATTTCTCTTGGCACTACAACAGCATGCCAATTAGCAGGGAATTCTAGTTGAAGACATGCCAGGTGACAGTTGACTATATTATTTCTACTAAAGTAGAATTCAGCTTTTAAACAACTGCCTTTGAGGCCACACAGCCCTGCACTTGGATGTTGGCCTTCCATTTCCCAGCTGTGGGGTCCAGGGCAAGTTACTTAAGATCTCAAAGATTCCTCTCCTTGGTGTAAAAACTCCTCTGCTGGAAGACTGGATTCTCTCTCCAGCTCCGTCAGGGACTTGGGGTGCAAAGTCTGACCTGGCCTCAATACTATTTTTTGTGAGGAAGGGAAGGAACCACCCAAACAAAGTGAGGTTATTAGGACTGACAAGTTGCTCTCTGACAGATCTGAAATCTGGGGGTAACTGCCACAGAATCGTTTAAAATATCTGGGAAGAGGAAGGTCAAGGAGAGGCAAGGTGGGTGGGGGAAAGAAAATTAAAGAGGTCTTCATTACACAGAAACAATCCTTTCCTTTCTTTTAAAAAACGAAAACCAAAAAACTAGTCTCCCTGAAAATATAAAGGCTTGGAGCGCCCCCATGAGGTGGATTATCTGAATTTTATCCAGTCCAGTAGAAATAGACACAATAGTTTGAAAAAATACATAGGATTTTAAAGAGAGGTATTATATTTCAGTTGAGTTTTTATTTCTTCTAGGAAATTCTAAGTTATCCACATCAATGTCCTTAAATATTTTCATAATGTACTTAATAATTCCATTTGGTATTTTTAAATGCTTAGTGTTTAATTAAGCAATACGGAGATCACCGCAGCACCAAAGTCTACGAGATTTCACAAGATGGTCAGGCTGCAAGCATGTAGAAGAACAAAGTCAATTATTACTATGAAATGCTTAGTACTCTCTATAATTAATAACTACCAATATACTATTATTAGAGAACAGTAAAAGTTAATTTGTATCTTTTGTGTGCTATATATTCAGCACCTACATTTTGTAAGATGACTAATAATTGCTTACCTTAATGGAAGTTAGCAAATACACAGTTGTTAGTGTTGTATCGTGTAACAATACTTAAGTTACCTTTCTAATACATGTGGTTGAGGTAACAATAAAATGGATTCACACACCTTTGACCTCTTGTGCAGACTTCCTAATACTTAGTAACAAAAGTGGAAATAGCCATACCAATCTGAAACTATAGGTCTATACATTTAGATTTATAAGATTATAAGATTAAGATTTTTAAGATTATAGATCTATACAGTTGAGGTCTATACATTAAGATTTGTTGATTTTAATAAAATAAAAACTATTACAAGAGACTAGCTACAGTAACAAATGATACCACATGGATGGTAAAGTTACAAACTAAATGTACCAAGAATATTCCAATTAAAAATAAGGTCCCTCTTGCTTGTGGAAATTAAACTTTTTGAAACCTTAGTGGGTTAATAACTGAATATTTGGAAAATCATTCACCTAATCTATTTTTTAAAGATTTTATTTACTTATTTTTAGAGAAGGGAAAGGGAGGGAGAAAAGAGAGGGAGAAACATTGAATCATTGTCTCTTGCATACCTCCAACTAGGGACCTGGCCTACAAGGCAGGCATGCACCCTGATTAAGAACTGAACCAGCAACCTTTTGGTTCACAGGCCAGCATTCAATCCACTGAGCCGCACCAGCCAGGGCATGCACCTAATCTAAATCAACTTCCCTGGTGCCATAAGGGGTTACGCTTAGGGAAAATTTTTTTAAACATTTTCAATCTAAAATACTATATTTCTATACTTCTCCACATTTAAAAGTGGGTAGTACCTTAGCCAATGTGGCTCAGCTGATTGGGTGGAGTCCCACAAACAGAAGCGTCGCAGGTTCAATTCCCAGTCCAGGTGTACAAGAGGCAACCAGTGTTTCTCACATCACTGTTTCTCTCCCTCTCTTTCTCCATCCCTTCCCTTCTCTCTAAACCCTCTCTTCTTTCCTCTCTCCCTAAAAACAATGAAAAAATATCCTCAGGTAAGGATAAATAAATAAATAAAAATAGGCTGTAACAACTGTTTCCTGAGATACTAAAATTTGGGATTTGAGTATGAACTACTAAAAATTTTAAGAAATGAAATGATCAGTTTGAGGTCAGTTTTCAATCCCACATAAACTCAGGTTTAAAGGATTCATTTATTTAATAGAGTACATGTATTTTGCTAAATTGATCAGATTATGAATTTCTTTAAAAAATGTTTTAATACTTGACAGTGTTGGTGGAAGGCTGAGCTAATGACAGAACTTTCTTCAAGCAACTGCCCCACCCCTGCCAAATTCCCAAACCTGAGGCAGCGTCTATACGCTATGGAAGAATCTTAAGGTAAACAAGTTACATCTCAATAATCTACATAAATAGGAAAAAAATGTATGGTTTCTACTGGTACTGGGCTCTCAGAAAATGAAACAGATCATTCAAAATTCTGGGAACTCCAGAAGCGGAATCACTGCCCGGGATTATCACAGCAGTTTTCCCACTGGAGCAGTGGCTAACCGTCTTCAAGGCGTCTAGCCGGGGCAGTGCAGGGCTCTGCATAAACACAGCGCGGACAGCATTAGCTTCCTGCACTGTAAAGGGTACACCCAAATACGTCCATTCCTTCAGCGTCTTGCTTTGCCAGCATATTCACTGTAACACATGTAACAGACACTTAAAACAGAAATCAAGATTATAGGCAATATTTTGGAAACCAGGTCTTCCTCAAGCTGTGGAAAAATCTGGGTGGTCCAGATTCCTTCCTTTCTTAAAATATGACTGTTTTTCCTCCCACTCTAGAAAAGAGATGGAAATGTTTACATGGATACATCTGATGTGTTGACACAGCTCTTAGCAATAAGTCCTTCAAAAGGGCGATCTTTTCCTTCAGATTCTGCAACAAAGCTCTGATTGTCACGGTAAGCTGAAAAGAAAAGAACACATCCTAAGTATGCTAGTCCAGAGGGATAGAATCTTCTAAAAGTACCACATAAACACCGCTTTATGTACTATGATTCAATAAAGGGAGGGCTGGAAGAGACACTCAGCCAGCCAGCCTCCCAAGGACAAGCTCAGGGTCGAGGGAATCTTAATGGTCACTCAACAACCTGACCAGGTGGTAAGCCACTTCAGATCTGAACACTGACAGTGACGAAACTATCACTTTGCCCTCTCCATCTACTGAATCCTGTCTCCTGAGAACCGACCCTCTGATCCTGTCTCCCTTGAAGAAGTGCAGGAAACCACTCCCCAGGCTGCATTCTCCCGGGTAAGAAATCCACCACACGCTCACCCCTGCTTCAAATGACAAGATGTCAAGGGCCACTGCCATCCCAGCCAGTGCTCTCTAAACACACTGGTGTACTTATAGCTCATCTGAAGGTTTTATAGCAGTGTGTGCTTTGTATACAAAAGGAATGTTACCCACACATCACTCATTTTCCAGGATTGTGTGAATTTTTCCCAATCATTCTACAAACCCAGAGGAAATGTTTGTTTGAGACTCTAAGTGCTGCATTAAAAGATGAAGGAGGGGTGGTGAGAGAGATTCTCAGAAACTTAGAAATATGAAAAATAAAATTGCCCATGTAAATTAAACAGGCAGCCATGGATAAAATCAGAGATATGTTTAAAAAGACATACTATCACAAGTGTCATTTGCTATCTTGTTAAAAGTACCAATTATACAACCACAGTGGGAGCAGGGGCTCCCTCCTTAGATGAACTGCAGAATATCAGAAAATGGCCAAGGGCTACACACATGAAGCAACCCTCAAAGTATCAACAGCCCTAGCTGGGTGGCTCAGTTGGGTGGAGTGTCATCCCATAGACCAAAAGGTTGTGGGTTCGATTTCCAGTCAGGGCACATGCTTAGGTTCTAGGTGTGATCCCTGGCCAGGGTGCATACAGGAAGCAACCAATAAGTGCTTCTCTCTCACATGGATGTTTCTCTCTCTCTCCGTTCCTCTCTCTAAAAATCAATAAAAAACATATTCTTGGGTGAGGATTAAAAAAAAAAGATATCAAGAGCCAAAAAAAGTCGAACCTTAACTATTCTAACACCTCTGGAAACCATAGAAAAACCATCCACATGGGGAAACACCACGGAGAGGGTATTTCTCCTGTTCAAAAAGTAAAGAGCTAAACAAACAAGTAAAAAAGCAAAACACACACACACGCGTGCGCGCATGCGCACACACACAAACACACTTGGCCTAAAAAGAGTCTACAAAATTAGACCAAACACCAAACACATTCAAGAGATGAAAGAGTATGTAGCCATTAAAAAGTATGACTAAAATCTAAATTTGTTAACATAGGATATCCATCATAATTAAAAGAAAAAAAATCAAGTCATAAAACAAAATGTCAGTCACTCAAGGAAAAATAATCCAGGAACTCAGGAACTAAATACATCAAAATGGCAAGGTGGTTATCTCTAAGTAGTGGGATTTCACAATAATTATAAGAAAATGATTATTTTTATAATCAGGAAAAGTCTATTATCATAATTTAACAGAAACTTTCTAAAGGACAGAAAAAGAAGGAATGCCTAATTCGTATTTTAAGCTCACACACCCTAGCAACAAGCACTGACAGAGACAATAGAGGAAAGGAAACCACAGGCCAGTCCGCATCAAGGGTTATAAATGCGGAAGTCTTTTTACATCAGCAAAGCAAGTTCATAATTAAGTTAAAAATCACAATATGCCATCACCAAGTAGAATTTATTCTAGCAGTTTAAGAATAGTTTGATGTTATAAAATCTAATAAAGCTAATAGTGTTAATGATTAAAAACAGAATAAATATATGATTAATATAGCATGGGGGAAATGAATTAAAAACAAAACAAAGTAAGAAAATTATGAATGGAACAATACTGCCTTAACTGCAATATTATTTAACTTTGGTCTAGTTCTAACCAATGCAATAAGACAAGTTAAAGAAATACATAAGGAATAGAAAGGAGATAAAATTATCATTATTTGCAGATTATTAATCATCGATTTGGAAAAGTTAAGAGAATCAAATGAAAGATTACTAGAAAAAGAAAAAGAATTCACTATGCCAATCAACCATAAAATGAAAAAAATCAAGGCATTCCTAAATTCAGTTATAGCTAGGAAAAATTTTTTAAATTATTATTTTTAAATTTCATTAACAATATCAACAAAATATAAAAATTATCTAGCACAGTCATGGCACACAGTAACTTCAGGATATAGTGCTGAAGGAATGAGTAAAAGGAAACTCTCAATACTATAAAAATGTAAATGCTCTCCAATGCAATCTATAAATACACTACACATCTATTCAAAATCCCATTTGAAGTTCTTTTATAGAAGAGGAGGTGGCCATTTGAGGCATAGCACAAAATTCTTTTTAATGAAGCTATGAAAAATCACTCTAAAAGAGGGAAAAATGAAAAAATATATAGAAAACCCATGAATAGATGCAAAAAATGGGGCATTAAGCAATCAGACATTAAATCTTTATTAAAAAAAAAACTACAAGAGTACAATGCTGGCAGTTACCAACAACTTCATTAGTGCAACAGAACACAAGGTCCAGAAGCAGTGCAGTGTATAAAATTTCAATGAATGAGCCCTGGCTGGTGCAGCTCAGCGGATTGAGCATGGGCCTGTGAACCAGAGGGTCATGGGTTTGATTCCCAGTCAGGGCACATGCCTGGGTTGCAGGCCAGGTCCCTAATAGGGGACGCATGAGAGGCAACCACACACTGACATTTCTCTCCCCTCTTTTTCTCCCTCCCTTCCCCTCGCTCTAAAAATAAATAAATAAATCTTTTAAAAAATAAAATAAAATTTCAGTGAATGAAATACAGAATATTTCACATGTAGGGGGAGATAATTAATCATTTAGCAAATGGGGAAAAAATCAGGTGTCTATGATACACCAAAATAAAACTCAAATATTATAAAGATTTGTGTTTAAAAAATAAAAACATAAATTCTTAAGGTAGACATCAGAAGTAGATAGCTATCCAAAGACATCAACAAGGCCTGAATACTGATATTGAACTCAGAAACCAATGGTTTGCCAATGGTTTGCCTTTACCTGTCTGCTAATGATACAAGTCACAATAATAATTATACTTGTTCTTTGTTTTGTTTTATATAACCCAACTGTTTTTGATAACTGAACATGTATTAGATAATTGTTAATGCTCTTTTTATGGCTTATGTAAATATACAAGATGCCAAACACAGAAAATGAGACGGAAGGCAAAACGTGGACCATGGTAATTCACAGGACAAAACTGATGCAGAGTGCTTTTTCACACTGGAAGCAGGTATTAACCCTCAGGAGAGCAAATAATCTTGTTAACTACCCTATAATCCAATCCCTACCTTGCTTTCTTCAGTCTTCCTTACAGCCATTCCTTAATTTTAAATAAATTTTAAAAAGCTGTAAAATTTATTCTCTAGAGCATTTGATATCTTGCTCTTTGACATATGTTGTCAGTTTGGCTCAAATAAATACTTATAAAATTTTTTAAAAAATTTAGACCATTAGGAAAATTATTTATATAATCTCTGAATGTGAAAGGCCTTTTCCCAATTTTTAAAAAATTTTTCAATTATGGTTGACATAAGATATTATATTAGTCTCAGGTGTGAAAATCCTTTCTAAGTAGTAGCTGCCTTTCTCTATAAGAAAAGACAACAAATAAAATATTATTAATGAAACAAACAGGAAAGCAAAATACAACCAGAGACATTGAAATAAAGAACAATCTGACAGTAACCAGAGAGGACAGAGGAGAGGGAATCAAGGAATATACCTAAAGAACACATGGGCAAAGCCAAAGGGGGTGGGTTCAAGGGTGGGAGGCGAGGATGGGTGGAGCAAGGGGGCCTGGTGAGGTGAAAATGGAGACAACTGTACCAGAACAACAATAAAAAGAAAAAGAAAAAAATACTGATAATTTCAAATAAAATTTAAAAACAAGTACATATTAAAAAATGTCATTTACAAAATCAAAAGCCAAACTAATAGAAAAATATTTATACCAAATATGCCAGATCAAGGCTTACTATAGTTAAAATATATATGCAGAACACTTTAAAGTTAAGAAATAATAAATTAAGTTAAGGACATATACATATACAGTAAATTCCTAAAGTATGAAATACAAACATCCAAAAAATATACGAAAAGATTTTTAGTAACATAAGGAACAAAAAAATGCATAGTAAACTATTGTATACTTTCAACTAACAGAGATAAAATTATGATAATCAGAAATGGTATATAAATATAATCCCATTATATATGTGTATATGCATATATATACGCATATACACATATATACATATATGTGTGCATTTATATATATATTTCCCTCCCCTAAAAAAGGTCTGCCCTGGAATTTTATACAACCTAAATCTAGAAAGCATACATTGAAGAATTTACTCTAGTCTAGGCAATAATCCAGCCACACTGAAAACTTATTTATAATTAGAAATAATCTAATTGCCCAAGAAGATGGTACTGGTTAAATGAATCAGATATCTAAATGTAAAAAAAATCAAACCATACATTTACTAGAAGACAACAGGGATAAATTCCTTATAACCCTGCAAATACAAAAGCTATGACTGAAAACAGAGAACCAATTAAAGATTGATAGTGACCTTCACCGAAAAAAACAAAACTTTCACATGACAAAAGATACCATAAGCAAAGTTAAACAACACGTGACAAAGGAAAGGAAACAGTTACACTACATAATAAATAGCTAATCTCACTAATATACAACAAGCTCCTGAAGACTAAAAGACCAACAATCCAAGAGAAATATGGGCAAAAGACAAGAAGAGAGTTAACAGAAAAAATATATATATACATATATATACTAAATTAGTGCTTAAGCATGTGAAACATATACTTCACATGAATCATAATATGAAAATTCCTAATTAAAACTACTCCAACATATTATATCTCACTTATCAGACTGGCAACAACTGAGAAGAATGACAGTGCCCCGCTGGCCAGCCTGTGAAGACGCACGCACACTCTCACACAGTGCTGGTAGGGGCGCCCAAGAGGCAAGCCCTGCGGAAGGGAAACTGGCAATAAGGAAAAAATAAATCACATATGGCTTGGTTCTGAGAATTCGCGTGTAAAAGACACTACCACAAATACAAAGAAAAAAGCACAAAGCTACTTATTGCAGCATTATTCATAGCAGCAAAGACTGCAAACAATCTACATGCCCAACCTTACAAGACAGATTAAATGAACTATGGTACATCTACACATCAAATACTATACAGTCCTAATGAATTAATATGGAAAGATTTCCCTATATATTCTTAAAAAGAGCAAGATAGCAAGATTACAAAATCATTTTGTTTAAAAGGTAGAGAAAATACAGACACACATGCTTATTTGTGCAAAAAGTAATACAAGAAGAATAAACCAGAAATTAATGAAAATGGTTACTTACAAGGAGGTGAAAAAGGGGTGAAAAAGTGTGAGATGGGAACAAAACTTTGAGTGTACCTTTGTATATAATTTTGCCTTTTTATCCATTTAAATGTTTTACATATTTAAAATTAAATCACCAAGGTGGAGGGAAGTAAACCCTAAAAATGAATATAAAAAGAAACAAAAAAAGAAAGGATAGCATAAGACAAAGAAAAAAATCAATTTTTACATTTTTAAATGTAACATGTAAAAGAGACCCATTCTTCTGGTGAGAGTGTCCTCAGAGAAATGAGGACATTGCCTCTGGTCTGGCAAAGACATACTATCTGGGGGTAAGAGTGCCAACCCTAGAATAGACTACAATTGTTAGAAACTTGTAAAGTAAAACAGAGGAAATTAAAGGAATGCCATGCTTCAACTAGCCTCAGTGACTAAGTAACTCTCAAGTGTTTGGTTGTAATGTCAATTCAACAAACATGAGCATAAAAGCCATCATACATGCACACATGTACACACATGTCCCTGCACACACACACTCTCTCACTCTCTCTCTCTCTCAGAAATAGAAGGGTTTTCAGACCTCAAAGCTCAAACAAGTCACTTCAAGTACTAATTCTCTCCTGGTCTTACCCTGGTTGTACTTTCACCATTTCTTTCATGCTGGTTTCGTTGTTGAATTTTCTCAGCAATCTCT
Organism: Anoura caudifer; assembly: GCA_004027475.1. Classification (NCBI taxonomy): domain Eukaryota; kingdom Metazoa; phylum Chordata; class Mammalia; order Chiroptera; family Phyllostomidae; genus Anoura; species Anoura caudifer. The sequence continues at coordinate 92,195 of PVKU01001431.1, forward strand.
TGTGCAATTTGGCAAGTAGAATCGTATGTGGAGAACCTGTATAAAAGTCATAAGGGGAGGAAAATGTTTAAGTTACTTTAAAAAATGGCTATAATATATACTTATATATTATATATATGAATATATACATATACACTTCATGTACCTGAAAAAAGCAGGTGATATGAGACATTACATAATTAAGAAAACAGGAGGGAGGCTCATAAGGAAAACTGGGTCCTGGTTCCAGCTTTGCCACATTTCCTCTTTTCCTCTTCCATACTGTCATCTATAAAAAGAATAACTTAGTGGAAGTATCACACTCCCTAACCACAAATTATACTACAAAGCTACAATAATCAAAACAATATGGTACTGGCAGAAGAGATACACAGACAAATGGAACAGAACCGAGAGCCCAGAAGTAAACCCACATGTATGTGGGCAAATAATTTTTGACAAGAGAACCAAAAACATACAATGAAGAAAAGAAAACCTCTTCAATAAATGGTGCTGGGAAAATTGGAAAGCCACATGCATAAAACTACACTGCTATTTAATACCATACACAAAAGTTAACACAAAATGGATCAAAGACTTAAATATAAGACCTGAAACAATGAAATACATGAAGAAAACTAAACTTATGAACCTCAGTCTTGGAGAAGATTTTATGAATTTGACCCCAATGCAAGGGAAGTAAAAGCAAAAATAAATAAATGGGACTATATCAAACTAAAAAGCTCCTGTACAGCAAAAGAGTCCATCAGGAAAACAAAAGACAACCAATCCAATGGGAGAAGATATTTGCAAACAATACCTCCAATAAGAGGCTAATATCTAAAATACATAAAGAACTCACTCACACACTCAACACAAAAACAAACCATCCAGTTCAAAAAATGAGCAGAGGACATGAACAGACACTTTTCCCAGGAAGACAAAGGCGCACAGATATATGAAAAGATGCTCAACTTCACTTGGTATGAGGAAAATGCAAATCAAAACCACAATAAGATACCCCCTCACACATGTTAGGATGGCTATTATCAACAAGACAAGTAATAAGTGTTGGAGAAGATGTGAAGAAAAAGGAACCTCATTCACAGTGTGCTGATGAGAATGTAAACTAGTACAGCCACTGTGGAAAGCAATGTGAAGGTTCCTCAAAAAATTAAGAATAGAATTACCATATAATCCAGAAATTCCTCTTGTAGGTATCTGAAAAATTTGACAATATTTATAAAGATATATGTACCCCTATGTTCACTGCAGCATTATTCATGGTTGCCAAGACATAAAAACAACCTAAGTGTTGTTCAATGAATAACTGGCTAAAGCTGTGGTACATATAGGCAATGGAATACTACTCAGTCCTAAGCAAAGATGAAGTACTGGCATCTGTGACAACATGGATCAATCCTGAGACTATCATGATAAGAGAAGTCAGATGGAAAAGGACAAAAACGATATGACTTCACTCACATGTGAGATGTGAAACAGAAAGCAACAAATGAACAAATAAAACACACAAAAACACTCAGAGTCAACAGTATGATGGTTACCAGAGGGGAAGGGGAGTTACGGGGAGATTGAAGAGGGTAAAGGGGTCAGATATATGTTGAGGGAAGGCCACCTGACTTTGGATGGTGATCACACTATGCAATATACATATGATATATTACAGAGTTAATTGTACACTTAAAACTTACATAATCGTATTAATGACTATCACCCCAATAAATTTAATTTTGAAAATTTTTTGAGAGGGATCCCAAATGGTGTCAGAGTAGGTAGAAGGTACACGCACTTCCTCCCAGGACCAAACTGGTATTACAACTAAAATATAGAACAATCAGCCTGAATGAACAACTGAGGACTAGCTGAACAGAAGTCTTATAACCAAGGATTTACAGAAGAAGCCACGTTGAAACTGGTAGGAAGGGTGGAAACTCAAAAAGGGCTGGCACTGCTCCTTTGAGCACAGGCTGAGATTCCAGAGGACTATCTCAGCTGCAAAGGTTCCTCTTAAGGAGCATGGGGCCTCAACCTCACACTGTGCTCCTCAGTCCAGAGCACCTAAGCTGAGAAGAGGCATGCATAAACAAACATCTGGCTGTGAAAATTAGCAGAGATCTGCCAGGGAGAGAAGGGAGTCTGCCAGCACACAAAATCTTGTTTGCAGTCATTCAGCCTGGAATCCCACAGAGGGAGGGCAGAACATACTAGATTTGTGCGAGGAGGGGCTGGGTTGTGTGGCTCTGGGGAGAGCTGAAGGGACAGCTGCCAGGATCCCTGCGCTGAGTCCCTCTCCCACCCCACAGAGGCCACCTTTCATGAGTGGAGCACTCCCCTCCTTATGGCATCAGCCTGGGGGAAGGCAACAGCACACTCTCTGGACTCCCTATTGCCCCACCCAGCTGAGCTCTCACCCTGCTGAGGAGGCAGCTATCAGGGCCTGGGTGTAGAGGTCTGGGCAGACTCGGGGCGGGGCGGGGGAGTCAGTGACTGAGTAGTGTGGTTTGGGGTGAGGGCCATTCCACCCACTTTCCTATAAACCTGTCCAGTGCTTCCCGTCTTGGCTGATCCACTAGCTTCACCCTCCCAACTCCTGATAGCAAGGCATGGGGTAGGGGCAAGAGGAGCAGACAGGCCAGTTCCCCAGGAGGTCTGGGCAGAATCCAGGACAGACTAGGTTGTGTGGCTCTGGAGCAGGGACCACACTCCACCCACCTTCCCCAAAGCCCACCAGCGCCTCCCACTCATTGAAGATCCACTAACCCCCACCTCTCCCTGCACAACTCCTGGAAGCCCTGCCATGCTGAGCTCAGGCTCCCGGAAGAATCTGGAACTAACTGAGCTGTGTGGCTCTAAGACAGGGGCCATTTCTCCCTTGCACATCCAACCAGTGCAGAACCCTCCTTCACACAGCCAAATCTTGGTCTTGGCCTTGATAAACTCTGCTGGCCTCAACTTGATGCCTACTGAGACCCCACCTACCACAAAGGTCTGCAGGTACCCAGTGAGTGGCAGCTAGACTTGGTACACTGGCACTTCTGTTGAGTGGCCTCAGACCCAGCACTGGCACCAAGTTTGAACCTCTATCGATCCAGTGAACACCACTCACCCCTACCTAGTGACTCACTGAGAACCTATCCCATTCAACTCAAGTACTGCCAGAGGCCCTTTCAGTGATAAAGCCTAAAAGGCAGCCAGCAGGCAGATGCAGGTGGAGATGGATTCTGGGGTACCTAGGTCTTCTGAAGACCTGTCCTCAGGCTGGGTGGTGGTGGAAGCCAGCCTTGTTGCGCAACTTGGTACTTTTCCCACACACCTAGGCCCAGCAGAAGCAGCCACAAACTGGGGATCACTTTCTAGCTCCAAACAGGTGTCTCTGTCTCAAGGCCAGTCCCAGGCAGCATCAGACATTGACCCACACCAGAGCCCCTCCCAAGAGGCCCCAGAACCAACAAACCCAGTAGCCAGCTTTAGACAACATCAGAGCGGAATGGAATTAGCCTCACCAGTGGCATACACAAAGAGAGATCTCAGCAGAAACCAGACTCTGCTGAGGCAAACTCCACTTTGTGTGGAGTCAGCACCTGCACACCAGCTCTTACACTATGGCGGGGTTTGAACCTCAGTCAGCCAGCCTGAGGGTCAACCCCACATGTGAACAAGCAAATAGCAATAAAGACTCAATTACAACAGGAGGGCTCACATAACCCACACAGGGGACATTCCTGGAGAACCCAGCTCAGGTGATTAAGGAGACTATGCCACAGGGTCCAACAGGATACCTACTACATAAGGCCAACTTACCAAGGGTGGGAAGCATAGCAGGTCTACCTAATACACAGAGACATACACAAAGGGGCAGCCAAAAGGGGGAGACAAAGAATCATGCCCCAAATGAAAGAACAGAAGAAATCTCCAGAAAAAGAGCTAAATGAAATGGAGGCAAGTAATTACCAGAGTATATTTCTTGTAATATATAGTTAATTACCAGAGTAATTAACTCAAAACAAGGGTTATAAGAATGGTCAAGGAACTTAGTGAAAACTTCAACAACATGAAAAAGGACATAGAAACCATAAGAAAGAATGAATCAGAAATAAATAATACAATATCTGAAATGGAGAATACACTAGGAGTCAGTATCAGATTAGATGAAGCAGAGGATAAAATCGGTGATTTGAAAGACAAGATAGCAGCAAAAAGTAAAAAGAATTTTTAAAAATGAGGACAGTTTAAGGGATCTTTGAGACAACATGAAGCATAAGAACATCCACATCACAGGGGTACCAGAAGGAGAAAAGAGAGAGCAAGGGATTGAGAACCTATTTAAAGAAATAATGCCTGAAAACTTCCCTAAGCTGGTGGGGAAATAAAAAAGACACACAAGTCCAGGAAGTGCAGGGAGTCACAAACAAGAGAAATGCAAAGAGGACCACACAAGGACACATTATAATTAAAATGACAAAAGTTAAAGACAAAGAGATAATCTTTTTTTATTGTTGTTCAATAAAGAAAGAATACTAAAGGCATCAAGAAAAAGACAATTAGTGACCTACAAGGGAGCCCTTGTAAGACTGTCGCCTGATTTCTCAACAGAAACATTTCAGACCAGAAAAGAATGGCATAAAATATTCAAAGTGATGAAAAGCAAGGATATACAAACAAAACTACATTACGCAGCAAGACTATCATTTAAAATTGAAGGAGAAATAAAGAGCTTCCCAGATGAGAAAAAGCTAAAGGAATTCATTACCACCAAACCAGTATTACAAGAAATATTAAAAGGTCTTTCTGAAAAAGAAAAATTAAAAAAAGAGGAATGTAGTTATGAAGAATAAAATGGCAATTAATCTGCAGTTACCAATAATAACTTAAAATGTCAGCAGCTTAAATATTCCAATCAAAAGGCAAAGGGTAGCTGAATGGGTAAGAAAACAAAATGCATTATATATACACACACACACACTATATATAGTATGCATATAATATATTATATATTATACATAATATGCATACTATAATAGATAATATATACATATGATATATAACATATTATACTATATATAATATATACATATACATACTATCATTATATATACATGTATACACATACTGTATGCAAGAGACATACCTCAGAAATAAAGGTGTACACAGACTAAAAAGGATAGAAAAAGATATTTCATGCAAATAGAAATAAAAAATTTTGGGGTAGCAATACTTATAACAGACAAAACAGACTTTAAAACAAAGGCTATAACTTTTAAAAAAGGCAATAAGAGACAAAGAAGGACCCTACATAATGATGAAGGGACCCAAAAGACAACATAACTCTTGTAAATATTTATACACCCAAAACATGGGAGCGCCTAAGTAGATAAAGCAAATCTTAATGAACATAAAAAGAGAGAGCAACAGTAACACAGTCATAGCAGGGGATTCTGACACTCCACTAACATCAATGGATAGACCTTCCAGACAGAAAATCAACAAGGCAACAGTGGCCTTAAATGATACACCGGCAGGATAAAATGAAGGATAAAAATCACATGATCGTATCAATAGATGCAGAAAAAGCATTTGATAAAACCTAGCACCCATTTATGATAAAAAAAGAAAACCTCTCAACATAATGGGACTAAAGGAAACATACCTCAACGTAATAAAGTCCGTATATGACAAACCTACAGACAACATCATTCTCCATGGGCAAAATCTACAAGTTGAGGAACAGGGATGCCTACTTTCACCATTCTTATTCACGTAGCACCTAAAGTCCTAGCCACAGCAATCCGACAAGAAGAAGTAAAAGGCATCCAAATTGGAAAGGAAGAAATAAAACTGTCATTATTTGCAGATTACATGATACGGTATATAGAGAATCCTAAAGATTCTACCAAAACAACAACAACAACAACAACAACAACAAAACCCTACTAGAACTGATAAATGAATTCAGTAAAGTAGCAGGATACAATATAAATATCCAGAAATCAGTAGCATTTTTATAGACCAATAACGAACTATCTGAAAGAGAAACTAAGAAAACAATCCCATTACAATTGCGTAAAAAAATACCTAGAAATAAATGTAACCAAGGATGTAAAAGACAGGTACTTGAAAAATTATAAGACACTGAAGAAAGAAATGGAAGAAGATACAAATAGGAGGAAGCATATACCTTGTTTGTGGATAGGAAAAATTAACATCAAAATGTTCATACTACCCAAAGCAATCTACAAATTTAATGCAATTCCTGTGAAGATACCAATGGTGTATTTCACAAAACTAGAATAAATATCCCCAAAATTTATATGGAACCACAAAAGATTCCAAATAGCCTCAGCAATCTTGACAAAGATGAAGAAAGTTGGAAGTACCATGCTAACTCTATCAAACTACACTATAAGGCCACAGTAATCAAAACAGCATGGAACTGGCATAAAAGCAGACATAGATCAACAGAACAAAATAGAGAACCCAGAAATAAACCTACACCTTTATGGTCAATTAATATTTGACAAAGGAGGCAAGAACATACAATGGGGAAAAGACAGTCTATTCAATAAATGGTGCTGGAAAAACTAGACAGATATGTGCAAAAAAATGAAATTAGACCACATTCTTACACTATACAAAAGAATAAACTCAAAATTGATTAAAGACTTAAATGTAACACTCAAAACCATAAGAATGCTAGAAGAAAACAGACAGTAAAATCTTGAACATTTTTCTTAGTAATATTTTTTCTGATGTATCTCCTTGGGCAAGGGAAACAAAAGAAAAAATAAACAAATGGGACTACATCAAACTAAAAAGTTTTCTCACAGCAAAGAAAACCATTAACGAAATGAAAAGATAACCCAATGAATGGGAGAACACATTCACTAATGATATATCTGATAAAGGGTTAATATCCAAAATTTATAAAGAACTTAAACAACTCAACACTAAAAAACAAAGAATCCAATTAAAAAGTGGGCAAAGTACCAGAATAGACACTTCTCCAAAGAGGCCATGTAGATGGCCACTAGATAAGTGAAAAGATACTCAGTGTCACTAATCATCACAAAAATGCAAATTAAAAATACAATGAGATATCACCTCACACCTGTCAGAATGGCTGTCATCAACAAATCAACAAACAAGTGCTCATGAGGATGTGGAGAAAAGGGAATCCACATGCACTGTTGGTGGGAATGCAGACTGGGGCAGTCATTGTGGAAACCAGTATGGAGTGGCTTCAAAAAATTAAAAATGGAACTTCCTTATGACCCAGTGATTCCACTTCTGGGAGTATATCCAAAGAAAACAAAACACTAACTCAAAAGAATACATGCACCCATATGCTCACTACAGCATTATTTACAACAGCCAAGATTTGGAAGCAGCCCAAATGACCTTCAACAGATGAGTGTGTAAAAAAGCTGTGGTACATTTACACGATGGACTACTACTAGGATGTAAGAAAAGGAAATCTTACCGCTTTCAACAGCATGAATGGACCTGGAGGGTATTATGCTAAGCGAAATAAGCCAATCAGAGAAAGACTCGTACCATATGATCTCACTTATAGGGAATCTAGTGAACAAAATATACTAATATACACAACAGAATCAGACTCATAGATACAGGGAACAGACTGACAGCTGTCAGAGGGAAGGGGGGTTGGGGAGCTGGGTGAAAAAGGTAAGGGAATTAAGAAAAAAAACCCTCGTGGACACAGACAACAGTGATGACCAGAGGGGAAAGGGGCTGAGGGGAGGTAGTAGACGAGGGTAAGGGCGAGACAAAAGGTGATGGCAGGAGACTTGACTTTGGGTGGTGAGCACAAGTACAATATACAGATGATGTATTATAGAATTGTACACCTGAAACCCATATAGTTTCATTAACCAATGTCACCCCAATAAATTCAATAAATGTTTTTTAAAAAATAAAAAAAAATTAAAGAGGAGCTTAGGCCTGCCTCTGTGGTTCCAGAACATACATATGAAAATCAATAATATGTTACCATATACCTCCTGCCAAGTGTGGGGGATAAATAGTAAGCATTTCTGGAGTTCTGAAGTGAGAGAAATTACTGCCCTGGAGGCACTCAGACCTGACAGGACTAGGTCAAAGGTTACATCTTGGGCTGAGGTACCAGCTTAAAGCAAGGCTCTTATTCTGACAGAAGGGAGGAGCATATTTTAGTTGTGGCAAAAGGCACAAGAGCAAGCAAAGATAAAAGGAACAACAAGTGCCTGGCACATTCAGCTGCATGGTAGCCCTGGGAAGGAAGAGAAAGTATAAAATGACAAAGAGGAGAAGCAGCTAGTTTCTGAAGAGCCTTGAACACCAGTCTAATCAGTTTTACACATAAAGCAAGGTCTTGATGAGGTTAAATGAAATGCTGAAGGGCAAAATCCTGGGGGGTCTTCCCCAATCCCTGTGTTCTCACTTTAGCCACAAAGAGCTATGCTTCTGAAACTTGGCTACATATTGAAATAACTGGGGAATCTTAAACACACTCCTGATTCCTGGCTCCCACCCTGGAGCATTGTGATTAAATCGGTATGGGATTTGACCTGGACAGGAAGGCTTGTGAAAGCTCCCAGGTGGTTCCAATCTATAGCAAAGGTTGGAAACCACTGGCCACGCAGTAACAGGCAACCTCATCACGGTATCCAGCATACAAGTGCCTCAAGTACTAGTTCAGGAAAATTTATCTGAACTCCACTTACATAAACTATTGGGAAGAAGAGAAAAGTAGAGGGAGACTAATGGAAGACTTCTTGAGCTATTCAATTACATAACCCATCACCGGTATTCACTACTGCAAGACATAGGGCTAAAAAGAATCAGCCTACAGTAGAAATAGACAGCATAAGAAAGATTTAAAAGAAAAAAAAAAAAAAACAAAGGAGATTAGTGGATAATCTGATGCTTTAAGGAGTGACAGAAAAGTAGATGATTAGTTTTCAGGCCAAAGCGATGCTGTGACAGAGACTGACAAACTGGAAAAGGGAAAATGAGAGAAATTTCCAGACCATGAACTGGGCCTCCTTCTAGCACAAAAATACTGAATGCATAGTTAAATTGATACACACACACACACACAAACAATATTTACATTAAAATACACTTAGAAAAAAGACAAAGAACAGAGATGAAAGAAAAATAGCAAAATATTGATAATTCCAGAATTTGGATTAAGAATATAAAGGGGCTCATCATACTACTCAACTGTGTATACATTTTTTACCTCCACAATACAATTTTTAAAAAGTAAACAGACGAGAGGAATTCCAACCAAGATGGAGACATAGGTAGATACAGTTTGCCTTCTTGCATAACCAAAAGAAGAACAACAACAAATTTAAAAAGAAAAATAACCAGAGCTGCCAGGAAATCGAACTATATGGAAGTCCAATAACCAAGGAGTTAAAAAAGAAACATACATCCAGACTGGGAGGAGGGGCAGAGAAAAGCAGCCAAGTGGACAGGACTCGTGGCAAGGCTGGCAAGGTGGTGGCTGGAGGAGCAGGTAGTCCCACATTTACATGTAGATAAACTGGGAGGAGCAACTGGGGAGTGAGATCTCGACCCAGGGTTCCAGTTCCAGGAAATAAAGCCTCAAAACCTCTGATTGTTAAAACCTGTAGGGGTTGAGGTGTTGGTGGGAGAAACTCCCAGCCTCACAGGAAAGTCCATTGGAAAGACCCACAGGGTCCTAGAATGTACGCAAATCCACCCACCCAGGAATCAGCACCAGAAGGGCCCAATTTGCTTGTGGGTAGCAGGGGAAGTGACTGAAAGCTAGCTGAGAGCTAAGCAAGCAGCATTGTTACCTTTCAGATCCCTCCCCCACATACAGTGTCACAACACAGCAATATGGGTTGCCCTACCCTGGAGAATACCTAAGGCTCTGCCCCTTACTACTAACAGGCTCACCTGTTAAGACAAATAAATATGGCCCAAATGAAAGAACAGATCAAAGCTCCAAAAATAGGACCAAGCAACAAAGAGATAGCCAACCTATCAGATGCAGAGTTCAAAACACAGGTAATCAGGATGCTCACAGCAATGGTTGAGTATGGTCACAAAATAGAGAAAGAAGTAAAGGCTATGCAAAGTGAAATAAAGGGAAATGTACAGGGAACAAACAGTGAAGGGAAGGAAATTGAGTCTCAAATCAACAATTTGGAGCAGAAGGAAGAAATAAACATTCAATAGAACAGAATGAAGAAACAAGAATTCGAAAAAATGAGGAAAGGCTTAGGAACCTCCAGGACAACTTTAAACATTCCAACATCCAAATCACAGGAGTGCCAGAGGAAGAAGAGGAAGAACAAGAAATTGAAAACTTATTTGAAAAAAATACTGAAGGAGAACTTCCCTAATCTGGCAAAGGAAATGAACTTCCAGGAAAACCAGGAAGTTCAGAAAGTCTCAAAGAAGTTGAATCCAAGGAAGCACACACCAAGACAAATCATAATTACATTAGCCAAGATTAAAGATAAGGAGAGAATCTTAAAAGCAGCAAGAGGAAAGGAGACAGTTACTTACCAAGGAGTTCCCATTAGACTCTCAGCTGATTTCTCAAAAGAAACCTTGCAGGCAAGAAGGGGCTGGAAAGAAGTACTCAAAGTCATGAAAGGCAAGGACCTACATCCAAGATTACTCTATACAGCAAAGCTATCATTTAGAATGGGAAGGCAGATAAAGTGCTTCCCAGATAAGGTCAAGTTAAAGGAGATCAAGCCCTTATTGTATGAAATGTTAAAGGGACTTATTTAAGAAAAAGAAGATCAAAATTATGAAGAGTAAAATGACAACAAACTCACAACTATCAACAACTGAACCTAAAAACAAAAATGAACTAAGCAAACAATAGAATAGGAACAGAATCACAGAAATGGACATCACATGAAGGGTTATCAGCAGGGAGGACGAGAGGAAAGAATAGGGGAAAAGGTACAGGGACTAAGAAACATAAATGGTAAGTGCAAAATAGACAGGGGGAGGTTAAGAATAGTATGGGAAATGGAGAAGGCAAAGAACCTATACGTACGACCCATGGACATGAACTAAGGTGGGGTAATGTTGGTGGGAGAGGGAGGTGCAGGGCAGAGGGGAATAAAGGGGAGAAAAAAAATGCCACAACTGTAATAGCATAGTAAATAAAATATATTTAAAAAAAAAGAGATGAAAAAGCCCAATGTTCACTAATTCCTCTTTTTTGTATTAACAAGAGCCTCAAAAAATAAGTTCAACAAGAATATAAAACTATTAAGATTTAACTGTAACATTTCCAGAAATGGTATATCATCAACAAATAAGTTGCCCCAGCAGTGAAGCCAATTGACTTTATTAGCAAAGAGTTCAGAGACAATAATCACTCACTACTATTAAACAGTGAGCTTACCACTTGCTGTGATATGCCATTTAAGTCCTAAACATTAGAACACTACTCAGGAGCAAAGCATCATTGACCTATGATTTTCAACAGCATGAAGGCAAAGTCACAGTCGAGTCTGTTTTTATAGGTTTTTCAAAGTCCCATTTCATACTCTTCTCTACCCTCCAGATCAGCAACCCATTTTGCAAAGTAAACCCATGGTAGCACAGCCAAGTTCCCCCACTGCTTTTTCCAACAGTCAAATGAGAAAACCACTGAATCAAGCCACTTGATAGTAACAGGAACAATCACACATGTTTTTTCAACATTAGCTATGGAAGAGGCTTGGGGTCCAGGGATAGCTTCCACCAATCTAAATGGATAACCTGGGGCCTCTCCCTTATTTCTGAGCTTTATATCCTACCTTACATGTAATGTGAGGGAGTTAGCTTCCAGGAGGCGGACAGCAATTTAGCAATACCTTATCAAGGGCCTTAAAAATGTTCACCCCTTGGATCAAATAGTTTCACTTCTCAGAAGTGTACCAAGGAAATAAGAGATGGAATAAAGGTGTAGTCTTTATAATAAGTAAAATCAAAACAAAAATACCCTAATATTACATACAAAAAAGAGAATAATTAAATAAAATATGGTTATTATTCCTGGCATTATTATGCACCATAAAAATGTGTTGTAGCTCTTCCTCCCCCACAGGCACCCATCTCCTAAACCCTAAGGGACCACACTAGACTTGCAACCAAGGGAGCAATGGCCAGCAGTAGCTCGTCCAGGGCTAACCCCCCAAGCCTGTCTCCAGGGCCCCTTTTCTCTGACTTCCCTGCGAGCCAAAGCAGCCCAGCCTAGGCTGTCTCCCGTTGCTTCTTCTTTCCTAAGCCCTTCCTTGTTTCACTGTGCTCAGCTTTAGTTCACGTACTCTCAAAATCAGAAAAAAAAGTATTGTCACTAAATACTAATAATATGGAGAAACATTCCTGTTTTGTAAACATACACATACATATATGCAGTAAAGTAATAGATTCATCTTAAAAATCAATAATGGTTATTATTTCAAATGATAGAGTTAAAGATGTCGATTTTTCTCCTCTGCAAATATTCGGTATTTTCTAAATTTTCTATCAGGGTGTATAAAATTGTTAAAAATAGGTGGAAAAAATGAGTGTTAAATCAATTAAAGCCACTGGCCCAGATGACTTAGATCTCAGGGATTGCTAACTTTGGTCTTGCAATCCATTCCCCGAATGTCCAGACTTAAGCAATTATTAACTGCCTTAGAAATGCCAACATAAAACATATATTCCAACAAGAACTTTATAGAACTATATGTTTTTAATTATTTTTTTAAAAGGCTCAAGTCCGATATGTTAAAGCAATATGTTCCTTGGGAGTGGAACTTCTGTCTTTCATCATTCAGTCCTTGAAGATTTAATTGTTGAATAAATTAAACAGCTATTTTACTGCAACAGTTGTTGCTGTAGGAACTCTTCATTATATTAACTTAGGTAAGGGTCAAATACCTTATAAACAAATCCATAATTTCCCTCCCAGATTCCTACAAGTGTTTTGAAGGACCGACAAGACGTAGGTCCTAGTGCCAAGTGGTTACTAATCAGCTGGTGACCATGGATTCTGAACCTCGGTTTCTCCACCTGTGAAATAACGGGATTCGCCAGATGGTCAGGCATTCCACAAAAAGATTACTTCTATTTCACTTTCACAGGAGTCCAGGGAAGCCAGCTCCACAACCAGGACAAGCGGGAAATCCCGTTGGCGAGAGGCAGCCAAGAAGGGTTAGAGGACTGTTCAGATTTCAGCACTAGCCTTCCGCTCCTAAGGGTTCACCAGGTCTCCGCCCCCGGCTACCCTGGCAAACACCAAGGATGGCGGGATGCAGCAGTGTCCCCGTCCGCAGGGGAAGGGTCCTTGCTGCCCCTCCTTTCATACCGAAAGGCCTTCCGCTTCAATGCCCAACGATCGGCCGCTTCCGGAAAACCCGGCCACTACCCCAAAGACCTTGGGCGCGAGGCCGCCTACACCCAGGACTCACCAGGGGTCCGGAGCCATAGTGCACTCAACTCCAGCTTCTCGGACACTTCCTGCTTTCAGCAGCTGACTACGGCGGCCCGCGTGGCTCATACTCAGCGGCTCTACCCGAACGCGACCGGAATGAGGAGTTAGCAAAGGGAGTATACTCATACACCAGGTCCCCCAAACTATGATCAAGAAAAGTGCTCCTCTGGGGAACAGTAGGTTGGAGCACAATCTGCTTCCACTAAGAGACGCGAACGGCTGGGTGCAGTTAAAGTTATTGAACATAATTTAAGCATTTTCCCTGGAAGTGGGAGCTCCCCAAAACCTCTAACAGTTAACAGAAAATTTTACCCTGCTTAAAACAAAAATGATGTTACTGATCATTGCACAACAGTACAAATTACTAAAACTCACTTTAAGTAAATTTTATTATATACAAATTACACCTCAATAAGGCTTTAAAAATTCTTTATCCAGCTTCAAACAATAGACCTGAAGATGTATTAATTACATATTATTATTATGGCAAGTCATCCATCAAAAGAAATCCTGTATTTAATTAATTTTTAAATGCCATTATGTGCTTGATTACATAGTTACCAAAAAGATCACAGACTCATTACATGGGGGAATAAATAATTTGTTCTGTGCATTTGGTGCTCCCTAAATTTCCACAGAAATAGGAAAAAGAAACCCTCTTTCTATTTGCAAAAGAGCAGGAATAGGAATTTGAAATCAGCAGGCTGGCTTTAGCGCGGGCGTAGATCTGATGCGCATGCGCACGTCCGTCACCATAACGACCAGAGACGCCGCAAGTCTGGAGCTTGAAAGTGAGAGTTGTCTCTCCCGGTGATGGAGAACCAAATTGCGCCGAACACCGAGGTGGCCGAACTGGAGCTTCAGGCCGTGATCGGCTTCAATGGTGAGGCCAGGAGCATGTTTGGGCTGGGTGGTTTGGGAGAAGATGTAGTGAAGGGACACTACAGCTTCTCCTGCACCAAAGCCTCAGGGTCACTTGCTCGCTCCATGTCTCAGTGAGCGGAATGGTTATTGCCAGCACCTAAAGGGACCAAATGCCTCTTCACCGGGCCCTGAGGATGGGTAAGGGTGGTTGTAACCCTTCTCCCACGGGTCAGCCCTCCCTGGCTGTAAGCCCCATGCAGTCTGCAAAGCTGCCCGCCCCTCGATTATCACTGGATTACTGAGTCCGTGATGGACCCTGGGACCAACATCCAACATCCCAGCTGATATATTTATTTATAAGAAAGGGTTGAGAAGGGAACATGTGCTTGAGCAACCGCTTCAGGGGATGATCTTTGTGCTCTAACCCGAAAGGATTCTCATTGTAAGGACTTCATACCACTATAGCAGTCGAGAAGGCCGCCAGGGGGAGCTTTGGAAGAGAGATGCTTTGGTCAGAGGTGGCCTGGTTGTTCTGCTCAAATCCTTATTTATGACTGCCTATTATTTTGGACATTAAAGGGGCGAAATGATGTTTGGTTTTCTTTTTTCTGAAGAGTGAAAACAAGCAGTGAATTACATTTTAGAAAAGCAAACTTTTTAAAAGCACATTGTGATGCCTGAAAGCTTTAAAATTGTAAAATTGTACTTACAGAACAATCAATGACCAAGATTTTAAGAGCATTCTAGAACATGGCTTTTGACGCTTATCTTCATTTTAATTTAACCATCTCTGACAGAAAGTGAGCACTTAGTACATCTGAGATATTGGCCATCTTTAGAGTTGTTTCCAAAATCATCGGTAAAGGAAGTGAGAGGCCTGCAGTGTGGGTGAAGGGTCACACTGGTGGCCAGGGTAGATCCTCAAAGGTAGAGCTCTGCAGCCAAATTTATGCTGTTTTGTAGAGTTCTGAGAGTAAATGTGGGGCAAATTATATCCCAATGTCTTCCATGGTGATTAATTACTAATTATCTTGGCGTTTTAGAATGGCCCATATTAACTGTTTTTACCTTACTGGTTTTGTGACAATTTATATTCTCTCCTAGTCAAATATGTGTGTATTTAGAATCACCATATGCCAAGTAATATGCTATTCACTGAGAATACAAGGGCAATTGCAAGTATTTCTCTGGGCTATATACCCAAAACTGGATTAGTTTGGTTCTAGGCAACCATACTCAGTGAGTACTCAATATAGACACATTGTTTTCCAAAACAATTTTACCAGTTTTTTCCTCTGACCAAACAGTGCATGCGTGTTCCCTTTGTTCCACATCATCACTGATGCTTGGTATTGTCAGTCTTTTTTAATCTTAGCCAAATGATATCTCATTTTGGATGTAATTTGCATTTCCTGATTACTTGTGAAGTCACACATCTTTCACATGTTTGTTGGCTTTTTAATTTTCTCCATCAGAAATTGCCTGTTCTATCCTTTGCTCATTTTTCTGTTGGGAAGTTTGTGTTTGCTTTGTGTATTCTGAATGTAATCCACACTTGTACTTGCAAAAATAATATATTTACATACACAGCAAATATCTCCTGGTTTGGCATTTTCTTTTCATTTTTTTGGTAAAGATAAAATTTTGTCTTTACCATGCTATCATTTTTGTCTTTTGTCTTAGAAGTTTTTTAATTTTAAGCATAACTGGATGCATATGTTGGCCTTTTGCATTAGGATTTGCTCTTTTTATGTTATGTTTAAGAAATCATTTCCTACAACTTGTATATACATTGAGTCTTGTTTTTCATGTTTAGATCCTTAAGTTACCTGGAATGTATTGTTTACAGATGGTGTGAAATAGGATCTAATTTTACTTTTTCCATATGGGTGGCCATGTGATTATTTATAAGGAGACTGCAATTACAAAAAAATAAGTATTTTAGTAGGAATAGATCACCCCAGACACAAAACTTAGTATTATGAGAATTTACTGCATAAAAAAGGAACAAAGTGAAAGAAATCATCTACTCAATAAATATATTTGGCCATTTGAGCAAAAAGAAAATTATTGAGTTACTGGGATCACACTATGCACCAAAATAAATTCCAGAGGGAGTTAAATATAAAAGATGAATAAGACCAGAAGGCTATATTAATAAATATTTGTGACTCTTTTGGGGGGCAGGAAATAGCAACAACAACAATGTTAAATATCCAGGAATAAACATA
The DNA here is from genome assembly GCA_004027475.1 of Anoura caudifer. NCBI lineage: Eukaryota > Metazoa > Chordata > Mammalia > Chiroptera > Phyllostomidae > Anoura > Anoura caudifer. The sequence goes on from PVKU01001431.1 coordinate 108,755, forward strand.
ATGTGTGAGATCTTTCCAAAGAAAAATTGGAAATGCTACTAGGCAAGGGAGACATAAAAGGAGATTTCATGGAAAAACATACCCTATTTTTAGAAAGGAGACATCATAACGTATCATTATAAAAATTATCTTTCCTTAAACTAATCTACACATTTAATACATCCCCACTAAAAATAAATTGTAACAAGTCAAGCTGAAATTAAAGTTTATATTGTAAAATAAATAAGAAGCACGGCTGAAAAGAATCCTGACCAAAGATGAGTGATGAGGAAGGACTAGTGTCTGTTTCACATCAAAGCAAATTACAAAGGTGTGTCAGTGTTGACATGGTTCTTGGCAAATATCTGGAAGGTCATCTCCCTGTGAGAGGTCCTGGGCTTCCTCTGCATGCCTGGTGGAGACTTAGAACTCAAACCAAAATTTTATTTTTACCAAACTTGCAGCCAGGGTAATGAATTCCCATTTTCCCTATTCCTATGCACCTCCAGGAGCCTACGCATCCATGGGCCGCACTCACCAGGGCAGGCTGGCTGCTTGAGCTTCCTGCAGTCTTCCTGTACAGGCCTTGCTGTTCAAAGTGAGGTTCCTGGGCCAGCTGCAGCACCAGCAGCTCTTGGGGGCTCGTTAGAAATGCAGAATCTCTGCTCCACCCCAGACCTAAAATCAGAACCTACATTTCAACCAGACTCCCCAGGGATTTCATGTCTATTAAAGTTGGAGAAATCATATATGGTACTACACTGACCTTGTCAGTGGAATAAAATTACCTGTTACCCCCCACTTATTTTAGTTGAACTAAGGCTTGTTTCAAAAGTGTTCTCCTTTGTACAATTTTGTACTGGACAATTTTGAAAAAATTACCAGCCACTTTTGCACCTTACTATTATTTTTAATCTGTCTCTTTTAGGACATGTGCCCGCTGGTCTGAAATGCCATCCTGACCAGGAGCATTTGATTTACCCTCTGGGTTGCACAGTGCTCATTCAGGCAATAAATACTAAGGAACAGTATTTCCTGCAAGGTCATGGCAACAACGTCTCCTGCGTGACCATCTCCCAGAGCGGAGTTTACATTGCCTCAGGACAAGTCACGTTCATGGGCTTCAAGGTGAATAAACTGAAAGTAACTCATTGTGAACTGATTTAGAAGTGCCTGCTTAGCAAAACTGCCCCACTCCAATTTAGTGGTGATGGGTGTTTTAACCCCTCCTGTTCTTCTTCTTGACTTCTCTTTGACCTCGCTTTCAATCTATCAGGCTGAGAGTGAAGGAATCCGATGTTTTTACGCCAGATGTTGCTGCTGGTGACTGATAATGCTCAGGAACAAAAGCCACTGTTTAAAACTGTTTCCAGTTTGTTGCTGTCACATTTGTAGGACCTGCTGTAATTTCTAGAAAAGTGATGTTATGGATCCTTTTTCACTGGAAGGTGTAGCCCTCTCCTCAGCCCTTTAAAGCCTGTCTCTGATCTGACTATGTCATCTTTCCCCCAGGCAGATATCATTCTGTGGGATTATAAGAAAAGGGAGCTCATTGCTCGGCTGTCTCTTCACAAGGGCAAAATTGAAGACCTGGCCTTTTCACCGAATGATTTGTACTTGGTATCATTAGGAGGCCCAGATGATGGAAGGTAGGGAACTAAACGTGTTTACTTATTGTCCAGCGGCGTATTTCTAGTCACACCAAGTACCCTCTCCCCTCTAACATTCCCTGTTGGCTCGTCTACATTTGAAAGTGTGTGTGTGTGTGTGTGTGTGTGTGTGTGTGTGTGAGTGAAAGAACTCATGAGGAAAATTTCATAGGACCATGGTTCTCAACCCTGGCTGTGCATTGAAATCCACTGGGGAGCTTTAGAAAATTACTGATGCCTGGCTCCACCTTCAGAGAGTCTGATTTGATTGGCCTGGGCTTTAAGAGTAACAAAAGCTTCCCACATGATTCTAATGTGCATCTAAATTCTATAACTATTGCTGCAAAAAAAAAAAGGACATCATCATCATTGTCATCATCATCAGAAGCAGCATGAAAGGCAACAGCTAACTTTTGTGAGTACTTACAATGTAACAGGCGGGTGCTGCACTTTAACTGCATTATCTCATTTAATCTCACAACAACTCCATCAGGTGGGAGCTGTTGCTACTGGGAGGAACCAAATGAGCAACCAAAGCTACCAGCTGGTGAGCAGCAGGGCTGGGAGACAAACTCTGGGGGTGTGACTCCAGAGGTAGCCTTTTTAACTTGCCTCACCAAGACATGATCTTTGCCCTTAAGGAACTCATAGTAGGCAGAGAACACACACAAATGAAACCAGGGCGGTTGGCGGAGGGGGGGGGGCACGGTGAGGAATTATTTAAAAACATTATATCAGGAAGAACAATCAACACAGTCCATATGCCTATGCAAATAGTCTGTAAAAGAAAAATAATAACACCTGAGGTTTGTGTAGGGTTCAATGCTTTGGTTCACCTTTGCAGGTACTTTCCTGTTTGAGCTCCACAGGTTTACCACCAATGAAATTCATGTTTATGAGTAGTTATATGTGTATGTTGATAGTTCTTGATGGATACAAGTCCACAGAATTTGTATGAGATTTTCTCCCTTCCTATGTGCCCTTCCTATGTTGAGTGGTCACACCTTCACTGGGCCATCTCCATTTGGCTGTTTTTGACAAGAAATATACCCAGAAATCGACTTCCACCCAAGATGAAGGTGTAGGTGGACATACTCTGCCTCCTTGCACAACCAAAATTAAGGACAACAAAGATTTAGAAACAAGAAAACAGCCAGAACTGATAGAAAATTGAACCGTTCAGAAGTCCAACAACCATTCATCCAGACCGGTAAGAGGGGCAGAGTCGTGGCAGGAAAAAGTGGAGATTGGTGGATCCAGGAGTGCAGGCAGCAGTGGCTGGCAGATCCCAGGCATGCAGACGGTGGCTAGCGGACCCCGGGCATGGGGTGGCAAAGGTGCAGACCCAGGGAAGCCGCACAAGGCAGTTGGCTGACCAGGTGGTCCCACATTCGCATGCAGATAATCCAGGAGAAGGGGAAGCGGTAGAAGGGACTAGAATCCGAGAGAGAGCGGCACAAGTGCCATTGTTCCCTCTCAGACCCCACCCCTACAAACAGCATCACTACCCAGTGACTGGGCTGCCCCGCCCTGGGGAACACCTAAGGCTCTGCCCCTCACCACGTAACAGCCTCGACCAGAGGGGGGAAAAATGGCTTAAATGGGAGAACAGATCAAAGCCCCAGAGCCAATTCATCTAAGCAACCAAGAGATAGCCAACCTATCAGATGCACAGTTCAAAGCACTGGTGATCAGGATACTCACAGAATTGATTGATTTTGCTCAAAAATTAGGTGAACAAATGAAGGCTACAATAAGTGAAATGAAGGAAAACGCACAGGGAACCAACAGAGATGGGAGGAAAACTGGGGTTCAAATCAATGGAGTGGAACAGAAGGAAGAAACAACCAAACAGAAAAGAAGGAAGAAACAAGAATTCAAAAAAATGAGGAGAGGCTTAGGAACCTTCAGGACATCTTTAAACATTCCAACATCCAAATTATAGGGGTACCAAAAGGGGAAGGAGAAGAGCAACAAGTGGAAAATTTATTTGAACAAATAATAAAGGAGAACTTCCCCAATCTGGCAAAGGAAATAGACTTCCAGGAAGTCCAGGAAGCTCAGAGAGTCCCAAAGAAGTTGGACCCAAGGAGGAACACACCAAGGCACATCATAATTACATTAGACAAGATTAAAATGAAGGAGAGAATTCTAGAAGCAGTTAGAGACAAGGGGACAGTCACTTACAAAGGAGTTCCCATCAGACTGTCAGCTGATTTCTCAAAAGAGACCTTGCAGGCAAGAAGAGGCTGGAAAGCAGTATTCCAAATCATGAAAGGCATCCAAGATTGCTCTATCCAGCAAAGCTGTCATTTAGAATGGAAGGGCAGATAAAGTGCTTCTCAGATAAGGTCAAGTTAAAGGAGTTCATCATCACCAAGCCCTTATTATGTGAAATGTTAAAGGGATGTATCTAAGAAAAAGAAAATAAAAAATATGACAGTAAAAAGACAGCAAACTCACAGATATTAACAACCACACCTAAAACAAAAGCAAACTAAGCCAACTTCTAGAACAGGAACAGAACCACAGAAATGGAGATCACATGGAGGGTTAGCAACAGGGGAGTAGGAGGAGGAGAGAAGGGAAAAAGGTACAGAGAATAAGCAGCACAGATGGTAGGTAGAAAATAGACAGGGGGAGGGCAAGAATAGTGTGGGAAATGTAGAAGCTAAAGAACTTAGGACACATGGACATGAACTAAAGTGGAGGGGAATGTGGGTGGGAGGAGGTATGCAGGGTGGAGGGGAATGATTGGGGAGAAATGGGACAACTGTAATAGCATAATCAATAAAATATATTTAAAAAAGAAATATACCCAGAAATCATCTATTAATGTTCTTAGCTTAACTTGAAGCATTCATTCTCAACTTTGGGTTCACACTGGAATCACCTGAGGAAGTTTTAAAATTCCTGATGCCTGGGTCCCACCCCAGATGTTCCTGGAGTTGGCAATCAGGCCACTTGGGCTTCCACCATGTTTCTGCCAGAAAGATGCCAAAACTAGGCCTTGGGGGAGGGGAGGGATAATGACCCCTTAATCAAGGTTAATCTGCAAAATTTTTCATGTCTGTAATTTTAAGTTTGATTTTAGGCTTTCTAAAATGTACTTGCAGAAAATTGGGAGATGTTGATAAAAACATTCTGAAGAAAGTTTCTTTCCTAAAGAAAGAAAAACAAACCTTGCTGGACAAGAAATATCCATCGCTGCAAAGCCATGGTGATGAGGAAGATAGGGTTCTGAGGGCTGCTTTTGAATAACCAGGGATCATCCCTGGACCTGTGGGAGGGGCTGTCCTACCCACACCACCAGGCTTCTGCATGGGAGGAGGAAAAGAAGGGACGCTGGGAACTGTAGTAGGCATCTGACAGTTTGAATGTGCATGCATTTTCAAAATATTTTGCAAACTATTTATGAACCTTGTTTGCATTATTGTTACCATGTATCAGTGTTGTGATGCAGCTTTTTGATGGACTGTATATCAAGGATATATTCTGTGTGTACGGGTAGATATGTATGTACCTCATTCTTCACAATGACTGCATAATATTCCTTGTACAGATGTGCTGGAATTTATCCAGCTAATTCTCTTTCTATGTAAGTGGCTTTTACTTATTTTTAAATTCTAAACTTGTTTTTGAACAATTAAAGCTATACCTGTCCATGGTTTATAAAGAAAGTGTGTCACCCTACTATGCAGATGGGTTCAAAATCCACACTCCCTCCACCATGAAAAGCTTTCCTCACCAGAGTCACTTGGATTCTTTTTTTACAGCACTCTTGAGATATATTCCACATATGATAACATTCATCCATTTAAGAAATACAGTTGAGTGATTTTAGAATAGTGGTTAGTTGAGTGAGATTTTGTTGAGATTTTTGCTAGAATACTTCCAAGGAAATTTTTTACATGCTATGTTGTGTAGCCATCACCACCATTAATTTTAGAACATTGTCAACACCCCCAAAAGAAACCCCATGCCCATTAGCAGTCACCCCTTGTTCCTTGATCCACCAGCACCCTCCCAGCCCCAGGCAACCACGAATCTACTTTCTGTGTCTATGTGCTTGCCTGCTCTGGATGTTTAGACTATATGGAGACATACAGTAAGTGATCTTTTGTGACTGATTTCTTCTACTAAGCACAATGTTTCCAAGGTTCATCCATATGATGGATGTATCAGTACTTCATTATCTTCTGTTGTCAAATAATATTCCATTGTATGGATATACCACTTTTTCTTTATTCATTCATTAGTTGATGGGTTTGGGGGTCTTTTTTACTCTTAGGCTATTATCAATAATGCTGCTAAGAATATTCATGTATAAGATTTTGTATGTATGCATGTCTTCATTTTCTTGGGTATAAGGCACTTGGTTTTAAGAGGGTTTGTTTGTTGTTTTTTTTTTTGGTTCACATAGTTATCAATATACATTTTTAAGTGATATGTCTCTTGACTTTTCCACCTGAGATGGTATCTATAAATTTCTTACTAAGGAAAAAATGCATGGCTCTTATACTATCTCCTGCCTCCCCATTCTTGGGGAGCTTGATTATACCTTGATTTTAGATTACTTGTGATAACACATTCTATGTGTAGAAAATTTGGAAAATATAAATAGGCATAATTTTACATTAACAAGTTTTGCAACATTTGTATTCTATTTCTTTAATACTTTGATTCAGATGTTTAACATAATATTCTCTCCCTAGCATTTTTAGTATTATTATCCAACACTATGAAATTTAGGACTGAATTGTGTGATTGCACCCAGAAAGAAGGAAATGGAACCTAAATCCATGCTGCTCAAGGTAGGGCCCCAAGACCAGTGGCATCAGCATCACCTGGGACTTTTGAGAAAAACAAATTCTCAGGCCCCACCCAGACCTTCTGAATGAGAAGCTCCAGGGTGGGTCCCAGAGGCCTCTGTTTTAACAAGCCCTACAAGTGATTCTGATTCACGTTCAAGTCTGAGAATATTGCATTAGGTCGTCATCGTCTTTATTGCTTCTTCTTTTTCTGGAATACTTCCCCAAGGAAATTTTTTTACATGATATAAATGGATGGTAAGCTTTTATACCTTGAGTGTCTGAAAATGTCTTTATTTTAGCATCAGCCTTGATTGACGCACTCACTGTTTTCTAGCCTCATAATCGTTTTCCTTCAAAAATTTCTGTGTCACTCATTTGTCTTGCCGTGTCCAGTGTGACTGAGGTGATATCAATGTCATTCTTTTGTTCCCTTGTAAGTAACCTGTGTTCATTCTTTCTTCCTAAAACTACCAAAAGAACTGTTTCTTCTTTTGAAAGCCTGTCTTCCGCTAACTCTCTTGCCCCTCTCTCTTTGGCAGTGTGGTGGTGTGGAGCATAGCCAAGAGGGACGCCATCTGTGGCAGCCCCGCGGCCGGCCTCAACGTGGGAAATGCCACCACGCTGATCTTCTCCAGCTGCCGCGACGAGATGTTCGTCACTGCCGGGAAGTATGTGTCTGCGGTCGGGGTTTCAGAATCCATAACCCACTTTATTTGCTTATGCAGATAACAGGGTCATTCCAGTTTGGTAGAACATGTTTTCAATCCTGAAAACATATCTTGCAGTTTTTTAAATATAGTTATTTGAAAATTCTGTGCTTCCTACTGAAAATGCTCTGCTTATCTGCTAAACTCATTTTAGGTTCTGGTCTGTTACTGATAACATGTTACCTACCATGCAGGCTCCCGGAGTATTTTGCACAATTGCACAGATTCACTTACTGGTTGTTTTTTACCACCTGCTCTTGATTTAGGTTTTGCAAAATGATAGTTTGAGAATGAACTGTTCCAGGAAGTTTCAAGCATTTGACTATTAGCCATATGAGATCATTTCCAGCAGGGGACCAAGCTTAAGGTCTGAACAGAGGCCAGCATCTGCTAACAGGAAAAATTAACTTAAAGATTCACCCCAATCAGAGGCCTGTTTGGCATCTGAGGTGAAGATGCAACCTATATAAAATCATTCCATTTTATGTCATATATCAGTCCAAAGGTCAAAAATCTGTGAATGTGGGCTTGAAGTGTGTGCTGGCTAGAACTCTCCTTTCAGCCCTTCTGTGGTTTCCTATCTGCAGGAGGCGTGCATTGTCATTACCTGCCCAGCCAGAGGCAAGCGTGTGTGCTGCCCTGCATCCGTACTGTTTCCTGCCCCCACCTTGCACTTGCAGCATGCATTCGTCCTCTGAATGGATAATTATGAGAAGGTTACATTCAGAGGCCAGGGCGCTAACTGGCTGGTGTGAAAACCAGCCCCTAAGGAGCAAATCTTGTTAGGACACACTCCTATCCTAATGCCACTGCTCCTGTCCTCCCCTGTCTCAGAGGCCACCAGCGCCCGTGAAGCTTCTCAGCTCCTTCCAGGTTTGCAGAGCCGTTCAATGAATCATTTGTGTTAGGCGGTCTCTCTGCCGCTCTGCAGCTGCCTCAGCAGCAGTCACCAACCGGTCTGACATCCAAGGATGTTTCTCCAGGACCCAAAACTTGAATTGAAGCTAAAACAGTTTTTTTACGACAATCTCTGATCTAGGTCTGCTTTAAATTCATGTGACACTGATAACTGAGAAAATGTTCTCTTAAGTAAGATTTCCAGTATGGCACCTGTACACTGTGGTTCTCCATGATGGTCCCAATTTCAGGTGTTCCATTATATTGTCCCCAGGAGATATCCTGCAAATTCCAAATGACAGCCACCAGGAAGGCCATGGAGAAGCTAATTGTTTTTTAGTTTAGAAAGTACATTCAAAATACTCATTGAACACTTAACTATGTGATTACTCTGGGGGCTAAAGGAAAAGAAAAACTGAACTTGATCAATATATTTTTAATATTTTCTGTCTTAGGCTATTAGCTAAAATCTTTGTGATATTAATCATGATATATTTATACAATTATTAACTCAGTAACTCAACATACAATAATTAAATATCACTACTATGCCAAATATTGCATTAGGTGTTGATTTTTTCCTTTTTATTGAATTTTTTGGGGTGACAAGATGATACAGGTTTCAGGTGCACAATTCCACAACACATCACCTGTACACTGTATTGTGTGTTAACTACCCCTAGGTGCTGATTTTGTTGGACTTTTCGTTGCTTAGTCTCATTTCTCTTTCTTTGAGAACAAGACTTTCCATAATGAAGTCCTTCCCTTTAAAAAATTTCCTCACAAATCAATACATTGAAAGAATACATATCTAATGAACTCTGGTTTGCTCTTCATTTGTCTCCTGGTTTATCTGTATGTTTCTCTATTTTCACTCTCGTAGATCGAGTGTATGCTTCCCAGTGAGAGAGCCAGGAGGGGATCTTGGTCTAGTGTCTGTGGGCTCTGCCTTTTCTCATTTGGAGAATTGGGGAATCATAAAACCTCCCCTGCAGAGTGGTTGTGAGGATCAAATGGAAGATCTCATGTGGAGTACTAGGCTATAACAAACCCTCAAATATATCTAGTTCTCTTCTCCTCAGCTTCAAGAAATATAGACAACAGAGACGACATGAAGTGGTTGGTGAGTGGGTATTCATTTGATTGTGAATTTCTTTTCTACAGTGGGACAATTCGAGTATGGGAACTGGATCTCCCAAATAGAAAAATCTGGCCCACTGAGTGCCAAACAGGACAGATGAAAAGAATAGTCATGAGTATTACGGCAAGTATTACTTTGTGTTTTTCAGTAACTATTCGTACAAGTTCCTGTTAACAGTATTGACCAAGATGTGCATGTTGTTTGTACATGTACGTTGGGCTTGGGGTGGGTAGGTGAGGTCTGGACTTAAGAGATGTCAATTGAGGAGGCACAGGTGAGGGAGGGTCTTCCTTCTGGAGCTCCTTTAGAAGTCAGAGAGCAGCTAGACACAACCCTGAGTAGGCCCTGTGTTACTGGGACCTGGGTTACCAACTGGAGGGAAGCAGGATAGCAGAAGGCACATCCCTATGCTGCTCATGTTATTTCTGCCACTGGAAATAAAGTTTCTAACAATGAAACTCATTGTTGAAATGCAATCTTTCCATAAAAAGGAGTTATTCATATGTTTTCATTGTGGATTCACATATGTAGACATGTAACCCCACCTCCTTTGACTTGTGCCTCTTGTCTAATGCAAAGTTATTCCATGAAATAGGCTTTGGAAAATGAGACAGAGTAGGGCAGACTTCTGGCCAAGATGGAGGCGTAAGTAGACACTGTGCCTCCTCACACAACCAAAATAAGGACAACAACAATTTAAAAACAAAAACAACAGAACTGATGGAAAATCGGACTATATGGAAGTCTAACAACCAAGGAGTTAAAGTAGACACATTCCTCCAGACCGGTAGGAGGGGCGGAGTCTGCAGCCGGGTGGAGAGGGGTTGTGGCAAAAAAAAGTAGTGATTGGAGGATCCTGGGCACAAGGCTGCAGCTGCTGGACCCTAGGCACACAGGCGGTTGCTTGCAGACCCTCAGTGCTCAAGGCAACAGCAGGCGAACCCAGCCTAGCGTCAGATTGTGGAGGGGCATGGTGCACAAGGCAGCTGGCAGACCAGGCAGTCCCACACTCACACACAGATAAATGGGAGAAACTGGGGAGCAAGATGGACTATGCGACCCAGGGTCACAGCATGGGGTAATAAAGCCTCAGAACAATTGAAAATACTTGTGGGGGTTGAGGTGCCAGGAGAAATTCCCAGCATCACAGGAGAGTTCGTTGGAGAGACCCACAGGGACCTAGAATGTACACAAACCCACCCACCCGGA
>PVKU01001431.1:119250-303285 GCA_004027475.1 Anoura caudifer
AAAAAAAAAAAAAAAAAAAGGCCCAGATGAAGGAACAGATCAAAGCTCCAGAAAAAATACAACTAAGTGATGAAGAGATAGCCAACCTACAGATGCACAGTTCAAAGCACTGGTGATCAGGATGCTCACAGAATTGGTTGAATTTGGTCGCAAATTAGACGAAAAACTGAAGGCTACACTAAGTGAAATAAAGGAAAATGTACAGAGAACCAACAGTGATGGGAAGGAAACTGGGACTCAAATCAATGGAGTGGACTATAAGGAAGAAATAAACAACCAAACAGAAAAGAAGGAAGAAACAAGAATTAAAAAAAATGAGGAGAGGCTTAGGAACCTCCAGGCCATCTTTAAATTTCGGATGTTCCAACATCCTAATTATAGGGGTACCAGAAGGGGAAGAGGAAGAGCAACAAGTGGAAAAGTTATTTGAACAAATAATATAGGAGAACTTCCCCAATCTGGCAAAGGAAATAGACTTCCAGGAAGTCCGGGAAGCTCAGAGAGTCCCAAAGAAGTTGGACCCAAGGAGGAACACACCAAGACACATCATAATTACATTAGCCAAGATTAAAATGAAGGAGAGAATCCTAGAAGCAGCAAGAGATAAGGAGACAGTTACCTAGAAAGGAGTTACCATCAGACTATCAGCTGATTTCTCAAAAGAGACCTTATAGGCAAGAAGGGGCTGGGAAGAAGTATTCCAAGTCATGAAAGGCAAGGACCTATATCCAAGATTGCTCTATCCAGGAAAGCTTTCATTTAGAATGGAAGGGCAGATAAAGTGCTTCTCAGATAAGGTCAAGTTAAAGGAGTTCATCATTACCAAGCCTTTATTATATGAAATGTTAAAGGGAATTATCTAAGAAAAAGAAGATAAAAAACATGTACAGTAAAATGATAGCAAACTCACAATTATTAACAACCACACCTGAAAAAAACAAAAACAAAAGTAAACTAAGCCAACATCTAGAACAGGAACAGAACCACAGAAATGGAGATCACATGGAGGGTTGTCAGGAGGGAGTAGGAGGGAGGGAATGGGTAAAATGTTACAGGGAATAAGTAGCATAAATGGTAGGTACAAAATAGACTGGGGGAGGTTAAGAATAGCATAGGAAATGGAGAAGCCAAAGAACTTATATGTAGAATCCATGGACATGAACTAAGGGGGCGCAAATGCTGGTGGAGGGAGGCTACAGGGTGGGGGGGGTATAAAGGGGAGAAAAAATGGGACAACTGTAATAGCATAATCAATAAAATATAGTTACAACATTAAAAAAAAAGAAAATATTGAGATAAAGCAAATGCATATTCTCTTTGGAGGAGTACAACGGACTCTGAGGAGTCCTTAGGAGGAGTCTCAGTGGTTGGAGCCAGCAGGGCCTGCACACCAACATCAGACACAAATGAACTTCAAGTGAAATACTTAGGCTAAATGGAGTCTATTTCCTCCAGCTCTGAGCCTGGCCTCAAGCTTTTCTTACCCACATTTAGGTCTGAGAAAACAGAAGTGGCCACATCTACCTGTGTAGGTCTTCCTGCTGTTTCAGAGGAAACTCATTCCATTCCTGAGTGAGGCTCATGGGCCTCACTGGAGAAACCCAGGTCTTCAGGTTCCTTTTTCTCTCTGACCCCCAGATGGCCAATGATGACAGCTTTTTCTACCTTGGCACCACAACTGGAGATATTCTAAAAATGAACCCTACCACTAAACTGCTGGCAGATACTGGGCCTGTGAAGGACAGATTCAGTCTGGTGAGTAGAGACCATGGAAGTCTGCTCCACTTTGCTGTTTTCTAGTGATTTCTTCCCTTCACTGCCAGCACAGACTTTAGTTAAGAAAGAGTCTATGGGAAAAAGAAAAAGTCTGTGACCTTAACTTGCTAGATGCATTGGCTAGTTCTCTGAGCCCTCACCTCTGGTTTATATTCAAGGCAAAGGTAATCCTAGGCATCCTCAGTTAGGGATCAAAACCACACCTTTTTCATATCTTCAAAGCACAGGGCCAGTGGCTTTGTCATTTGTAACCACACTGATCCCAGCATTTGGGCAGCCCTGTTGCCATGTACAAGAGAAATGTGTTCTTTGATCTATAAAAATATATAGACGTATAATTTTTTCCTAATCTAATAGATCTTGGATTTCAGCCTTGGCCAGCATTATAAGTCATGAAAAGACCTAGAAATTGATTGTCTATATTTGTAGAATTCCTAACAATTCTGGTTAAAAGTCCAGTGAAAAAGACTTTGATACTTAACCAAAATTAAAAGCCTACAATCAAAGGATGATTTTATAGAGTGGATGCTGCTCTCCCAGTGCCCTAGAAAGTTACAGGGGCTCTTTCTACTCAACTATGAATTTGAAAGCCCACGCACCTGCCTATGTCATGTCTGATAATGGAACAGATGGTTCTAACTAACCTTAGATACCTTCCAGCAAATAGCCCCAAGAAGCTTTACAATATAGCACTGTGTTCCTGGGAACATGTCAGAGTTTTCTTAATCACATAATCATTTAATATCCCAGCTTTTAAGGAGATGTATAAGAATGGGAAAAGCCATAATATTAGTAGAGAAGAGTTTAGAAATAATCCCACAGGAGATTGAGATGTAGTCTAGATCAACGCCTTTCAAATTATTTTAGGAGAGGGATTCCAGTATATTAAACAGATGAAGGCAAAGCAGATCAGGCTAAAGGAGAAGCCCGGCCAGTTCCGACTCCTGAGACAGTCCCAAAGGGCTCCACAAAATACCACATGAAAACTGCTGGGTATTTTTGCCCCAGCACTTGGGATCTACATGCCTCCCCAGTGAAGATGCTGTCCCTCAAACCCTTGTCACTTAAGTGCTATCCATAGAGGCACCAGGAATGCTTTGATCGCTACCCATGCAGGGGGGTGATGGTAAATTCCGCAAAGCAGCAATTCCAATGTACCTGTTACACAAGTGGGTGGAGTCATTCTCATGGGAGGGAGGGAGAGGAGGTGTCACTGAAGACATTTGGTTGGAGTACCACAGGATTGTGATGCTCATTTGAAATTCTACTTAAATGTTTGTCCGACAGTTAAAAAAGTAAAGAATTAAAATGGTTTCAAATGGACCTGTTAGGCATATATCACTGAAATGAAGAAGATGATTATCGTAATGATTACATTGAAAATGGAACATGCTCAGCAAATGTTTGCGTGTCAGACAGATGTGGAGCAAACACTGCCCTCGCATTGTCTCATTTGATCCTTACCGCAGTCTGATGAGATGGGTCCCCTTTTAATCCCTGCTTTACTCATGAGGAAACCGAGGCACTTACCATTTAAGATCTCATGGCTGGCAAGTAGTGGAACTGAAATACAAATCTAGGCAGACTAGCTCCAGAACATGTGCGCTTGAACAGTATCAGCTACAGTTTCAAAGTTTACTTAGAAATTACAGATATGTCATTTGAGGCTCTGTTGAACTCTATCCTGTACTTCCCCAAGTCCCTGAACAAATGCTAAAAATGTGTGTGAGGGCTGGCTGTCTCTTCATGGCCAGGCACTCACCCTGTTGTCCCGGTGTGGTGCTTTTAGAGGTGGGCCAGGGGAACATGTAATTCTGGTTTGTGCCTTCATATTCCTGAGCCTTGGTTTCTCTTCTCAAGCATCATGGAAAGACTTTTGAACCAAAACAGACAAAATTCAATTTAATGTAACTTGGAAGGACATAATATTTGTTTTATAATATTCAAACTTGATTAAGACACAAGCCTATACAGAAATTGGCTACATTACTACAGAAAGCTTTAAAGCGAAATACTGGTCATGCACATTTTTAAGTTAGAACTTCATGGTGGGTGCTGTATAATGGCCATCACACCTCTCCCAACTTTGAAGAGGGCTTGTAAGGTTATGTGCTGTGTGATTTAGTTCAGAAAATATAGTCACCAAACAATAAGGAGTCTTGTGCTTTTCTGGATGTCGAATATGGTCTCTTTGCATGAAAAGAATTAAGTGAAAACGGTGCCGACTGGGGAGCAAACATTGCTCTGGCTGTGCTTGTGCCTTCTGCTCTCTCCTTCATTGGAGTGAACGTGAAGTGTTCCTTCTTAATGTATGTGGAACGCACAGGTGAAAGAGAGGACCCCTGGTGAAGTGTTTGCTCCTTGCAGGACCAGGAGGGCTACCTCCACCACTGGAGCTCATTGCTGCTCCCAGCCCTCTGGCCGGAGCTGCAGTGCACCACAGGCAGCAGCTGCATGAGCTTTCTGCACACCATGCATGGCAGCGCTGACAGGGTCTCAGCCATGCCCACCATGTCGGGTCCCCCATTGATTCTTCATGACAAAACCAGTTGGCCTTCTCCTTAGTGCTCTTTCTCCCCCTAGGGAGTGTCAGCTATCAAGTACCTGAAGATGGGGGGGCTGTTGGTGGGCTCAGGAGCCGGATTGCTGGCCTTCTGTAAAAGCCCCAGCTACAAACCCATAAAGTAAGTTCCACATGGCTGGGATGGGGAGAGACCCACCAGAGGGAGGTTTGCTGAAAGCCTGCAACTAAGTGATGTTGGCAAAATGATATTTGGTCAAGGAATTTCATTTTGCTGTTAGAGTGAGTAATTGGAATCACAATAGATGGTGGTTTCTTTGCCAAATATAAGACAATGGCCTATGTTGAATCAAACCAAAGTACTTCACTATTACCCAGGGAAATACTTCTCTTCTAATAAACACATGTTTTTATTTAACTGATACATTAAGCCATGGCAGAGGAAATACACTGTTATGAACTTACTCAACAAGTAAACTCAAATTTCAAACTTTCAATATTGGTTTATTCAATGAAATTTATTGTGCAATGGGTACCAATTATGTATCCATTAAATACTAGTTAATGCATTTGAATACAAGTTTTAAAACAATAACCAATATTCACCAGCTATTTCTGTGTACCATTTACTATACTCTTCATTGCTTTTCATGGCTGTGTACAAGACACTGTACTTTTCATGGCTTTTCTAATTGGAATGAAGTGAAATAAAACTTTCTACATTGCTATGAATAAGTAGTTCAGTGAAGGAGTTGGAATATGACTTGGGGTCCACCCTTTCTTCCTTCACTGCCCTACATCCCACCAACACACGAATCTCTGTAAAATACCGCATTTCCTGGGCTGGTTCTTTGCCCAAGAGCCCCCAGGTTGGGTTTCTAGGCTCATTTCTAGGCTCATGGTTTCTAATTTATTTATATATTCTTTTTTTTTTTAAGTTCATACTCATTAAACACTTGGAGAGCGGGGGGAATTTGGAAAGTGGAAGAAGATAAAATAATCCCTGAAAGTTCTGATGAAGATAGCCATGATTAACACTTTATTTCTTCTTGTCTGTTATTCATATAATTTTTAAAATAATTGTACTTATTATGTGTATAATGTTTTGTACTCTTTTTTACTTAATGCAAACAGCATAAACATTTTTAATATTACTATACAATATTTTTAAATTATTGTGGGGATATAGATATATATTCCATAATCTTTTAAAGATGATTTTGATGGCTAAGCAAATATTCTTTGTAGTTCCTGTCTCATAGATCATTTAACCATTTCATTACAACTGCATGTTTAGACTGCTTCCAACTTTTCATTCTTTTAAATAAGGTTGTGGTAACATCCTTTGACATAAAGGTTCTTTCCCCCTGGTGTTAGGATTATTTCCCAGGAATGGAACTTACGAAGCATTTCATTGCCATGGTCTTTTGTGCCCACATGCCTGCCTGGAACATTCCCCCCATTCAAATCCTACCATGTTGCATAACCCACTTCAGGCTGTGTCGCACTGATAAAGATTTCCTACTGGAACCTATGCTTGCCTCCCACTTTGTGACCAAAGATACCCCAGTATTGTATCTCCTGCCTTTTCAACCGTGTCACCTCCTCAAAGGCATTTCCCAGGTCATGTGTCAGATTTTTGCCCTCTGTAATGCTTCAGATGGTTAATAAATAATTGTTGATTAAGTGAATCTACTTTACCTTTTTGCTTCTTCTTAAAGGAAAATCCAGTTAGAAGGTGGTATCACTTCTATTACGCTTCGAGGGGAAGGACACCAGTTTTTTGTAGGAACAGAAGAATCACACATTTATTGTGTCAGCTTCACAGATTTCAAAGAGACTCTCATATTGACTTGTCACTTTGAAGCTGTACAGGACATTGTCTTTCCTTTGTAAGTAGAATATGAAAATATTTTTCACCTGTAAAAACAATAAGAACATGGAGATTTGGTGCAGTGTGCAAGGAAATTTAATTTTATTAATGCATTTTACTATCTATTAACATAATAAATGATAATAGATTATGATTTTTTCCTTAAATTTTTCTATTATGGTGAATTATTTTAATAAATTTTTCTATGGCCTTTACCACACAACTACATTAGGTTTTACAATTCAAATTTAGACTTGCTTAGAATGTTAGCTTTTCTATTAAATGCATCACGAAAAGGATAAATAGACTGGCAAAACTTTTCTACATTCCCCTAGCTCTATTTGGAAAAAGCGTAACAGTGCCTCTTTCAAACTTCTTTCAAGTCATTTGTTCTGCATCTCAAGTCTTCCATGCACTTGGTGACAGTGAACATGAGAGGCCTTCTGGATCTGGTGGTAGTATTTCTTGGTGAATCTCACACAAAACAAGTGAAACAGCCATCAGCAGTTTTGGTATCAAAAAGCTTCTGTCCTAGTTTGCCGCTGTTTGATTTTGAAACACATTTTGTCTTCAGTGAGATTCATTCTTCAAAGCTGGTCAGTTTCTGCTCTGAACTTCCTCAGTATATAGCTTGAATTTACAAAATTCACAACTGTTGTAGTACAGGTATCCAGACTCAGTTTGAAAACTTGATCGTTAAGACCCATGAAATGCAGTTTTGGTTCCCTGAGTCGTTATGGCTAGGTTTTCCCAAATAATAGTAATAGTGAAAATGGCTGCTGCTTCCCCTCAGCTGAATCTTTTTGGAATATTGATTGGTCATTTCCTTTTTGTCTCACTTTCCCCCTCCTTTTTCTAAGGAGCTTCCTATAAAATTATTTGGTTTGGGTGCTTTATGTAAGAGTAGATTTTCAACTATCTTTTTAAATTCTCATATAGTTATTGACCTATTCAGGTTTTGTAACTTTTCTTTTTCTTACCTTTCCTTTTGAAAAGAAGTTTTTTTTGAAATATAATTTATGTACCATAAAGTTCACACATTTAGTGTGTACAATTCAATGTTTTTTGGCATGTTTACAGAGCTGTGCAACCATTACTGTAATCTAATTTTAGTACGTACATTTCATTATTTCCAAAAGAAGCCTACTACTAGTCACTAGCCAATTCTCTTTTGTCGCCTTCCCCTTGCTGAGTTGCAGAGACAGCTGAGCTAGAGGAACAGTGGAGTACCTGAATGTGGTGGCCCAGACTGCATTCTTCTTCTACTTGGAAATTTAGTTGTGTTAATGTACTTGGTTTTCAATTGCTGTTACTTTGTATACCAAAGCATTAAAATACTGGGAGAAAGCATGCACGAACCACCGCGACTTCTGCAATATTCTGCTATCATTTGCCTATTTATCAATTGTATGTCTTTTCAAACTCTTTATTTTTAATTTATTTGTATTATTTTATTTTAGATAAGTCTTATTCTTCCAAAGAATTTAATCCATTCACATTTATTACTATCTAATAGGTTTATAAATATTTTCTATTTAACATGTTTCCTTTTCTTGTCTTTTGCTGTTAGGGATCATATTTTATTTGGTCCAGTCTTCCCCTTCCCCACTGCAGGTAACTAGGAAATTATTCATTTTATTTTCATTCATT
The DNA here is from genome assembly GCA_004027475.1 of Anoura caudifer. Taxonomy (NCBI): domain Eukaryota; kingdom Metazoa; phylum Chordata; class Mammalia; order Chiroptera; family Phyllostomidae; genus Anoura; species Anoura caudifer. Next base: position 127,071 of record PVKU01001431.1, read on the forward strand.
TAGTGATTACCCTTGAATTTTTAAGCATTTTAAGCATTTTTTTCAAAGACTTCAGTTAACCAATATCGATATTCTATTTTCCAAAGAAACAAGAGTCTCCATATATTTTATTTTCCTCTTCACTTTTCTCCCATCACATTCCTTGCAAAAATTATTTAGAATTATTGACCAGATTATATTATTATTGTTTTTGCAATTAATTATATTTAACTATGACATTTGTTCTTTGCTTTTATCATTCTCTTTTTTTCACACATCTTCCTCTTTGATTTTTTTTTTTTTTGGTAATTTTTTTCAGAGACAGTTTGTGTATAGAATATTTGGTCTTATCTGAATATATCTTTGTTTAACCCTCAGACTTGAGTGATCGTTTGGCTAGGTATAAGAGGAGTTTTAATGAACTTTCTAATGAAGTATAACTTACATATGGAAAGCACATAAATTATGAGTAATCATGAAATATCACGTGAAATATCATACCTATATGACTACTACCCAAGTCAAGCAATAGAACATTTGCAATGTCCCAAAACACCCCTCCCAATTACTACCCCCACACTCTTCCTTAAGGATAATTACTACCTGAACTTCTAGTCCCATAGATTACTTTATCTACTTTTGAACTTTATGTAAATGGAATAATTCAGTATGTACTTTAAAAGTCATTTTTTGTCTATGGAAGCTTTTAATGTTATCAATGTGATACAGATCTTCTTATCCTTAGTGATTTTTTGTCTACTTGTTTTAGCAGTTACTGCGAGAAATGTATTAAATTCTCAAGCAAAAGCCCTAGCTGGTGTGGCTTGCTGGATTGAGTGCCAGCCTGTGAAGCAGAGGGTCTCTGGTTCAATTCCCAGTCAGGGCACATGCCTGGGTTTCAGGCTAGGTCCCCAGTAGGGGCTGTGTGAAAGGCATCCACACATTGATATTTCTCTCCCTTTATTTGTCTCTCCCTTCACTTGTCTAAAAATAAGTAAGTAAATTCTTTTAAAAAAATTCTCAGGCAATGAATGTAGATTTCTCCCTTTAGTTCTTGCTTTTTTTAATCCAGTATAATAATCTTTTTATTTAAAATATTTAGTCTATTTACATTTAATGTAATTTTTGATACAGTTGTATTAAATCTTTCATTTTGTTATTTGTTTTCTTTTGTTTCTACTGTTTTTTATTCCTCTATTACTTCTTCCTGGCCATATTTTGTTTAAATCAGATATTGTTAGCATTCTATTTTGATTGTTTTATTGGCTTTCTACCTATATATCTTTGCATTAATTTTTAGTGGTTGCTCTGAGATTGACAATATAGATCTTTAATATATCACAGTCTGCTTAGAGTTAATGTTAGATGCTTCAAATAAAACACAGTATAGAACTTTGCAACAGTGTGTTTCCCTTATACCCATTTTTATCCTTAGTATTACTGTTTTCATGTATGCCTATTATATGTTATAAACCCATCAATATAATATTTATATTTTTTTCTTTGAACAGCTATAAATATTTTTCAAAAATTTAATTAATTCAGCATTTCTGATACTCTTTATTCTTTCTTAAATATCTAAGTTACCATTTGGTGTTGTTTCCTTGCAGTCTATAGAATTTTGTTTAGCATTTTAAAAAATGTATAGGTCTCTGAGGAAGAACTCCCTCAGCTTTGTTTCTTACTGATTTGTATATGTACATATCTACATCTATCTCTGTTTCTATATTCATGAGATTTTAGATGTTAGGGAGGAAGCATATGGTCCTAGTGTACTATCTTGATCCAATCATACTGGTTATTTCTGGAACTTAACATTTCAGACCCTGAACTAAGGACACTCTACTACTTGAATGGCTCATTTTGGATTAGACTTGGGTCCTGAGGAAGTGGATTGTTTATCAAGCGTAGAGAGAGTCTGGGAAGTTCTCTAGGTGTATTCACTCTATGATAGTTAATTTTCACAAGGGGTCCATGCACCTCCTTAAGAGCTCACTTTCCCAAAGGAGAAGCTCATTCACTGAAAGCTGTGTCCAATATAAAACTTCTCTTATTTTAAGTAAGTGTTATTACTCTAAGGTTGGCTTTTGATCTCTGTTATTTGACACTGTTTGGCAAGGAGTTGCATCTTATCTGCTATCCTGCTTAGCATTTATTCTTTCTAAGTCACTAGTCCACCATAATAATTTTATCTCTGAGCCCCAAAGCAAATATTGTGGAAAAGATCCACTTATTTTCTATTAATTGAAAAGTGAGTAGATCTTAATACAAGTGAGAGGGACTCTTTTTTCATCAATGTGCTCATGAGGAAATGTAGAAAAATTTTGAGAAATACTTAAATCTAAAATTTAGCTCAGTCTCTACCAAGACTTTAGCTAGATTTCCAATCATAAAGCAGATGGTCTTTATTGTACCCTAGTGTGACTCCTTTTTATGCACAAATTGGAATAATCTATAAATTTTTGACATATTGGTATTTTTAATTCTATATTACAAGTTGTCCTTTTAAAAAACCTGACATGAATTACTTTGGGATTCTCTTCCTTGTCCATAATCTTATATTTTCTCATAACTAAGCAAAGAAGTGTTTTGGGTTATGTGCAAACATGAATTCTAGTACCCTTTTTATTTTCTTTATTGAAATTTTAATGATTGTCTACTTCACAGGAAAAGTTTTGTTTAGCCTCTTTTAATATAAATATTTTACAATGTAATTTATTTCAAGAAATGTTACTTACTATCCCCCAGTGCACCAGGACATTGGAAGACTTTTATATTGACATTTTCTTTTTGAGCAACTTTGTGCCGACCCTTCCTCAAGGGAAAGGACTACAAAAGATTATTCACTGAAGATTTGTCAGCCTCAGATGCCATTTCACATAAGAAATCTGTAAGACCATCAAGCCTTGAAATAACTAGTGCCTAAAAGGCACTCTTTCCTTTATCCTTATGAAACATACTTTTGCTGTCAAACATGCATCTGAGGAATATGGTACATCTTGTATGGCTGCATCTCATATCCTCTTGGTGGGTTCTTTTCAGTGGCACGGATGAGCTATTTGCCACCTGTGCCAAGAAGGACATCAGAGTGTGGCACACACTGTCTAACAGGGAGCTGCTGCGCATCACTGTACCGAACATGACCTGCCATAGCATCGATTTCATGAGAGACGGCAAGAGCATCATTTCAGGTAACGTCCACACACCAAGATCTGGCCTCCCGCTGTAGCTGTGGCTATGGCTTGGGATCTTGTCATTCTCATTACACCCTGGTCTCTGCCAGTGGATAACCTGGAATAGCCTCCAACTGTCCACCCAGCCCTCCTTGCTTCTATTCTAGCCTCCCTTTAGAGTTCCCTTCCAGCTGGGAGACTTTCTGAGCTAGGAAGAACGAAATTTCTCTTTTCCCAAATTGCTACCTAGAACATGTAGCTCTCTCTCTAGCAGGGAAACTTAGTAATTTGATTACAAAATGAATCTGGGCCCTCAGTGAGTACAAGGTACTTGTATTAGAACCCCTTTTATTGTTCAAGGGATAAAACCTTGGCTTTAAGTTATATCTCAAAAGGAATATATTTTTAATTTGGCTGATTATTTTATGCCAAAAATGTTAACATAAATTATAGACATCATAATATTCCATGTATACATACTTTAGTATCTATCTCTAAAACTAATATTCTCCTACAAAATAATAATTTATTCAAAACCAAGGGGGGTGGAATCAGGGGAGGGAGGTGGGGATGGCTGCAGTGGGGGGAATGGTGGGGGGAAAGCAGACAACTATACTTGAACAACAAAAATTTTTTTAAATGGAAAAAATAAAATAATTTATTAATACTTCTTATGTTCAATCCATGTAAAAATTTCCTCAGCTGTCAAAAAGTAGACTCAGCAGTTCACATCAATGGAAAGCCAGTGGATCTTTAGGTCCAGCTATTAAATGGTGACATCAGAAGCCCATCATAATCCTCTTTTCTTGGCTCCGTGTCCTCCATGCTGGCCTCTCCCCTGGGAATGTTTTTCCTCCACACAGAGGCTACCAGGAGCTCCTGGCTTGCATCACATTGAGAGCTCGCAAACATTCAGGCCATTGTTGCCTCCTGTTTCTCTTATACCCCACATCCATTCCTCCCACATGCGCCCCTATCAGAGCACATCCAAGGCCCCATCACTTCTCATTATTTTCACCCTTGTCTCAGTCACCAGCATCTCTCTCTCTCTGTCTCTCTCTCAGTTACCTGAGTGGCTGCCTACCAGGTCACCCTGTTTCTGCCCACCTACCAACCTTCTCCCTCAGACTATTCTCAACAAAGAAGCCAGAAATCTCTTTTTAAAGAGAGTCAGATCATGCCATTTCTATGATTCAAAGGTCTTTCACAGTCAGAAAATAAAGGACAAAGTCACTGCAATGACCCACAAGGCCCTACGTGACCTTGTCACCTCCCCCACTTCCACCTTTTTACCTCTTAATTTTTCCCTTCCTGGTTATCCCCACTGGCCATACTTGTTCTTTGCTATTCTTCACACACATTACACACAGGGTCTTTGGTCTAGCTATGTGGTCTGCCTGGATCATTCTTTTCTCAGAGAGCCCCATGAGTCACACCCTCACCACCACCACCACCCCACTTCCTCATGTCTTTGATGAAATAGGATCTGTCTTGAGTGTCCCATTTACAATTGCTAAGGTCAATAAGTGACAGTAAAGATGATGAGAAGGAGCCAGTCATGTGAAGATGTGGGAAAGAACATTTCAGACAGAGGGGACCGTCTTGAGATAGGCAATAGCTTTGAGGTGGGCAATAGGTTGGTATTTGAGGACTAGAATGATGATGTGTGTCTGGGGCTTAGAGGGTAAGGTTAGGGTCAGTATTCAGGGAGAGTGGTAGGAGAGGAGATTGAGTCTTTTGAAAGTTCTTGATCAAGGAGGTAACATTGTTTTAAGAGGTTCACTGTGACCCCTGCATAGATTATTGATTATAGGTGAGCAAGAATCTGAGGCCAGGGAAAAGCCATTATAATAATCCAGGAGAGAGAGGCTAATGGCTTGGGTGAGAGTGGTCCCAGTGGAGGAGTTAAGAAGAGTTCGGATTCAGAATGTTTTTTTACTGTGGTGCTGATGGAGCCTGCTGGTGGATTCGTTGTTGAGTTGGGTTGGGTGGGAGGAATAGAGAGGAATCAAGAATGACTCTGAAGTTCTTGGCTTGAGAAACTGGATAGACAGTGGCAACTTTCATTGAGCTGGGGAAGATGGTGGGGGTGGGGGGACAGAGCATCAGATTTAAAGGCAGGAGGGAGAGTGGGAAGTCAACATTTATTTGGGGATGTTAAATTATACACCCCACATGCTATATCCAACAAGTAGTTGAATGTACAAGTTTTGCAGCTCAGGGGAGAGTGGGAGCTGGTCTCCCTCCTTCCTCTTCATTCCAACCTCTCTCCCCTACAGCGGGATGTGCATGGAGGCAGGTGCAACTAAGGCAAGCCACACATTTCCCTCAGCCAGGCGCGACCAGTTTGGGGAATAGGGAAAGTGGTGGGAGACTGGCCTCTTTCCTCCATCATCACCACTGCTCCCTGGTCCTGACATTCACCTGTGATTTAGGGGAGCAATGGTCTGCAGAGAGAGTGTGATGTACTAATCTTGCCTGCTTTTTGTTTTCCTTTCCTGCCAGCGTGGGATGATGGTAAAATCCGAGCCTTCGCCCCTGAGACAGGCCGGTTGATGTACGTCATTAACAATGCCCACAGGATCGGCGTGACAGCCATCGCCACCACCAGTGACTGTAAAAGGGTCATCAGCGGTGGTGGGGAAGGGGAGGTAGAATCTTTTTTAAAAAATAGCCCTCAATATAGTGTACCTCATCAGAGATCACTTACTTGATTTTTTTTTTTAACTGTTCTAGGAGTCAGGCAGGACCAAAGTAAGATTTTGATGAAAACATAAAATATATCATAAATTAAAATTCTAATAATATAAATCTGCATATAAATATATTTGTTCACAGAAAGACATTTAAGATGCAGACATGAAAATGTTCTGTACGGAATTGAGCTAACAATCCAAGTTGGTGTTCCGCCAGAGTTTTGGAATACATACTTGTTCTTTTCCCTTCAAAGACTGGAGTTATATAAGTTGTCTTTATCTTGTCTTTTAAAAGAGATGCTATTTTTAGAATTACTGAAATTATGACACTTGACCTTTTCCTCCCATCATTTCGAGGAGCCTACCGCATCTTCCACTCATTCACCTTAGTGCCTCTCCTCTCTTCCTCCCCGGCTGCTTTCCTGCCCCACAGCCTGCCCTTTCTTGACACGGCATGTTTTCTTTTCCTTCTCTTCTCCGTGCTATCATAGCAATGACATCAGGGAGAAGGAAGACACAGCATCTTGTGTAGGCTTTAGCAGAGTTGGGCCAAGCAGATGAGCGGCCGAGTGTCTGGGCTCCAGAGTCGCACTGCCTCGGCGCCGGCTCAGCCCACACTGTTCCAGCTGTGAGAACTGGCCAGGGTGTGCTCTTTAACCTCACTGGGCTTCAGCTTCCTGTGGTCATGTGGACATAACACTGCTCCCATCAATGAGACATTTTGCACTCTTTATATGCTCTAAGTCTTCAAATTCTGGTGTGCGTTTTACACTTGGAGCACACCTCCCTCTGGACTAGCCACTTTTCAGGTGCGCTATAGACATAGACACATCGAGCCCTCGACAATCCCCCATCTCTGCCTATCACCACCCTCCTGGCTTGACTCCCTTCCCTTACCCCTTCAGCCACGCTGTTGCTGACACCCTCAGCAGCCTCCTCACTCCTTCAGCCTCTTGAGGCATCTGCCTTGCTGATGCCCAGACTTGGCTGGGACCAGACTAGTTGCATTCGAGGCTGCTGAACTTGAGTTGATGAGGGCTGTGGGTGGAAATGACACATTACAAAGTGGTTGCCCTTGGCCCTGCTCAGCAATCTTCTGACCATGTCAGCTTTTCCTCTTATCCCCCACAGCTGTTTCACAACCACCCTTCCAAAAACCATGGTCTTCAAGGCCTTTGTAAATACTACGGACCAGGGCTGTTGGCCAGCAAGTGTGCGCTGGTGTGAATGCAGTAGTTGCTAAAATACTCCGGAACTGCCATTTTCACTGGTAAATGGCCATTGCCTGAGTTGTGAAGACCCCAATTCCACCACCTTGTCCTCTTCCCCCTCAGGATACCCAAACCACCCCTGCAGTCCCACAACGAAGGGGCTAATGTCCAGTACCTCCAAAGTTCTAGTCCTGGGGCTCTTTGGCTGGAGCCCACCCCATACTGGGATGTAAAAGGTCAAATGCATGCCCCCACACATAGTGGGATTTCAACACTGGAGATCTGTTTTCTTTGGCCAAAGTCCTTGTCCCATCCCATGTCATAACAGAGGAAAATTGCTTGGACATCAAAGAAAATATGGCCCCCCTCATTTGGGACACCTCATGCTTCCCAGTTTTCTTTACTAAGAAAGTGTTGTAGAACACATTTCTTCATTTAAGGTTATTTTCCTTTGGTCAGGGACACATAAATTACTTGTCCTAATACCAGTTTTTAGTCTAGTGTTCACCAGGACTACCGTCCTCTCAGAGCCTTGTACTACTTACACAGAGCAGTTTCTGCACTTCTTGTTTCTCGTAGGTTCGGCACATTCATTATGAGAAGGCATAAGCATCTGACTACATTGTTATGTTTTCTGATATAGTTGTAACAGAGCATTTATCCATTACAGGACATGCAATAATGACTAAACGACTTAACTTTTTTATTACAGGTAGGGCATCATTCAGACTGCTTTGAAATTTTGTGTGTAGGCAGTTGTATTACCTAAGCATTTCACTTCAGGATAGCAAAGGGGTATTATAAATACATTTTTTAATAAAAAGTGGGTATTATCCTTGATGGAGCTGAAACCCATTCATTTTTAAATGATTAAAATCGAGCCGCTGACGTGAAAGTTTGAATATGGCTCTGAGTGCCCACGAGGTTTCCAGATGGCATCAGAAACCTGAGAACAACGCTCGGAAGAAATGAGTAGACAGGCTATTTCTCTTGGGTTAGTGGCAGCCCTTGCATTATCCATTTTAGTAGCTGGAACCTAATACATTTCTCAGCCCTGAAAGTAGAAGCAGGTACAGGATCATTGGGCACATTTTTCTGGCTCCATGGACAAATATTCTTGGTCTACAACTTAGCATTCCCACCCCACTCAACCAAGGGAGAACAGGTCAGGCAGAACAGAGGTGGAAGAGCTCTTAGAATTTTTTCTTATCCCTTCGAAAATCCCGAGTATGTATTGCAAGCCTGTGCATTGTGGCTTTCAGGTGAGGGTGTGGCAGATAGGCTGCCAGACCCAGAAGCTGGAGGAGGCCCTGAAGGAGCACCAGTCTTCCGTGTCCTGCATCCAGGTGAAGAAGAACAACGAGGAGTGTGTCACAGCCAGCACAGATGGTACCTGCATCATTTGGGACCTTGTGTAGGTACCTGTGATGGGGAGGATGAAGCAGCACTTACAAGCCCAACAATGCCATTATTGTATTGAACTTGAAAGAAGATTCTAACAAAGTGTAGAAATCTTACTTAAGAAAACATAAAGTGGTGCTCATCAGGGGCCATTCATCCCCATGTCTACTCATGGATGCTGGTGGAAAGGGTATAGTTTTCAGGAAGAGCTGGATGTTAGAAGTTTCTGGACAGATAGGGAGGTCACTTCCCAGATACACAGTGAAGCGTAATTTAACTTACACTAATTCAACTCTTAAGTATTCCCCCAAAAGGGAGAATGGAAATAACTTAAGTACTGTAGGCAGTTCTTCTGGTCCTTCCAGGCACCATCAGTCCCAGGGTGAGCTTGCCGGGGGTGGGAGTGTGGGACAGGTGGGATTGCCCTTTCCCCTTGGTTGGCCTCACACTCAGGGACCCCTCATACTGTGAGCATATCACTGTCTCCATATAGTGCGTGACTCCAAGCTAACTGGGCCAAGGCAGGTGAACTTTATTGTTGGAGTAATTCAAAGTGTTTTCAAGAATTTTTTTACTGGCTTCTGGCCAAGATGAAGGAGTAGGTGGACACACTATGCCTCCTCGCACAACCAAAATTATGGACAACAAAGATTTAGAAACAAGAGAACAAGCAGAACTGACAGAAAATTGAACTGTATGGAAGGAAGTCCAACAACCATTCATCCAGACCGGTAAGAGGGGTGGAGTTGAGGCAGGAAAAAGTGGAGATTGGCAGACCGGGTGCGCAGACAGCAGCTAGCAGACCCCAGGCGCATAGGCGGCGGCTAGCGGACCCGGGCACAGGGTGGCAATGGGCAGACCCAGTGAGGATGTGTAAAGTGGCTGGCTGACCAGGTGGTCCCATATTTGTGCGCAGATAATCTAGGCAAAAACAGGGAGCGAGACAGACCTCCCAACCCAGGGCCCCAGCACCAGGAAACAAAACCTAAAAACACCGATTGAAAACACATGGGGGTTGAAGCGCCGGGAGAGACTTCCAGCCTCACAGGAGAGTTCGTTGGGGAGACCCACAGGGACCTAGAATGTACACAAGCCCACCCACATGGAAATCAGCACCAGAAGGGCCCAATTTGCTGGTGGGAAGCAGCAGAAGGGACTGAAATCCAGCAGAGAGCAGAGCAAGCCATTGTTCTCTCTCTGACCCCACCCCCACATACAGCGTCACCACCCAGAGACTGGGCTGCCCTGCCCTGGTGAACACCTAAGGCTCCGCCCCTCATTACTTAACAGGCCCAAACAGACCAAAAACAAAACAAAACAAAACAAAAAAAACAAATGGCTCAAACAGGAGAACAGATCAAAGCCCCAGAGCCAATTCATCTAAGCAACCAAGAGATAGCCAATCTATCAGATGCACAGTTCAAAGCACTGGTGATCATGATGCTCACAGAATTGGTTGATTTTGGTTGCAAATTAGATGAAAAAATGAAGGCTACACTAAGTGAAATGAAGGAAAATGAACAGGGAACCAATAGTGATGGGAGGAAAACTGGGACTCAAATCAATGTTTTGGACCACAAGGAAGACATAAACATTCAACCAGAACAGAAAGAAGAAACAAGAATTCAAAAAAATGAGGAGAGGCTTAGGAATCTCCAGGACATCTTAAAATTTCGGAAGTTCCAACATCCAAATTATAGGGGTAGCAGAATGGGAAAAGGAAGAGCAACAAGTGGGAAAGTAATTTGAACAAATAATAAAGGAGAACTTCCCCAATCTGGCAAAGGAAATAGACTTCCAGGAAATCCAGGAAGCTCAGAGAGTCCCAAAGAAGTTGGACCCAAGGAGGAACACACCAAGGCACATCATAATTACATTACCCAAGATTAAAGATAAGGAGAGAATCTTAAAAAAAGCAAGAGAAAATGAGACAGTTACCTACAAAGAAGTTCCCATCAGACTGTCAGCTGATTTCTCAAAAGAGACCTTGCAGGCAAGAAGAGGCTGGAAAGCAGTATTCCAAGTCATGAAAGGCATCCAAGATTGCTCTATCCAGCAAAGCTGTCATTTAGAATGGAAGGGAAGATAAAGTGTTTCTCAGATAAGGTCAAGTTAAAGGAGTTCATCATCACCAAGCCTTTATTATATGAAATGTTAAAGGGATGTATCTAAGAAAAAGAAGATAAAAAATATGACAGTAAAAAGACAGCAAACTCACAGATATTAACAACCACACCTAAAACAAAAGCAAACTAAGCCAACACCTAGAGCAGGAACAGAACCACAGAAATGGAGATCAGATGGAGGGTTAGCAACAGGGGAGTGGGAGGAGGGGGGGAAGGTACAGAGAATAAGTAGCATAGATGGTGGGCAGAAAATAGACAGGGGAAGGGCAAGAATAGTGTGGGAAAAGTAGAAGCTAAAGAACTTATGACACATGGACATGAACTAAAGTGGAGGAATGTGGGTGGGAGGGGTTGTGCAGGGTGGAGGGGAATGAAGGAAGGGGAATGGAACAACCATAATAGCGTAATCAATAAAATATATTTTTAAAAAAGAATTGTTTTTACTATGAGCATTTTTTCTGTGTGTTTATTTTGAGAATTAGATGCTGTTCCACCAATCTCTCCTCTTACCCAGCACCCTTCTACCAATACTAAGATGCCTCTCCTCTGTGTATAACTGCAATAGAGAGACTTAAGTACAGAGGTGGGAGGAAATATATATAGATGTATTTATATCTCTATAAAAATATAGTATAGATATAGCAAAAGAATTTAAAATTTTCTTGATTGGGGAGAATAGAATGGGAACTAAAGGCAAAGGCAGAGCACTTTTTATTTAATACATTAAAAAACAAAACCAAAGTACACCTCTGTCTTTGGTCTCTGTGTGTCTCCAACTTTGATGTGCATGCAAAACATCTCAGAATCTTGTTTAAGGGTTGATTTTGATTCTAAGGTCTAGAGTAGCATCTGAGATCTTGAGTTTGTAAAAGCTCCCAAATGATGCCGCTGGTGCTGGTCCAAGCAGAGAGGGGTTAGCCTTCAGCTGAACTTCCCAGTGGGAAAATGTATAACTAGAAGTGCATGTCTACGCTTGTTTCTATGAATAGTTGGTGACTGCTTTGAAGCTTTAAGCCCCCTTGTTCCATAGCAGGAATATTTGCTTAATTTGTGCCAAAGTCTTTAAAAATGTTCAATTCAGATACCATATTTGAAAACTTCCATAATGAGAAGAAACTGTGCAGAAAGTCCATTTTTTAGACAGTGGAGCCTGGCCTGTGAGATGGATGCCCAGCCTCCTTGTCAACAGAAGGAGAAGCTGATTTCCGTATTTTTGCTACGGTACCTAAAGCAGTGGTTCTCAAACTATTGTGCACATTGGAATCAACTGGGATGCTGATTAAAAATGCAGATCTGCGGGCTTTACCCCAACCTACTGAATCCAATCACTTTCAGTAAGGCCCAATGATATCCAAATTTTAAAGCTCTCCCCACACTTTGCCACTCAGCTTGTCTAGACTTTCACTTCAAAAATGGCAGCCTCGGGAATAAATGACTTTGTGTGGAAGGTAGCAGGTTAACTCTGAGTTCAGCCTCTTCTACTCCCTTCTTGCTGGATCTTGAGGCTTCCCATTTATTCCTGTGCCATTATTGTGCTTTGTCATTAGAAAAGCTCCCCCCCACCCCTTTTCTGATTGCCCCATAGTACAGCGGGACAATGTGGAAGTGGGCAGAATAACAGGAAGTCTGTTCGGAATAAACCAATCCTAATCCAAGGTTGTACCAAATCCAGTTTAAACAGTAACTACATTTTCTAGGGGAGAGAAAGTCAAGTTCTCCAGCTTTTGAATCTATTTTTCAGACATCTTAGAAGGAATCAGATGATCCTGGCCAATACCTTGTTCCAGTGTGTTTGTTACCACCCTGATGAGTTCCAGATCATCACCAGCGGGACAGACAGAAAGGTAACTGCTTCCTGCAAGAGCTAAGCTCTTTCTGATACAACAGAAAAGCAATGAGGTGTTGTGGCTGAGGGTACAGCCTCCGGGGTCATGCCACTTCAGATGACGGCCTTGCTGTTTGTTTATCAGCCGTGCATGCCGCTTCAGAAATGCTCTGTAATCTTTTGGTGCCATTGCTTCTTCATCTGTAAAATGGAAATGATGATGCCACTAACCTCATAGAGTTGAGTGAGGATTGAAGTCATGCTTGAATATAATGCTCATAGCAGAGTGCCTGCCCCTGGTAGGTACTCGATGCATACTGGTTTTTACTATTAGGAAATTTCTGAGGCCAGAAAGGAATTGCTGTGCCCAAACCAGTTGTCATTTTGACTAAATTCAAATTGAATGACAATAATGCTCCTCATCTCTTCTCATTGACCTGCTTCACCAATGTATTAAAAATCTTTTAAGTTGGAGAGTCTGTGTCCTTGGGTGAAGATTGGTCCTTTTGCAGGAAACATTTCCCCTTGGAGCAAGTAAGAGGCATTAGGAAAGAGGCACATGGAGGAGCAAGGATGCTGGGGTGTCATGCACCCTGTCAGCCATATCAGATCAACTTAATTATGGGCACAGCCAATTAATGGATTTGGATTCTTCTAATTCAGATTTTGAGATGACTTTGAGATCACTGAAGAAGAGGTTGCATATTTATCTTTTCCTAGCTATAGAAAATGTTGATGAGTTAAAAGTATAAAAATATTGTAGGGAAAATACTAAAGGCCTTACTCACCTGCCCCTATCCCAACTTAGAATCTAGGAGTAAAGGTTTTTCCTGTTTAAACTTCCCAGATGACTGGGGACTACTTTACAAAGACACTTTATCGTAAAAACTCAAGAAATGCTGCTTGGTCCAACCAAGACTTGCCTGACACAGACAAGATGCCATGGGGGGTCATGGGGATTTGCCTCAGTTCCAGTCTCTGTAGGCGGCCTTCTTGTGTCTCATTGGCCCGAACTGGCTGATGCCTGCCTAGCCCATGTTGACCTGTGGTCTAAGGGGGCTTCCTCTTGGATCTGGGATCAAATGGCTATGAGGGAGTTAACCACCATGTCATTATAAATCCTTTGATATATGGCTCATAAGGTTTCTAAATTAGTGTGGCATTTGCCATATTTTAGGTTTCAGCTTATGAGACTTGAACCAGCCTATTTCCCTCTTATTAGAATTTTTGCCAGAATGTTTAACCCATAAAACATAAGTCTGGAAAACTATTCTAGGTGCAGAGGATGCGACAATGTCCCTGCTGTCATGGAGCTTACTTGTTCTACACATTTGTTTTGGGTAGGAGGGCATGGACTTGGACAGTATACGTGTAAACAAATACATGGGTGAACAATGAGTGAACAGGTGACCGAGAGGCTATGAGATGGTGACAGAGCTAAAAAGAAAATAGAACAGGTTCTGTGACATTGGCTGGGAAGAAGAAAGCCGCTTAGCTAGCTGGTTGGTGAGGGGGCCTCCCTTAAGGAGGTGGTGACCTGGGAGCTGAGGTGACTGAAGGACCTAGCCATGCTTATGTCCCAGGGAAGACCATCCCAGGCAGAGGATATTCAGGAGAGCCCGAGGCCTGGTCAAACGGCACAGGAGAGGGTCACTTTGACTTCTTTGGCTGATAAAGCAGGTAGTCAAGCACAAATTACTTGTGTGCTTCCTGAGAAACAAGGATTTAGGTGAGTTTTTAGTAGTTCTTTCAGCTTTCACTATAAAATAGAACTTTATGTTAAAGCAATCAAGCATCAAATGAAATCATATATATAAATCACATACCTATACATTATATATATAAGTAATATACCTATAAATTGTATATATATATATCTTACACAATTTGTAGCTAGGTTCAGAGGAATACAGATTCCTGGCATAAAGTCTGGAACACAGCAAGTTTCCATCAACATGAACAAAGACATTGGTGAAATGCATGCCCAAGTCCACACTCCTGATTTCTGGTCAAATGCTTTTTGTTTAGAAAGAAACTTTAGTTTTGAATACACTGTACATTTATGTTTCAAAGTTCAGAAAGTATAAAAGCAGTACATTCAGAGAAAAATCTCTCCCTTTGAGCTCTGTCTTCCCCTCCACTTCATCCCTAATCTAGCTTCCCTCCCCAGGAGGGGACAGCTGTTAACCATTTGTCTTGAAAAGTCCACCCAGTAGCATGCCGATTGCTTTGAGGCAGAAGACAAAGTTGGGAATATGGGTGGGGCGAGGAGCAGGGAGGGACAGCTACGGTGAGGTGAGCGGTTGGCTTTGTAGGGTGCAGTCTCAGTCTCCGGAACTCTCTGGACTGCTCATTCCCCAAGCTGACGGAAGCACCCTCCCTTCCACAAGACCGGGAGCCTGGCTCTCCTCTGAGAGCAGACGGGAAAGCTGATGCAGTGGCTGTTTCCTTTTTCTTTTACAACTGACTTCAGACTCTGCCTGGTCTGATCAAAAGCACTTCTGTCGCAATCCGGGTTTACCAGCACATCAACATCCCTTTAAATAGAATGCAAATTTAAAAACCAATACTAAAAATATTAAAATGGTTTCTCCACCCCTGCTTTAGCCTATTTATAATTTCAGCTGACATATCATCCCGTGATGTATTTTTGCCACCTTCTATATAAAGTAGAACCATCTTTTGTTAGCATGTGAGTGGATGATTCCACTGAGCTCAGTCCTGCCTAATGTTTCTCTCTGGAATTCCAGATTGCTTACTGGGAAGTATTTGATGGCTCAGTAATCAGAGAGTTGGAAGGTTCCTTGTCAGGGTCAATCAATGGTATGGATATCACACTGGAAGGAGTGCACTTTGTCACAGGTTAGTACTGGGGTCAGAAAAAAAAAAAAGCCAAGCCTGACTAAGGTAAATAGGGACATGGAACTCTTAGGCAGGAGGTCATTAGAAGTGACCACAAAAGGGTCTAGAGAGCACATGGTTTGAGTCAGGCCTGAGCACTACAGCCAGTGTGGTTGGAAAAGAAAAATGTAGAAGTCATGTGTCAGTGAGAGGAAGTGTTTGCCCAGCAGCCTGAGGGGCACAAGTAAAAGCTAAGCCTCACATTGCTGGCATTTTGGGGGAGGGGTGCGGTTGACCCCATGGCCTGGGCTGTCCGCTCTGCCTTGTTCTGTTATTTCCTGCTGAAGTCTTAAATGCCAGGCTTTTAAATCAGTACTTCCTGGGGGCATTTACTATACAACATGCCTGCTGGAACAACATCGATATCATTTCCTGCCAGGCCCTTAGATTCTTTGGGACATTAACAATGAAATGCTCCAAATGACTTAAAGTTTCAAAAACACGTTTACTGAAAATAAGATATAAAAGCAGACATGGTATGATCTCAGTCACATACACAGATGTGTATGTGGACCTGCGCACTTCCAGAAAAAAGACTGGGAGGAGCTAAATCAAGATGTTATTAGTGGTTCTTTCTGGGTGGTGGGATCAAGGGTGATGTCAACTCTGTATTTTTTTCCTCAAATTTACTACAACAGACCTACACTTTATAATCAAGGAAAAGATTTATTATAAAGACAGGTTTATCTTCCTTTAAATTGGCCCCAGAGAATGTGTTGAAAATAATTCAGTTATTTGAAATCAAGGCTATTTCTCTGTATTCTGTTATAGCAGTGCCATATAAATGTCTTTTTTCAGGTGGACATGACCATATGGTCAAAGTTTGGGATTATAATGAAGGCGAAGTGACTCATGTTGGGGTGGGACACAGTGGCAACATCCAGCGCATTCGGATAAGTCCAGGAAATCAGTACATCATAAGTGTAAGTGCCGATGGAGCCATTCTGAGGTGGAAGTACCCATTTGCCTCGTGAAGCAGCAGAGATTCACAACACTGCACACAGTTGTGCCCAACGTCGCCGCTTAGATAACTCTAAGACTGCTTTTGATGTTTTCTGTTTTTGTTCTTTAGTCAAAATATTTTATGTTAGTTTTTCCATTCCTTCGTAGAATGTATTTGACATTCTTAAACTGTATATCAAAATTGAAATATGCTCAAGAAAAATTGGTCCAAGCTGTAATTAAAAGACTTTTTATTATGAATAAACTTCTGGTTGTTGGTTTCCTGTCATAAACTCTTTTCTAGGACTCTGCAAATCCCACAGCCCTTCCTCATGATACCTCCATGGATGATTTTGCTGATATTCTCTGAAAATAAGGAAGGCGACCTCACCTTCTTAATTAGCATTTCATTGGACAAGCTGCATGGGGCAAGATGTGGGTTTGAATCTAGATCTTGGGTAGCTTTTTATTTTTTTTATTTATTGATTTTAGAGAGAGAGGAAGGGAGAGAGAGAAACACCAATTTGCTCTTCCACTTATTTACACATTCATTGGTTGGCCTGCATGTGCCCTGATCAGGGATCAATCCAGCAAACCTGGCATATGGGGAGGGCACTCCAACCAATTGAACTACCTAGCCAGGCATAGTTTTTTTTTGTTTGTTTGTTTTGTTTTTTAGTTCTCTGAGCCACTGTTTTATCTGTTGTAACATAAGGATAAATTCCTGCTCAGAAGATTGCTGTAAAAATTAAGTGAAATAGCCTTGGCTAGTGTGGCTCAGAGGATTGAGTGCCAGTCTGTGAACCAAAGTGTCAAGGGTTCGATTCCCAGTCAGGGCGCATGCCTGGGTTGCAGGCCAGGTCCCATGGAGGGTGCGCTAGAGGCGACCACACATTGCTGTTTCTCTCCCTTTCTCTCTCTGAAAAAAAAAAAAATACAATCTTAAAAAATAAGAATTAAGTGAAATAATGTATTAAAGCATCAGCAGAATTCCTGACACATAGAGAGTTCAACATGAATTATAGTGCTTTCTCTAAGGTGTATCATTGAGGACTCTGGGATGAATATCAAGGATGAAATTTCATGGGTGTTTTTTTTTTTTGGCCATAAAATCTTTCTCCTGTGCTTACCATCAGAAGGGCGAGGGAATGGACATCGTATATTGATTATCCAGAGGGGATTCTTTCCCAGAGAGGGTAAATAGTGACCTTTTCAGGAAACACCAAGGCCCCATGCACAGTACAGACTTTCATTTTTCATTCTAAGCATATTCTTTAACTAAAGCTTTTTTTTTTTTTTTTTTGCATCTGGTAACTTGCTGCTGCCCTAATTTGATATATCAAGGTGGATATTTAAGAAATGGGATCTCTTATTTGTCAAATACTTTAATAGTAACATTTCAGGGCCTTGGCGCATAAATGCGCACTGCTGATCTCTTTTTGCGCTAGAAATCTACGCGAAATTCATTTTTCGAGACTTTGCCTGATGAATTATAATAAACCTGACAGTTACAGGATAAAGAGAGCGGAGTCCCGCAGTTACCCAGGGAATCAAGGGCTTGGCAAGGCCAAGTGGATTGTGATTGGGCAACAATTCATCATGGATTTCGCGTTAAGGAATGAGCAGGTGACCGTGTAGGGGGCGCACCTGAGATCCAGAAAACTTCCTGGTAAGCGAATACTGCACAGAGCTGAGATTGGAAAGAGCCAACCTGTGGGGCTGGCAGTCGGATTCCGGTTTTTCTGCTTACTGGTTTAGTGGCCTCGGTATGTTGCCTTAACCTCTCCGAGACCATTTGTCCACCAGATAAAGCAAGGATGATCAAGTCTCGCAAGTTCTTGTAAAATGATTCCAACTTACTCTATAGTTTAAAAAAGCAAACCATAACCATCTAGGTTATTTCACGTGGGGCAACACGCGGCTCCCAGTTCTGGTCCTAGGATGGCGGATCCCGGCAAAGGTTCTACCTCCCCTACCCCGCAGACAGACTGGAAGGAGAGGCGCCAGGTGTCTGCACAGTCCTGAGCCTGCAGAGGAGCCAGCGGTGCACAAAAGCGCTCCCGTACCTTCACACTTCCCAGTGCGCGCCTCTCACCATGCCTGAGACTGCCCTTTGGAGAGTCTTCCTTTTCTTTCCCTTTTCTGCGTATTTACCCGGACGTAATTACAAGAAATTTAGAAATAGCCAGGACTTTGCAAATATACCAGGCGCTTTCAATTTTATCACTCCAATCTTATTTCCACAGCTTGAAGGCTGGGAGGGAAAAGGAGCAGAGGTTAAATTCAGGTCTTGTTAGCTTTTGAGAGGCAAGGGGAACGTGAACTCCTTGACTCTCAGTGTTTCATTCCCAGTCCAAGCCGCGGGGACGGGAGTGGCGGTGGCTGGCCCGGAGCTGCCCTGGGGCGGAACCTGCGGCGGGATTCCCGCGCGGAGGGGTGCGGCCTCGCCCTCCGCCCCGCCCCGTCCACACACACCTGGTCTGCAGGTAGCCTGCACCCCGGTTCCTGTTCGGGGTTGTAAAGTCCTGTTAGCGGCTAGTCCGCTTGGGGTCCGGGGCTCCGCTCCAGGAGGCGCACAGATAGGAGGTATGGAGCCGATCCCGGGGACCGGGGCAGAAGGGGGCCCGCCTGCGCTCCGGCTCCGCCGCCGCCGTTCCCTGCGCCGCCTGTTCAGCCGCTTCCTGCTGGCGCTGGGCAGTCGCTCCCGCCCGGAGGATTCGCCGTCCTGGCCCCGGCCCCAGCCGGAACACTGCGATGGCGACAGTGAGGGGGACTTTGCTTGCGCCCCGGCACCAGCTCCAGCCGCGCCCGGAAGCCCAGGTGGGGGGAGCCCGCCGGGACTCCAGCTCCCCGCCGGCGATGGGGCAAGGCCCCCGGGCGCGCAGGGCTTGAAGAACCACGGCAACACCTGTTTCATGAACGCTGTGGTGCAGTGTCTCAGCAACACCGACCTGCTGGCCGAGTTCCTGGCGCTTGGGCGCTACCGGGCGGTGCCCGGCCGCGCGGAGGTCACCGAGCACCTGGCGGCGCTAGTGCGTGCCCTCTGGACGCGCGAATACACTCCACAACTTTCCGCGGAGTTCAAGGTAGGAAGTGCCCTGCGCCTACGGCCCTCGCTGCTCGGAGGAAGCTCGTTCTGGCCCTTTGATTTCGTTTCTTGAGAAGTGTGTGATCCATCAGGAAAGGGTTTTCCTGGGACTTTCTTTAGACGGCATACCAGTTCCGCTGCGGGTTGCCGCCCTGCTTTTGAGCGGATTTGTTATGCCATCGTTCGCATACGTTTTTATTAGGAATTAATTCCTCCCAGGTATTTTGAGGGGTTGAATGGAAAGAGCTGGCAGATTTGAGTAGTGTGTTCGGTTTTTTGTTTTCCCGCTCAGCAAACCTTTTGTGGGAGTATTGAAAACCAGGCAGTGTTCAGGGATAGTTTTCAATCTGGAGGGGTGCTGGGTGGGGATTCAGACATTGAAGGCCTAGTTTTGGAGGAAGAAGGTGATGCTTGAGTTGAAATCTGAATGATAAAGACTCAGGAAAAATCCAGGTAGAGGGAGCAGCACAGGCCTGAAGAAGCTGAGAATTGGAGGCACGTTGGGAAACGTGTGGCTGGAGCCCAGGACCATAGGCTGGAGCATACATTAGGTTGGCCAGAGCATGTAAAGGCTTGGAAGCAATGGTAGGAAGTTGGATTTTATTTTAAGCTCAACGGAAGCTGAGAACCTGTAGGCCTGGTGCTGAGTGCTCAGGAGGGGCAGTGGGTTGCTGTTGGGCTTCCTTTTTAGTGCAAATTAAATCCCCTAGGATGCGTTAGCACAGCGTTGCTTCCATTGTCCCCAGAATCACGGTCTACTTACTCGGAATGCTGCAGGGTCATGAGGTTTTCTTTGGAAGTTGTGTGTATCACTTCACCCGAGATTAAGGCGGGGCGTTTATTTGGGGTCCCAGTTGGATTCAAGAGTTCCTGATAATTGATGCGCATGGCTTGCTTCTTGCAAAACACAAACAACCTCCCCCCCTTCCCCGCCAGCTCTGGGCAGAGAGTTGAAGCTCGCCATAGACCAGTGATTGTTGTTCCTGGGGGAGGGAGGAACCTGTCAGTGTTCATTCCACAAGCATCACTGCTCTTGAGTTTCAGCCGGAGAAAGCAATCCTTGCCACGTGACCCACCGGGATGCCAAGCCCCAGCTTCCTCTCTCCTGCTTCCACCAGTGAAGCACTGTGCTGCAGGAATCAGTGGGTGGAATGGGCATCATCAATATCTCTTTTTGGCAACATTTGCTTTTCAAATAGAGGCAGTATTGTATAGTGGTTAAGAGTAAGATCTCCGTAGTTTTGAGACCTTGAGCAAATTTCCAAATCTTGCTGTGCCTCAACTTTCCTCATCTGTGAAATAGGGCCATAGTGGTACCTACCTTATTACAGAGTAGCCTTGGGGAGATTAAATGAGTTATATGTACAGCATTTAGCGCAGTGCCTGGCCCTCAGAAACTTTTCATTATTCTATCATTACACTTTTCACCTGCAGAGACCAAGGAGGAGGAAGGAAGGTAACCTTTGTGTAACCTTTTCTCAAGCCCCATGAGGGTCTCATCAAGTTACTACAGGGATGGGAGATGTGGGAGTAGCTTGAAAAAAGCTTCCAAATTACTCATCACCCAGCGACTCACCAGGATTTCCTCTCTCTCTCTCTCTCTCCTGCTCTGAAACCTAGGAGGCTGGGAAGCTCCCCTTGAGCCTTGGGGAATGGAAGCTTAGCTGAAGTTGTTAATGTCAGTGAGGGTGGTGTAATCTGGGTAGCCAGCCTTGGAGAGAGTGGAGGATTCCAGAAGCCCCAAGGTCACCTAGAGCTTTAGGTTTTCAACCTTGCTGATTGAAATCTAGGTGAGCTCCTCTTATTTTACAGATGAAGAAATATTCATTTGTCCAACAAGTATTCCACTGAGTGTCCAGACACTCTAACAGTTGCATGGAATACACTGAGTGATGAGTATAAAACCTGACTCTGGGGCTTCTCTCCAGGAACTTACAGAGAGGTGGATGGTAATGAAATAATCACACAGGCACGTGATTAGAGTTGG
The DNA here is from genome assembly GCA_004027475.1 of Anoura caudifer. Classification (NCBI taxonomy): domain Eukaryota; kingdom Metazoa; phylum Chordata; class Mammalia; order Chiroptera; family Phyllostomidae; genus Anoura; species Anoura caudifer. Next base: position 148,400 of record PVKU01001431.1, read on the forward strand.
TGGCAAGTGCTAGAAAATAGTAACAGGAGGAAACTCTGGCAGGAGGCTGTGATTTGAATAGGGGAGGTGGAGTTGAGACTGGCAGGGGTGGGGGGGGTAAGGGGGTTGGGTGGGCTTCCCAAAAGAGGTAACCATTGAATTGAATTTTGTAGGGACAAGGGTCAACTAAGGCCAGGAAACTGAAAGTTCCAGTCAGTGAGGGGGTGGGGCTGAGGAGCTAGGCGGAACAAATAAATGAATTAATGGAAGCCTGTGCAGTTGGGGGTGAGAGCCTGGGGAGTTGTTTGGGGACAAGCCACATAGGTTTCATAAAGGTGTTTGGTCATCAGGAGGCATCTGTAGCTTCAGACTGAGGAAGAGAGGGACTTGAGAGGGACCAGCATTCTGGCTCTAGTCACCTAACCCCCCACGTGCACACGGACGGCTTGCCTGCTCTCTGTCCTGAGCACAGGGTCACCCAGCACCCCCAGGCAGCAGGACCACTCTTTGTTTTAAGAACAAATGAGTAAAGTACATTTAAAATATCCTGTCTTGGTATTGTCTATAATACTTGGCTTTTCTAATGATGTAATTAAATATGTGTATGTTATAAAAAATTGGAAAGTTTAAGACTGTAAAAAATGATCTGGAACTCCACTAGAGGTGATCTCTATACATAATCATTATAAACATTGTTGTATTTCAAAGCTTATACAAACAATTGGAAGTCCTAATTTCATAAACTGCTGTTTAAAAACTGTTATCAGACTTTCTCTTGGTCATTAAAATAGTCTATAGAATTTAATTTCTAGTGATTGTATAATATCACTAAATGAACAAATCCCTATGGAGACATTTATGTACTGTACAGTATTCAATTTATCCCACTGCATTAAAATCCTTGGATTTAAATCATCATCCTCAGCTTTGTTCATTTCCATAAGCTTAATTCCTTGAAGTGAAACTGCAGGTCAAAACAAAGATGACTATTTTATTATTTTTATGTTTTTTGGTTTTTAAGTTCACTTTATAGCCCTGGCTGATGTAGCTTAGTGGATTGAGTGCAGGCTGTGAACCAAAGGGTCAGTAGTTCAATTCTCAGTCAGGGCACATTCCTGGATTGCTGGCCAGGTCCCCAGTAGGGACTGTTCGAGAGGGACCCACGCACTGATGTTTTTCTCCCTCTGTCCCTCTCCTCCCCTCTGTCTAAAAACAAATAAATAAAATAATAAAAAAAAGTTAGCCCTGGCTGGTGTGGTTCAGTGGATTGAGTACCCCCACATGTGAAGCAAAGGGTCACTGGTTCAGTTCCTAGTCAGGGCACATGCCTGGGTTGCAGGCCAGGCCCCTGGTGGGGCTAGTGTGAGAGGCAACCACACATTAATGTTTCTCTCCCTCTCTCTCACTTCCTTCTGCCCTAAAAAAATAAAAATAAAAGTTAAGAAATATGTGAAAATTACCAGTGTTTGAGAGAGAGAAAACACACACGTGGATAGAGCAATGCCATGTCTTAGGGTGGAAATACCAAATATTATTGTTTATCCCTCCCAAATTGGGATTTTGCTTTAATGTGACTCTAGTCACATTTCTTCTTTTAAAGATTTTATTTATTTTTATAGACAGAGGGGATGGGAGGGAGAAAGAGAAGGAGAGAAACATCAATGCGTGGCTGCCTCTCACACGACCCCCTACTGGGGACCTGGCCTGCAACCCAAGCATGTGCCCTGACTGGGAATGGAAACTGATGACCCTTTGGTTGCAGGCCTGCACTCAATCTACTGAGCTACACCAGCCACAGTCTCTAGGCACATTTCAATAGGCTTTGTTAGGTTATGTGATTTTAAAAATTCTGGAAAACACCTGCCAGATATTGTGATAATTGGATAAAGACCAATAAAGAGCAAAGTTCACTGTAAAAAAATTGCAATATACAAATGAGAATGAAAACAATACCACCTGTGGTCCCATCTTTATATGATAACTATTTGTTAATATACTGCCGCATATTTTCTGGTCTTTTATCTATCTACAGAAATAGGATCTAGCACAAATAATTCCCCTTTTTATTACAAAATCAGGAGCATGTAATTCTGTAACATAGCAATATCACACTCAAGCACACCATATGATGTTTTAGGTGAAATGGTCAAATTAAAACTATAAATTATTACACCGTATTATTACCCTACCAACTGCACTTAAGCAGGGTACTTACTTCTGCTGGACCCTGTGTATCAAACAATGTCAAATAGATATTTTTGCATTCTTTGGAAAGGACAGAACCATTTATTTTCTTTCCTCATTAGTATTTCCTCATGCATCATTTTTAAGACCATGTAATGAGTGTGCCACAAGTTTTCCCCAAGTGGCAGTCAGAGATATCTTTGTTTGTATCTCTCATTTCTTACTCTGAGTCCTGCAAAGTGGAATTACAGCTGACCCTTGAACATTGACCTTCCCACCCCCTGTAGTCAAAAATCCAAGTATAACCTTTGACCCTCCAAAAAACTTCACTACGAATAGCCTGCTGTTGACCAGAGCCTTCCTGATAGCACAAACAATTGGTGAACACATATTTTGTGTGTCATGTGTATTATATGCTGTATTCTTTCAATAAAGTTAGCTGGAGAAAAGAAAATCGCAAGGAAAAGAAAACACATTTACAGTATTTATTGAAAAAGATTGCATCTAAGTGGACCCATGCAGTTCTAACCTGTGTTGTTCAAGGATCAACTGTACTGTGTTTATATAGGGGAACATTTTTAAAACCCTGTCTTGTCTGTCTTATTGACGTTGTCCATTCTTGCTGGAAAGGGTGTATGGCTTTATAGGTAGGCTAACATGAAGCGAGTATCAGCCTTGGATTAGCATGATTAGCAGGAAGGGAATGGATTTCACGTGGGAGGAAGAAGCAAAGCTGTAGACTTTTGAAGTGGGGAAGTATGCTGGGTGCACTTGAGTGGCTCGTTTTCCTGGGGCTCTGAAACAGGTGAGAGCTGTGAGAGACAGGGATGTGGCCAAACAGGAGGAGTTGGGACCATGAGATGACGAGTGGAGAGTCAGGAGGGTCCAGAGTAGGGGCACGGCTGCTCCAGCTCTAGGAAGATGGGTCTGTCTTGCCATGTGGCCATTGGGTCGGCAGGGGGCGACTGTTCGGGCTGGGCTCCTTTGAAGGTAGCCCTTGTCATCTGGGTCGCTGTAGCTAGGACTCAACAGTGGGAATGGGACTTGGCAGAAGTAATTAGGGAGCCAGAATTCAGAGTGCTTGATAGCTGACTGATGTGAGTGTGAGAATCTGAAAGAGGACATGGACTTGAAGAGGAAGAGCTGACTGTTGAGATTTCGAATTGGAGGGGCTGGCTATCCCCCCAGGAGAGAGAGTTGGTGCTAAGGATGTAGGTTTGAGGGTGGCTGAGGGATAGGGTGGCCAGATAAAGTACATGATGCCCAGTTAAACTTCAGATTTGAACTTCAGATAAAAATGACTTTTCAGTGTAAACATATCCCAGATATTGCATGTACATAGTTATACTACAAACATTATTTATTGCTTATTCATTATTCATTTTATTTGCTAAATCTGGCAGCATTATAAAGTGCACAGAAATGGGAGGGAAGGATCCTAACCAGACCCTCCCGTGAACCAGACTAGGGTGACTGGAAAATAGACTCAGCACCAGCATTTCAATTAATCAGATCTTTTTATTTTTATTTTTATTTTTTTTCCATCACCATTTATCCCTGCTATGCCCTCTTATACCTCCACCTGATCACCTGCCCCGGCAGTCACCACACTGTAGTCCATGCCTGTCTTCCCCAGGCTGTCAGCCTGCTCTCCATCTATGAGTCTGACTCTGTTTTGCTTGTTAGCTCAGTTTGTTCATTAGATTCCACATATGAGTGAGATCCTGTGGTACTTGTGTTTCTCCGACTGGCTTATTTCACTTAGCATGATGTTCTCCTGGTCCACCCATGCTGTCACAAAGTATAAAATTAAATCTTGAATTTACTTCTTCTTATCCTGAAGTCTCCTTTAAATTCCAAGGAAAGATTAAAAGAAAGAGAAAGACTAAAACCTGGCCCACTGGATTCGATCAGCAGGGGAAGTGTGTCTGGGTCCACAGCCTCGCTCAGACATCCCCCTTAGGTGGGCGCGCAGAGAACAGACTGGGGTGCAATGAGGCCTGAGGCCTGACTCTGGGGTCCTGGGAGGGGCGCACACAGACAGGAGGATTCACTTGCACTCAGGTGCTGGCACTTGCACATGCACTAAAACAATCTAAAAACATATCCCTGGAAAGAGTCTTAAGAAACTGCTAAGATGCTCTGGGGTGGGGTGTGCAAGGATTGCAGATGAGTAGAGGAAGACTTTTCATCACTGTCCTTTTTTAAAAAATATATTTTGAATTCTTTTTTTCAAGTATGTGCATAGATTCTCCCTTTGAAATAAACTTTTAAAAAGCTGGAATATGCATTTACACAGAAGATGACAAAGCTGTTACACCATTTAACAGAGGACACAGGGAATCTAAGTGTCCTGAAGGCAAGGAGTCCTGTCTTAGTTCCCAGTCCAGAGTATAGTGCCTAGCGTGTGGTAGGCACTCAGTGAAAGGAATGGAGATTGAACATGATCAACCATTCTGTGATCTAATCACAGAAAGACAAGTTTGCACTTAGGTTTCAAACATGTTAGAAGAGGCAGTAAAGGCGCTGTATGCATGGTATTTAAGGAAGTCCACTTTACTAGGCCAGGTGGTCATTCACAAGGAGTGAGTTGAAGCTACAGGAAGAGAATGGAATCACTGAGGGGGAGGGCAGGGCAAGAAGCTGTTCGCCTGCGGGGTGAACACAGGGAGACAGTGTGGAAACAGACTGATGGAGGGGGACCAAGGAACCCGCACCCAGCCGTCAAGGGAGGACTGATGGTCAACAGAACCAAAATGGTCAAGAGACCACCCTGTGGGTTCTCAAAGGACAAGGCATGCATTAGTAGTCTTTCTGGAAAACAAGGTGCCTTCTCCTGTGACCCTGGTAGCATCTGGGACACTGTCCCCAAAGGGCCAACTTCCACAGGAAAGGCCATTTCTCACTTCATGTTGTCTCCATGTTGTCATCCCCAGGGAGGGCTGAAGGGGGACTGTTGGGAGACCTGGAGCTGATGGGCCCGTATTGGGTTGTTGGAAGGGCGCAGGTGACCCTTCGGTTTCCTTGTTTTTCCCTTCAGAATGCGGTTTCCAAGTACGGCTCGCAGTTCCAAGGCAACTCCCAGCACGACGCCCTGGAGTTCCTGCTGTGGCTGCTGGATCGTGTGCACGAGGACTTGGAGGGCTCGTCCCGAGGGCCAGGGTGTGACAAGGTCAGCCACTCTCGAAACAATACATCCTGTTTGATTTTCTTTCTTCCCCTTGAATATTTACTCAGCTCCTCTAACCTGAATCTTGTAACTCAGATTCTTCAATTCCTGTGTGTTCTGAGCCTGGCTTTTTTCTCGTAGCTCTGTTTTGTAGACAGTGCCTTTTCTTCCACTGCAGTATTCTCATCCTCTCTTGCCCAAGTGATGCAGTGAATAAGGTTTCCTCTTGGCTCAAGGTGTGAAAACTCCTTTTTGTCAGCATTCTGTGTGTTAGTGTGTTCATCTGAAGCCATGGGTACCACAGCTTATTTTCAGACGGTATCATTTTAACTCTACCATTGTTTTCTCAGTGATGCATCCTACACAGCACTGATTCCCAGTCTTTTTGTCTCCAGACACAGGGTGGATAATCTTTACATGTGTGCACTTCGCATTCCCAGATGGACAAAACTTTGGGAGTAGGAAAGTGCTACAGTCATTTGTAATAGCCAGTTAATCGATACATCAGCTGTGTTCTCCATGGGCTTTCTAATAAAGATTGATGATGGGTTCTGTTCTACTGCTGTCCTTCTATCTCTCACTTAAGAAAGTAAAAGCAAGTAAAGTTATTGTACTGTGAGTGAGCAGAGTTACAGCAATATCCATGAATACGCTGCTGTAATTGAGAAAATGGCTCATAAGCCATGGTCGTGAGTCAGTCACACGTTCTTTTGACGTGTCTCAAAGCTGATCCAGATGCAGCTACGAGAACTGATTTGCCAGTGTTTTTGTTTTATATCTGGGCATTTTGTTCCCGTCCTGCTTATGAATGAATTCAAAAACCCTTTGGAAGTCTTTCAACTGTCACCTTCCTTTTCATTATCTGTCTGGAGCCCATCATTCCTGAGTCGTAAAGAATGACGGCAGTTGCGGTCGTGTGGGGTGAATGAGTCTAGAGAGCGAATGTGCATCATGATGACTGTTGTCAGTAACACGAGAAATTTGCTAAGGGAGTGGATTTCAGGGGCTCTCACCTCACACAACAAAGGTAACTTTGTGAGGAGATGGGTGTGTTAGTTTGATGGTAGTAATCGTTTCACTTTGTGTGTGTGTATCAGCCGTTCATGTTGTATACCTTAAAGATATACAATTTTTATTTAAAAAATGAATGGCTTAGGAAGCTGAATCATTTTTAAAAACTTTTTCCCATCGCTAGCTATTATCTTTGTTTCTTTCTCTTTTAAAATTAGTTGCAACTTTAAGGAAAACAGAATCATGTATGTCACAAATAAGAAAACATTCATTTTAAACAACAATATAATGTCATTAAAAACTAAGTTTGACAGAACTGTCACACAGTCCTCATGCCCAAGACGGTAGGTTGTCAGATGCACGGAAGGAGGAAAGTAAGGGTTGTGCAGTATGTGGTGTTCTTCAGATCACGTCCTGGAGTGTTATATACAGTATGAGTAACATCATTTATAGAGAGGTGCTAGGATAATTATCCTCATTTTAGATGTGGGTAACATACAATAATATATAATAATTGAACATGATATATTAAATTATTATATATGTAAGAATCAGAGAGGTAGGGTAACTTTCCCAAAGCAACAGAGCTAAAAATGGGACAGAATCAGGATTCCAGTCCAAGGGGGTGGGTCTAGCTTGAAAGCCTGTTTCCTTATTTGAAAAAGAACTACCCCAGTCACCCACAAAACACACAAATGAAACAGAGCAAGAACATCACCACAACAGAAGCTGGGAGTACCACACACTCAAAGGTTATAGTGCTTTCCCTAGGTTGCGGACTTGTGGGTGATTTTTCTTTAATGTACAATGACTTTCTGTTTATCTTATTTAGACCCTTTTAGTTGCAAGTGACAGGAATTTCACTTGATTCAACTTAAGGAAAGGACATTTATTGACTTTTAGAACTTGCTAGTCAAAAGTTCGTACCAACTTCAGGTAAGGCTGGTTCCAGGTACTCAGATGATGTTACCAGGTCTTTGGCTCTCTATCTCTTGTCTCTGGCTTTGTCCCCAGACTGGCTCTGCCCACATGGTGTCAGGAGGGGCCCCTGAAATGCTCAAATGTTCTTTAGAGTTGGGATTCCAGAAAAAGCCCAGGGAATATGTGATTGTCCCAGAGTGGTTCATATGTCCATCACTGGGCAGGTGGCCTGCAGAATGGAATTTTCTGATTGGGCACACCTGAGTCGTATGCATGTGTCTGGGGTGCGGGGAGGGGGTGAACTTCACCCAAATCACATGGCTGAGGAGAGCTTTTTAAGGTTCTGGCTGGGTTGCTTCCCAAAGAAAAGAAGGTTGAGCAGAGAAACATTGCATTCCACTACACTCTGCATTTTATAATCTTAGAGTGAACACATTTTGAAATCAAAATGATCTACTTTTTAAAAAAAGATACTGTTTGTTGAATATTTGTTATGTGCCATGCATCTAATGTGATGCTTTTCATGATTTATTTCACTGCTGACACACAGAAGACGCTAAATAAGCTCCTGAATGGTTGAATAAATTGAGTAATCATGTTTTAATATTTGTAAGGATACCTCATTATTTATTTGGTTTTCTTTTGTTATTATTATTTTTCCCACACCAACAACTGATTTAAGCAGAGGCTAAATCATAAGGTTATCCAGGGGACGGCAGAGCCTGGATTCAGACCCAGGCCAGCTGGTTCCAGAGCTGCTGCTCCTCATGATGGGATCTCAGGACCATAATGGCAGCCAGCCCGGGTGGGTGCCTCGCATAGGGCCATGGAAGAGTGGCCCAGTCACAGAGACGGTGTAGTGCAGGGAGAATAGAAGTCTGCTTGAGCCTGGGAAGTTAGAGACGAGAAGCCAGGCAAATCTGAGCAAGTTCTCCTGCATGCCCAGTTCTCTCACTGAAACCAGCTACCCATCTTGGTCTAGGAACAGCTGTGAGCTAATTCTATTTTACAGTTAACAGGAATTTAGGTTAAGTTACCCAAAGTCACTCAACTTCTTGAGAGAAACAGAATTGAACCCGAGTCTGTCTGCCTCAGAGCCAGCGTGCTGGGTCCCTTTCCTCACTGTGTCCGCTGCCTTCACAGTCCCTCTTTCTGCTGGGCGCATAGGAAAGGCCTCTTGTCCCGTCCCCCTCCCACTGCTCCCTGGCTCTGCGAGGCAGCTCTTCCTGCTGGGGAAGTAGGAGGGTTCAACCACTTCTAAATTGCCTTTCAGTCTTCTTCTTTGTCCCTTGGTGTCGGGTAAAGGCAAGAGAAGAGAGATGTTAAGTAATTTGCCCCAAGTCACACAGCAAGTAGGTGGGAGAGCCAGGGTCCAGTCTAGGAAATACAACTTTAGAACAGGGTTTCTTAACCTCAGCCCTTCTGATATTCGGGCTGGGCACTTCCTTGTGGAGGCTGTCCTGTGCATGTTGGCATTCATAGCATCCCTGTTCCTAGCAGATGCCGGTGTCCACCCAATTGTAAGCGATGACTGAAAATGTCTCCAGACATTCCCAAATGTTCCCTGGGGGCGAAAGCACCCCATCTTCCAGTGGTAGTATTTGCTTTCAACCCAACCTTTCTCTAATATAACATTGAGTTTATTTAAGCCAAGAGGGCCCGCAAATAATTCTCTTTAACAACTTCAAGACCCATGTAGAAGCAACCATAATTCCAGTTTGCAATATGCCCCACTATTATATGTTCTCACACCATAGCCAGAGTGACCTTTTCAGACAGGAAACAGGATCACATCACTCTTCTGCTTAAACTCCTTTGGTGGCTTCCTATGGCACTCAGAACAACATCAGACTCCTGTGTGACCGATGGAGCCCTACCTGGCTGGGTCTGCTAACCACTCAGCCTGATTTCAGGCCCCTCTGCCCCTCGCTCAGTGTACTTGGCCACGATGGCTACTGCCTGTTCCTTTAACGGGCCATGAATGTTTGGTGCACACCATAACCAGGCAAGAACAGGGGGGGGCTGTGGGCCAGGGAGAGGAGCTTGCCCAGCACTTAATTTGATGTGATTGAAACCAGAAAAGATCTTTTTGTCTGTCTGGGGTCAAAGCCTCTACTAAAATCTGCCATCAGAAAATTGGGCCACCTGTGGAGGCCTGGCTGCCGGTGCTTGAAGGGATGGAACAGAGCTGCTAGGAGGATGTGGCAAGAAACTTCATTTCCCCTTTCCAAGAAGGAAAGGGGCTATTCTCTGTCTAACTCTCAGCAATTTTTCTTTTTGAGGTTATTTCTGTTTCAAAACATATAAAAGCCATAAAGCTAGATTTATTGAAACTGAAATAGAAAACGTAAGGACCATTTTCTTCTCTGTAACTGTAATGATTCTCAAATGTTTTCATCTGGCAGAAAGGGCGGCTTTTTACATTCCTATAGACACTCACACAAGCAGTCCTTTTTGGAACTCTTACAGAATTAAGAAAGGGATGAGGCTGGGGAGAGGAGCAGGAAGCTAACATTTATTAAGCACCTACTATGTACTATGCAGGATACACACCTCATCTCTGGCTGTAATGATGGCTCCCTATAACTGTGGATGTGATGCACCGATTTTTTCAGATGTGGAATGAGAGATGTTCAGGCTCACTTGGCTGGCAGAGCGGAGCCAGCCAGCTCTGACCTCGTCCACAGTCCATGTTTTGTGAATGGCCCTCCATTGCCACTCACCTCAGCCTCAGTCAGGACTTTCCCTTTCTATACCCCATCCCCAGGCGACCCTGTTCGCTGCTGCACCCTGTTCGCTGCCGCACCCAGCGTGCTACCTTATCACCTGGTGCCAAAGCAGCCTATATCATTGTGAGGTCTTCAGCTGACTCAGACCAGAAGGGAACTCAGAAGGCCAAGGGGCAGCCCGCAGGATCAAAGGGAAGGCTGAAGAACAAGGCTTGGAACCGGTGAGAAGCAGACAGCTCTGGGGTGGGGCGGTCTCAGTGGCAGGAACTGTCTGGCTTGGATTCTGCTAGAATGACTGTTTTCAGACTTGCTCACTCTGCTTTTGCTTCCCATGCAAAGCAGGGTCACGTCAGCAGTCTAGCTGCGGGAGTGTGTCTGTCCTTGGGGAAGGGAGAGCAGGGTCCCTGATTAAAGAGCCTTCCCTACCTCCCCATGGGCTGGATTCAATGTTCCAAAAGGGGCGCCACTACCAAGAAGAAGAGTGAATCCTGGGCAGCCAAAAATGCCAGTGTCTTCTTATATCCAAGTTCTTTGTCCTCTGGGCCCTTCGTTGATTTTCTGGTAGATGGCTCTGCCTGGATGTGGATCACCTCCAACTCGGCATGCCAGTCCCTGACCCACTTCTTTGGACTCTGTTCATGGAACAGGCATTTTCCAGGCACCAGATTGGGAGCTTGAGTTGGTCCTGTTTACCTGCTCCCTTCTTCCTGCCCCTGCTCCCCCCTCAGCTGGTCCATTATGAGCTGCATACACACAGTATCTGAGTCCATGCCCCCTTCCCCTTTTTACAGCTCCTACTCTAGTTCACCCTGTTGTGACCTGGACCTTTGAGCCTCTTTGTCTGTGTCTTAACTTCCGAGTTACCCTCCTTCATCCTGGGCACCGTCTGTCAAGTTAAAGTATTTCTCCATGCATGTAGCTTCTTCTGGGTTCAAAACCCATCAGGTACTTGCCATTTTGTAATAGCAACAACAACAAATCCTTAAACAACATATATTAACTCTTTTAATCTCAAAACACTTCTGTCAGATAGGTATTGGCATTCATTATCCCTTTATTACATTAGGGAAACCTCAGAGCAAAGAGATGAGGTAAATTATTTATCTGGATCAGAGGCTGAGTAACCCTACCAGCTGGGTTCCATGCAGGGATTTGAAACTCTGGTACTATGCCCGTTACCGAACAAGATGATCTTCTTTAGGACATCGAAGGCCCCACCCTGCATGGCTCCAGACTCCCTCTTCAGTCAAATTTTCTGCTTCCCCTTGCACATCCTGTATTCTGGTCCAGTTGGGCTTAAGAAAATAGTGGGACAACTAAGAGTGACCATTCTGAGTATTTGTCACTCTTAGTTGTCTCAGTATTTTATCATGGAAAATTCTAAACATATGGACAAGTTGAGTTACTTACACAGTGAACACCTCATACCCACCACCTAGATTCTATAATTTGTATGTTACTAAAACTGCTTTGCCACATATTTGTCCATCTATTCATCCTTGAATCCACTTATCACTCCCCTTTGTTTTCCACATCTTATATTTTTTATGCATTTTAAATGAAATTTCAGACATTACTCTACTTCACCCCAAACCCTTCACCTGTGTTCCCTTCTAGCTTTTTGAAGATGCTGGCCTTGAAGACCACGGTGACGTGGCCACAAGCCACCACATTCCTGTAGCCAGCAGAAGCTGGAAGAGGCAAGGAATGCCTGCAGGCAGTGTGGCCTTGCCAACACCTGGTTTGGGGCTAGTGATGCTGGTTTTGGATTTCTGGCCTTGTGAGCTGTGAGAGAATAAATTTCTGTTGTTTGTGTGGTGATTTGCTACAGCAGCAGCAGAAAACTTTAACAGAAGGGAATGCAAGGGAGGATACAATGTATTTACCCACGTTGGTATGTGGAATGAAGGAGGCTTATTCATTAGTCTAAGGTGTGAGGTGGTTTGTCTGAGAAAGATGGTCATGTGAAGGCTGGCTCACCTGAAACTGGGGACAGCTCTGGTTAGTAGGTGGAAACTTTGGTGTGGGCATGTTTGAAGTCCTGGCAGCTCACCCCAGTGAAATGTACTAGAGGCATCTAGACACATGAGGGCCCGCAGCATGGAGATAAAGGACAGGGTAGTAAATTCAGAGGTAGTAGGTGAGGCTGGGTGAGTATGTGTGGGTGTTGGCCAAGGTTGATGCTTCAGGCGGCTCTTACAATTCATTCTTTCACAGGGAATTTGTGAGGTCAAGAGTTGGAAGGAGCAAGGAATTATGGCAGGGGTGTCAAACTCATTTTCACAGGGGGCCACATCAGCCTCGCAGTTGCCTTCAAAGGGCCGAATGTAATTTTAGGACTGCATAAATGTAACTACTCCTTAACAGTTAAGCGAGAGCTCTGCATTGCCGCCTGGTAGAAACCAGGTGCTGGGCCAGATAAGACAAGGTGGAGGGCTGGATTTGGCCCGCAGGCCTTGTGTTTGCCACCTGTGAATTATGGTAAAGGAGACACTGAAGGCCCAGGTTCTGCAAAGTCCAGGTGCAGAGGCAGGTGCTGTGGCCCAGAAGGAGGCTGAGGCTTGGTCCAGAAGCAATGGAGAGATGGGAAGGTATTAATGTGCTTCCTTTCCTCATTTCTTTGCAGCTGCAGCTTGAAGCCAGTCAAACCTCGGAGAACCACCTGTCACCATCGGCTCAGATTTCTCTAGGTCAAAGCTTTGTGCAAAGCCACTTCCAAGCCCAATATAGGTAAGAATGGGCTGCATTTAGAGTCACCCAAGAGTTCAGCAGACTTATATATGCTGGACACCAGTCTTCCATGGTCAGGTTTACCCCAGACATCACAAAACCACAAGCACCCTTCTCTCTCCCATCAGAAATCCACAGTAAATGCTCGCTCCTGTGGCTCCTGACCTTTAGCATTTCTTCTTTTCCTTCTTGCTGGCTTCTGGGCCTCCCCTCTCCCCTTATCCCCTCCCCAGAGGGGTGATACCAGGGTGGTTCTATGGACAGTGAACGTGGGGGCCAGGATGTCCCCAGCAAGGAGCCTTTGGGTGAGACCCTTCCTATCTCTTTATGCCCGGAGAGCCCAGTTTAATCAGTTATTATGAGTTCAAAATTTCCCAGCATCCTAGAGGATATTAAATACATGTATCATTACATAGCCTTCAACTTCGGAAAGGTTCTCTTTGGGCTTAATATATGAGAGTTTAGAGATTCATACAAGGCAGAATATTTTCAAGTATTGCAGTGTTTTTTTTTTTTTTTTGTATAAATCTGAAGTCATATTTTATTCCATAGCAGACTTTTAGAAGCAATTTACTAATTTTTTAAATATTTCAATTACAGCTGACATTCCATATTATTTTATAATAGTTTAGGTGTACACTATAGTGGTTAGACATTTATATAGTGATACCCCCCTAATAGGTCCAGTACTCACCTGGCCCCATGCATAGTTATTACCATATTATTGACCATATTCCCTATGCTGTACCTTACATTTCAATGACTATTTTGTAACTACCAATCAGTACATCTTAATCCCTTCACCTTTTTCACCCAGCCCCCAACCCCCTCCTCTCTGACAACCATCAGTTCTCTGTATCTATGAGTCTGTTCTTGCTTTGTCTACTTGTTTTGTTTTTTAGATTCTACATATAAATGAAATCATATGGTATTTGTCTTTCTCTGTCTTATGTCACTTAATGTAAGGTATTCAGTATTTTAATGAAAGCATTAATTGCAGAGAAGGGGAGAAACCCCTGTGGGCTTCTCAGAGGGGGTGTGCCTTTTGATGGGCTCTGGAGGATGAATAGGATCAAAGGGGTGGGAACATCTTCAACAAGAATAAAATACGCTTAGAGGTGGGAATGAGCACAATGATCAGGGTCTAGGGGAACCCATTGTTACAGAGAACTCCTCTAGGTGACATGTATGTTTAAATTTATTCCTTATAAGAGCCTCAGGAGATGAGTTACAATCTAGGAGGCTGGGCATTTTGTGATCACACTTGGTAAGTGGCAGAACCAGGGTGTGACTTTTGATAGCTCTCTGAAGCACAAGTCCTGCTTGCCTTCTTTGTAATTCTTCTCTCCGGTTGCTTTTCCGTCCTACCTTGCTTTCAGTGATGTTCCGCTGCTACTGTGGTTGCATGCACACTCTGCCCTCTGGTTCTCTGTTATGGATACCAAACTGTTTTAAGAATATTCCTCTTCTGGATGTTGCATTAAATCATTCTCAAAGGCGTGCTTTTCTCTGAGTCTTCTGGATACTCTCCTTTTTCTCTGCTGTGTTTTTATTAGGCCTCCTGTTGTTTTTTTTCTCTTATTTACTTTAAACCAATGGACAATTATTCAGTCTTCTAGAATCACTTATAGTCATTTGCTTCCAGACTTTTGGGGCACTTGTATTTCTTGTGTTTGGGAAGGAAGGGACGACTTAAAATTGCCCACAAACACTCTTGATTCAGGATTTACATTCAGTAATTGCCAGTCAAGGGTCTTGAGCACCGTCTCTGAGGGTGTGTGTATTAGGAGGACTGGAGGGTCCCTGAAACATTTTGAAAAGATGCCCGGTTGGCTTTTCACTGGAGTGGAAAATCCATAGCCCTGGGGCAGTTCTCCCGGTCCCGACCCCCTCCCCATTCCACCACCAGGGTTGGTGGGGGGGAACCATGGAGCCCTCCGCCCCTGCTCTTGGTTGCTGAGCATATTAGGTAATTAAAATCTCTTCTAAATGAGCCCAGATTTCACTGTTGCCCATGAAGAGAGGCCCACATTTCCTGAGAGCTGTGGTGCTGCACTACAAGGTACACATAGAGGAAACCTAGAATTCATGGCTACTGACCTTTTTAGCCTGGAAAACTACCTATAGAGCATCGGTCTTACCTTCAGCTGCCCAAAGCTCAGGCTGCCTGCAGCAAAAATGAGACCGAGGAAAAGACCATATGGAGGAGGGAAAAGGAAGTATAAGGCTTGGGCATGTTAGAGCATGGGGAAGGGGCACCAGTAATTGCACCCAGTACCACTCATTGGTGACCTGGTACAATAAATTCATTTCTCTGCTCACCCAGTTCTCTCTATTCTCTTCCCCTTTTGTCTACACATACTCTCTCCTTTTTTTTTTATCCTTGCCCAAGGATATGTTTATTGATTTTAGAGAGAGATGAAAAGGGAGAGAGAGAGAGAAACATGGATCGGTTGCCTCCTATATGCACCATGACTGGGTATCTAACCCGCAACCTAGGTATGTGGCCTGACTAGGATTTGAACCCACAACCTTTTGGTGTATGGGATGGTGTTCTGACCAACTGAGCCACCCGGCCAGGGCATACATATACTCTCTTATTATTCTTCTTTGAAATATCTGAGTGTCACATATTGTGCTGGGTCCAGCAGTTACAATAAAGAACATAGTAATTCCTTGCCTATGAAAGAGAAATACTAATTAAATATACCCATTCATTGCCTAGATAGTTCATTCAGGCCTACTATGTGCCAAATTTCCTTCTGGGTGCCTGGAATGAGTTGTGAACAAGCCCCAGTGCCTGTTCTCAGGGAGCTCACATTCTGCTGGGGAGGTGTTAGATAATTCACACCTCAACAAACAACTTGCTGTGATGATAAGTGAAATGATAAGGTGTCACCTGGGAGGTGCAGAAGCAGCCAACCTCAGATAAGGTGGTCGGGGAAGGCTTCTTATCAGAGGGGACATTTGAGCTGAGAACTGAGTGACAAGGAGTCAGTCATCCAGATACTTGGGGACAGGACGTTCCAGGTAGAGAAAATAGCAGAGACAAAGGGCCTGGGGTGGGGATAATCTTGGTAAGTTAAAGAGGCAGAGAGCCGCCAAGCTCTGAGGGGCTGGGGCTGAGGCTGGAGAGGTGGGCGGGGCCTGCTGATGCTGGTACCCAGTCCAAGGGTGGGGCCTAGTCTAATGGGCACCAGATGCCACTGCAGCGTTGAAGGCAGGGTGTGGTTTAGTCATCGATTTAAGCCAGTGTGGCTCACTGACTGGAGCCTCGTCCCTGTAAGCAAAAGGCTATGGTTCTGTTGCCCAGTTAGGGTGCGCATACCTAGGTTGTGGGTTCATTCCTGGTCCAGGCACGGGAGCATGCGATCCCCGGTCCTGGTGTGGATTCCTGGTCTGGGTGCACACAAAGGCACCCAACCAATGGTTGCTTCTCTTGCATTGATGTTTCCCTGTCTCCCTTCCTCTCTCTAAAAAAGCAAATGAGAATGTCCTTGGGTTAGATTAAAAAGAAAAAAGGGGTGACGTTGGTGGTTATGGGCAGTGAAGGGAGGCAAGATTGGAGGCTGGAGCAGTGGCTGGTGTCCTGCAGTCACTTCAGTGGGTGCAGGGTGGTGGCTGGGCCCTGGGAGGAAGTGGTGGAGCTGGAGAGAAGTGAATGGGGCAGCAAGGGACAGGTTCTGGGTATCGAGGCCACTGACTTGCTCATGGGTTTAAGGGTGTGGTGTAGGGGGACTGGGGGTAAGATGAGGATCTAGGATGACTCCTGAGTGTTTATGTAGTTATCTCTGGTGAGTGCTTTGAAGGAAAAATTGAGGGTACTTTGAAGTATGCACTACAGACATGAAAGAGGAAATAACTCTTGTTTTCTTACTCTACTCTTTATTACCACACTTACTCCTGAAACCAGACATGTGGGTGTTTTTCCCACACCAGGCAATTCTGTGATTCTCTCTGGACACCAACTGGTGTCCTACAATTTACTCAGTTCTGACACTATCTACCTGGAGATAGCATCAGGTCCCACAGGACTCTTCCCCAGCAGGCACCAATTATAAGTTCCAGGTTGTCACCTGTCCTTCTAACCGACTGCCTATAAAGGGAGGTTCCCGTGATCCCTCCTCAGAGTCGAGAGTTTGTTGGAGCAACTCAGAACTCAGGAAAACACTTTACTTACTAGATTACTGGTTATTATAAAAGGATGCAACTCAGGAACAGCCAGATGGCAGAGGTGTGCAGGACAAGGTGTGTGGAAAAGGGTGCAGAGCTCCCAGACCCTCTTGGGGTCCCCTACTCTCCCAGCACCTGTACATGTCCACCAACCTAGAAGCTCTCCAAACCGCTTCTGCTAGGGTTTTTGTGGAGGCATCATTAAATAGGTATGATTGGTTAAATTATTGGCCATTCCTTTCCCCAGGGGATGGGAGGCTGAAAGTTTCAACCATCTAGTCACATGGTTGGCTCCCCTGGCAAACAGCCCCACCCTGTGGTTATGCAGAGGCTTTCCAGAAATTACCTCAATAGAATAACTCAGGTGTGGTTGTAAGGGGCTGTGAATAAGATGCTCCCTTTTACCTTTATTCTTGCTCTTGTCAGGACATGCCAAGGGTTTAGGAGCTCTGTGCCAGGAGCAGGCATGGAGACCAATTACATATTTCTTATAAAAATATATAAAAATCACAGTGTCACAAAGTGCCTGACTGGCACAGTTTGAGTCAGGAGAGGATTCCTCAGGAGTTGACATTTGAGCCAAGGGGATATTAAGGGCTGCTAGTGCCTTTGGGTAGATTACTGTTTGATGATGAGTAAGAAGTGAGGTGTTTGTGCTACAAAAAAGTACCGATGACAGCTAAATATACTTGCTTTGCTCCTGATAATCTATAGTAAAGAAAAACAATAGCTAGGGGTGTCCATTGGACTAGGGCTGTTCAGGTCCAAGAAGTGATTTTCTGCCGCGGCCAGTGGGGCAGCTCCGCGCTGGGGCCCCTGAGTGGTGGTCACTGCTGGATCCTTCTCTGCCTTCCTCTCCACGTGGGAGGGCTTGCCTGGCATGGAAAGTTCCTGAGCTATACAGGTGAAAGCTGGGAGAGGTATTATGGGTTAGTTTAGAGGCCCTGTTCACTGAGGTTCTCCCTCGTCTACCATCCCCCTTTGAGGGAGCAGAGTATTTCACTTTGGCTGCTGGACAGAAGGAGGAATAGTATTAGGGTGCCGGAGATAAGCCTAGAGAAAAAATAATGAGCTGTTCTCTATGATGATGACCACAACCTAAAATGTGTGCCAGCTTAATGACCATGGATTGTTGCTCTGTGGGAGTTTTGGCTGGAGGAGGGAGTATGTATGTGTGTGTGGGGGGGTGCATGTGTTTGTTTATTTCTTTGCTGTTTGTAACTTTATTCCCAGAGTCTAGCCTGGTCCTCATCCCGGGCAGCACTCCCTTCTAGGCAGGTGATGCTGTGGAAGGCTTTCTCAGAACAGATCTTGCAGAAGTGACAGCTTGCTTACATTTTGCTATAACTATCCGTGGTGTAGATGTCAGTTGCACTGCCCAGGGGGCAGGTGAAGCTGGCCAGGTTGGAGGTGGGAACTGTGTATCTGGCAGCTGTGAGAGGTCAGGTCAGAGTGGTTAAAAGTTCAGTGTCAGAGTCTGGGGCTCATTTCTGGCTTTTGTCACTAAGGGAGGCAAAGTGCAGGGCTGAGGTTCCATGGCAGCTGACTGGGTTGGCTTTATAACAGAAGCAGTTGGACCAGAGAAGAAATGCCTTAGGAGATGGGTGAGCGAACATGGAAGGGCAGTGGGTGGTTTTCTGCCCCTTTCGCCTGAGAGCAGTTGGGGGAACATTAGGATGGGGCTGTGTGATTTGGAGGGCGACAGAACCCCTCAGGCCACCTTGGAGGTGTACCTGGAGCCCGGTAAGCTCTGGAGTTTTCTGTAAAAGTGACACCACCCCTCTCTTCCCCTGGTGTGTTGGTTCCACTCTGTCCTTATTTCTCATCCTGGGAGAAACCGGTGTTTTTCACACCCTTTCTGTAGTCAATAGCAAGCATCCTGTTTTCTTCATCCTTTAAAGATAAAATTAGACCCTTGTGTGTTTTTTCCAAACTACACGTCTCGATTCCTGACAGAGATTTGTGGCTCAATATACAGGCCTGTCCCTAAGCCAGTTTAATAGGGTATAACTCTCAAGGAAAATGCAGCCTGGCTTACTTTTAGTAGGTGTGAAAAGAAAAATAAGCCAAAGAAAAAATACTTTTCATTTGTTTCCTTAAATGGGAAACAGGGATTTGGAAATTTCCCAACAACAAAAATGCATTCTTCAGGCCTCTGTTGTGTTTAGGTGCATGATGGGCAAAGGTGGGAGGAGGCATGAAAGAGAAACCAGGTGGCAGAGGACACCCCACAATGTCGGGTCCCCTGATGGCGGGAGCCTGGTATCTCTGGTACACAGTTTTTTACCAAACCATTACCGTGGTGTTCCAGAAGGGAAGCCTATCAGAGGCTGTGAGAGTGTTTGAACGTTTGATAGTTGGGTCAGTTTTCTAAAATCATGGTTGGCATTCTGTTAACTTATGTCCAGGAGAGCTGACTTGCTATGAACACACCCCTTGGGGTTCCCTTGGGCAGCACCCAGAAAACCTCAGGGTTTCTTGCCTATCCCTGCTTGTTGTTGTTATTGTTTAATTTTGTTTGTTTAGCAGGAAACCAATCAAGCAGGACAGGTCCTTTCCACAGAGTCAGGAAACCTGGTTTTCACACTAATTGCAGTTGGCTTCCCTTGGCTGTCTAGAGGTGGGAACACAGTCTGCCTGTGGGGTATTACTCCATATTCCCAGGGATGTTGATAGAGATTTTGGGATAAGGAATGTAGCATCCAGAAATCCCTTAGATCTTGGAAGAAATGGTACATTACATGATTAAGGAAATAAACTGGAGCACCCATTTAGAATATAAAAGTTCTACTTTACTTTCAAAGTTACCAGAATGAGGGAGAGTTTAGTTTAAAAGAGTTTAAGGACTCTGTCCCCTGGCTGGTGTGGCTCAGTGAATTGAGAGTCCTTCCACAAAGCAAAAGGTTGCCAGTTTGGTTCTGGTCAAGACACTTGCTTGGGTTGCAGGCTGGTGCCTGGATGGAGGTATGTGAGAGGCAACTGATTGATGTTTCTCTCTCACATCAATGTTTCCCGCTTTCTCTTTCTCCCTCCCTTCTCTTTCTCTCTAAAATAAATATAAATAAATAAATAAGTTTAAAGACTATAAATAAACTGTGTGTTTATCTACTCTAAAACAACTGATGCCTCACTCACGTACACTGAAGACTGCAGGAGTGATGATGAGCATGTACTGTGGAACCTGAGCCCAGCTCTGCCTCTTAAGAGCTGTGTGTCCCTGGGCAAGTTACTTAACCTCTCTGTGCTTCAGTTTTCTCCTTTGTGAAATGGGGATAATCCTGGTTTTTATGGGTCGTACATGGGTTAATACATGCACAATGCTCAGAACAATGCCCATTTCTTAGTAAATGCTATTTCATTGGTAGGTATTACCAGTAGCCACGATTTTCTGAGCTTTGTTTCTTCATTGGTACAATAAGGAGGATGGTCTGTATCAGTGGTTCCCCCATCCCCATCCTGGCTGAACGTTCCCATGACCTGGGAAGTTTTGAAATTCTGAAGCCTGTGCCTCCCCCTGCTTTCTTTGCAACAAAATCTCTAGCAGTAGGGCCTGGACGCCTGCATTTGAAAAAGAAACTTCCTACCTGATTCTGGAGCATAGTGATGCCTGAGACCTCCCAGCTTGCATGCTGGTGCAATAGCCTTCTGTGTGGAAGGGTCCCAGCTTCCTTCCCATTCACAGGGCACTAATACATACTCAGTGCACTAACAGTGTGATTAAACTTTTTTCCTTTTTAAAAAAATTGAGGTGAAAGTCACATAACACAACACCAGTCATTTTAAGATGTACAGTTCAGTGGCAAAGTGCGGTCACAGCGCTGCACAGCCACAACCTCTTCCTAATTCCTAAACACTGTCATTACTCCGACAGAAAGCCTGGTACTCGGTGAGCAGCCTCTCCCCATCCTCCCTCATTCTGGGTATTCCCTAGAAATGAAATCATCAAGCATGCGGCCTTTTGTGTTCGACTTCCTTCACTTAGCATACTGCACTTAAGTTTCAGCCTTGGACGGTATAGTGTGTGTCAGGGCTTCATAGCTGAACACACGTGACCTTCTGTGTATTACTACATTTTGTTTTTCCATTCATTGGCCGCTTGGGTTGTTTTTGCCCTTTAACTATTATGAATAATGCTGCTACAAACACTTGTGTAAGGTGCTATTTGGATGCCTATTTTCAGTTCTTTAGAGTACTTACCTGAAGTAGAATTTCAATGGTAATTCTGTATTTAACTTTTTGAGCATCCAGTAGACTGTTTGTGTGATTAAACTGAACTCTCTTCTTTGTCCTCACAGGTCTTCCTTGACTTGTCCCCACTGCCTGAAACAGAGCAACACCTTTGACCCTTTCCTGTGTGTGTCACTACCAATCCCCTTGCGCCAGACGAGGTGTGTGAGCGTCGTGCATGAAGTTGACTTCCTTAACTCTACTGGGAACCTCTGGCCTTGCATCTGCAATTGTCTCTCTTGCTTCTCAGTCAGTGTTTCTCTAGAAAGTAGCCTTATAGCTGGGGAACATTGAGTTATTGAATGGGACAATTAAAGTGAAAGGTTACTATGTTTCTTTTTTAGGTGAAGAAGGAATTATAAACTGTGCTTTTGTTTGTCGGCACCAGGCTATGTCTTTGGCCCACTCAGAAGGTGGTGCAGGCCAATGGGTGCCACTTGGTCAGACTGACAAACCAGAGAAAATCTGTTACCACCTGCTTTTTCATGCTTTATTTTTCATCCTTTCCCCCTTTTGTGAAGGTGTAGGAAAAGGTTTATCTAAGGAGCAAAGAAAAAGGAAAAGGGTTATTGGAAATGAGAGAAAGAAAAGAGGGAGTTCCGGTTGGGTAAGAGCCACAGTAGGGACCTACTTTATGAAAGCGGGAAACAGTGCAGGCTTCCCACACTCCCAGCGCTCAACAGTTACCTTAAGGTGATGGGCCAATGTCAGCGTCACGGAAGTTGAGTGAGCTCCTAGATGGAGCGCCTTCACTGTCATCAAGATGGAGTTACTTCTTCCTCATGTTCCCCACCTCTGTGAATACCGTTTCTCATCCTCCATCTTTACGACACAGTTGAAGGCATGACAGCCATTCCTGGCCACTTAAGCCCCTGTTGGCTCTGAATTCCTGTGCTGCTGAGAGTCTAAGCCACAAGTACAACCCTGGCTTATCCTGCCTCCAGTGACGCCATCAGAGGATGTCCACCGGCGGATGTGAGTTAAGGTTCCTGGCTTGATGTAGCATGGCACTCTGGTTGGGACCACTGACTCTGGGGCCAGATGGCCTGGGTTCAAATCCCAGCTCTATAAATTAGCTGTGTGAATTGAGTAATTACTGCAGTGTAGACCAGTAGAAACAGGTGCCAGAGGAGTGAAGCCTGGTGTGCGGTGGACACAGTAGAGAGAGAGGCTGACGCGGAACCCTGTCCTTGCCAAGGGAGAGTTTCAATAAAGGAAGGCTGAATCATATTGAAGAAGAAGCTTGACCACTTTACTTCTCAAACAAACTCCAAAGTTTAATTTTGGTTAAAGTTATCTATTTAACAAATAGAACCTTGACACTGTAGGTCTATATTGTGATTATTAATCAAATACCTTTTATTTTTAACTTGGTGGAAAAGTACTCTGCTGATTCCCTCTGAGCATTGGCTCTCCAGTGCCACCTGGTGACAGTGTACCTGAAATGCAGTGACCCAACTTGGAAGCAGAGATAAGCTGAAGTGCTGAACTTGACCCCTTGTCCATGGTGTTGGTGACAGTTCATGTCAGTCCTTCAGGGATGTGGACTCTCTCCTATTTTTTAGATTCCTGAGCATCACCTTGGCCTTCCCCTCTAAGAGCCAGCGGTTCCTGCGGGTTGGCCTGGCCGTGCCGATCCTCAGCACAGTGGCGGCCCTGAGGAAGATGGTGGCAGAGGAAGGCAGTGTCCCTGTGGATGAGGTACGATGGAGTTGCATGGGGCCTGAGCGCTGGATGATGCAGTGTTAACTGAGCCGGCTGTCTGTCTAGGTTGTTTAGGCTAATTTCTGGTTCCCAGGTGACTCTGGCATGATTCATGAGTTTCTGTTTGATTAGTAGCCCCTGGTGTCTGTGATGATCAGGCTCGACCTCTCCGGGCATTTGCATAGGATAACCAGAAAAAGACACTGCCTTTGTCTTCCCAGAAGCTGGTAATGATCACAATTACAGTAATCCCAACAATAGCTGTTCCTCAGGAGGGTTTAATAAGTGCTGGGCACTACTCTTTGAACTTTATATTCATAGTTCTTACAACCGTCCTATGAAGTATTGCGTTGGCCAAAAAGTTCATTTAGTTTTTTTCCATATTATGGCTCTACTAAGTGCTTAGTTGTCTTTAACTTTTGAAATAGTTTTGTTAGATTGCATTTTGACAGCTGTCATATCAGTGTGCATTAAAAAAAAAACTTCTCAAAATTGGTGAATTTTTGTGCAGCTATTTTAATGTTGAAGATGGAAGAAAATGTGCTGTATTTTCAGTGTGTTATGCTTTATTATTTCAAGAAAGGTAAAAATGCAACTGAAATGCAAAAAAAAAGGTTTGTGCAGTGCATGGAGAAGAAGGTACTGTGACTGATCAAACATGTCAAAAGTGGTTTGTGAAGTTTCTTGGTGCTGTTGACATTTTGGCCAAATAATTCTCTGCTGTGGGGCTCTCTTGTGCATTGGAAGATGTTTAGCAGCACCCTGGCCTCTACCCTCTAGAAGCCAATAGTGGGAGAGAGCCGACATATTCAGAATATCCAAGATAATAATTATTGGTGAAAATGAAAAATATGTCTTTTATTTTATGGAAAAAAACCAGACATACTTTTGGCCAACCCAGTAGATATTACGATTGTCCTCATTTACCAGTGAGCAAAGAAGAGGTGTTGAGGCAGTGAGTGGCTTGCCAAGGGTCACAGAGCTGGTAAGTGTCTGAGCCAGGACTTGAACACAGGTAGTTTGATTTCAGAGCCTGAGCCACTGTTTGTATTTTACTCCCCAGAATATAAGCCAGGATACCGAAAGGGTAGTACATGAAAAATGAGGATCATTGGGGAAACTGAGGGTGTGTAACATGAGAGGGGAGATTTGGGAGAAAGTGGGATTGGCTGTGCTATACAGATTGGATTCTCTGTGACTTGGGAGGATAGAACTCGTAACGGCTGCTGCCCCCTGTCCCCCGCCCCAAGAAAAGAATGGGCAGAGGTGATGGTGGTGAAAACCAATGTGGCGTGAAGAGAAGGGCTCAGAACAAGGTTCTAACTGTAGTTCAGTCACTTTCTGGTTTTCTGACCTTGGACAAAGTACTTGGTCCTCTGTTTCTTCAATTGTAAAATGGGTGACCTGATGACCTCCTGGGTTTTTTTTACAAATTAAAAAAGATTTTTAACTTTTGTGGTTAAGGAATAACACACATACAATAAAGCATACATGCCTTAAGGTTACGTTTGTTTAATTTTTACATGCACATACATCTGTGTAAATCACCATGATTACTGAGCCTTTCTGTCACCCCAGTGGGCTCCTCCCTGCCCCCACCCAATCCATTCCTCTGACTTCTACATCTGATTTTATGAAGATCTCAGGTGAGTAAAAATGTGTGTATCTGGCTTTATAAACTCAAAGTGCTCTGTGGAGATCTAGTGAGAGAATGAGAGAGAGAGAGTAGGACAATAGGTGAGAGTCTTGGGAAAACAATGTCAGTAATGAAAGATCAGAAATCTGAGAGGTAGAGTGAATAATCAAGAGAGTAAAAGGACTGTCAGGAATTTGAGAGATGTGATATACTCTGGGAGATACATATCACTTGGGAGTTCTCAGTGCAGGAATGGGCACTGTGACTGGAACTTAAAATCTCTTTTGATATTTAGTTTTAACTGACCTCTTGATTCCATTGATATTATATATGAGCATGGACATCTTTGGACTTGTTTTATGCTTTCTATTTATCCTGCTTTTCCTTTGTTTCTTTTTTGCTCCTTTGCTGCTTCTTTTGCATTGAGAAATTTTTCATTTAATCTCTTCACGTGTGGGACATATACATTACATTTTTATGCTCTTACTGATTAGCATTAAGATGTCAACATGTGTAATGAACAAAGTCGTATGCTAATTTTCCTAAACAACACAAGGATCTTGACATGCTTTAATTTCCTTTATGCTTTTTGATTTAGATATTGTTGTAGATGGATAATCCCCTCCCCCATTCTCCCTGGTTGTAGTAGTAATATGGTTGTTATTGCAGGTTTAATATATTCAATGCCTATTTACATTTACCAATGTTTAACTTTTTTTGTTGTTCATCATTTAAACTCAAGTTTTCCTTTGGGATTCAATTTTTTTTAACCATGAAATGTATCTTTTACAAGAGAATTTTTAGCCCTGGCTAGTATGTTAGGGGAGCTCCGTCCAGCAGAGCTCTCCCAGCTACCATGATGAGAATAAATCTACCAAGACATGATCTGCTTGGGAAGGAATGGCTGACCAATCTCACAGAGGAGAAGGGCCTTGAGCCTCTTTCTCAATGGGCTTTGATTGGGTTTAGTTTGCATAGGACTATTAGACATATTCGTGAAGCTCATCGATCATTGTTAGGCAGTAATGATCAAGAAATAGATAACATTCAAAGAACTATAAGGGCTTCTGAGTCAGGGTCAGATAGATAGAGTGATGCCAGAGGGCCATAAAACTTTGGGAAATAAACTCATTTTATGCTTGGACTCTTAACATTTAAATTGAGGGCATTCTTAGCAAAGCAGGTTTCACAGGATTTTATGCATTCTTTCTTAGGCCTCCCAGAAACTGCCATCCCCACACAGGGCTGCACCCACCTTTGGCATTGTTTCAGGCCTGAATCAGGCAGGGGAAGCAAGGCAGCCAAGAGATTAGGAGACTTTTTACAGGTAGAATGAGGACTCAGGCTATGACAAAGCTGAGGGGTGAGGGTCTTTTGTCCCTTCTCCACAATCTCCTAAGTCCTTCCCTGATGTCTCCTTCATGACTGTGCCTGTCTTAGGTTGTTCCTTCCTTGCAGAATCTAACCCATCATTGACCATCCAGCCATCCTCCAGGGGCCAAGCAGGGTGAAGTAAAGGGGGCAGAGACTGCACCTATGCCAGGAGGATAAGTCTTATCTACTTAGTGGCTTATGGTCCCCAGGACCCCTAGCCGTGGGGCCTTTTTGCCTGTCGGTGAGGTTCCAGTTCACAAAATGAAGCAGGGTGGTCCACAACACTAGTGGATTGAGCATGGGCCTGCCAACCAAAGGGTTGCTGGTTTGATTCCCAGTCAGGGCACATGCCTGGGTTGCAGGCCTGGTCCCCAGGAGGGGCACGCAAGAGGCAAGCACACATTGATGTTTCTCTCCCTTTCTTTCTCCTTCCCTTCCCCTCTCTCTAAAAATAAATAAATAACATCTTTTAAGGAAAAGAGAGAATTTTTAGCCAGTGTTTCTTGGGTGCTCTGTGCGTGCTGGGATGTTGATTCCTTTAGCCCCTGAGGCAACAGAGTTGGGTCTGGGGCAGCCAGGGCCCTGGAGGCAGTCACCCCTCTTTTCCTCTACAAAACCAGCTGCTTCTGCTTACTCAGTGTTCCATCATGTGTGTCATAATGTAAAAAAGTTAGCAACACTCTTTAGATTTATTAAGTTCTTTCAGTGGAGATCTGTTAGTGGTAAACACTCTCACTTTTTATCTGATGACTTTATTTTATGCGCATCTTGCATGATACATTAGCTGGGTATTAAACTTCAGATTTTCAACTTTCTTCCCCTCAACCCTTCCCTGGGGCAGTTTGATATTCTATTGTCGCAGTTGAGATGTCTGTATTCCATCTAATTGTTATACCTGTGCTTTAGTACTAAAAAAAAGTAGTATTTCTCACTATCTAGAAAGGAGGAGAGGATAAAAGAGGGTTTAAGCCTATCAGTCACTTTTATTTTGTTATTTTAAAAAATACCAGTTACAGTTGATATTCAATATTATATTAGTTTCAGGTGTACAGACAGCATAGTGGTTAGACATTTATTCAACTTATGAGGTGATCCCCCATAAGTCTAGTACCCATCTGACATGGTACATAGTTATTATAATATTATTGACTATGTTCCCTATGCCATGCTTTGCATCTTTGGGACTATTTTGTAACTGCAAATTTGTGCTTCTTAATCCCTTCACTTTTATATTCCTCATCTGTTTAGTTCCTTTTGAGGGACAGAGATGGAAAACGGTCCTTCTCATTCCAGGTGATCTTGGTTGAGCTGTACCCCAGTGGACTCCAGCGGTCCTTCTCTGATGAAGAGGACCTGAACTCTATTGCAGAAGAAGACAATGTGTACGCCTTCCGAGCCCCTCCACCACCCGGCCAGGAGGTACTCTCAGGTACACTAGCGCTTGAATGTTATAAGTTAAAGGTCTGACAAAGTGCTCATTGGGCACTAAGGCATACAACATTTACATTATCTGATATTTGTTGTACAGATGGTCAATTACTTACAAATATTCAACTCATACAGGTGTTTTCCAGACCTTAGTGAATGTCAGCATCACCTAGAGACTTGTTTAAGCAGATTTCAGAGCCCTACCCACAGAGTTTCTGATTTGCTGGGGCAGGGTCAGAGAATTTGCAGGTACAGCAAGTTCCCAGGCAGTACTGATGCCGCCGGCCCTGAAGCCATGCTTCAACAGTCACTAATCAGAACAGGTGCTGGGAGAATCTTTGCTTTCAGACTCCAGTGGTTCAAGATCTGTGCTTAAAGTAATTTTATTACAAACTGGAGCAGTAGACGGGCAAAGAGGTTATTAAATGACCTTTTGTTAAAGGTTCCACTTCCTAATGCTTGCCTCTCCTGAACTTGAGATTGGCTAAAATGGCCAATTCCTGTCAGTCTTTCATTGCAGGTCAGTATACGTGTGGCCCAGTCAGCTAGGAAGGAAGGCCCATATTTAGAGTGCCCATGGTGCCGTACACCCCCGGCGAATCCTGTGCCCCGGCCCTGCATCCTTGCCAGCATAGGTGGCCAGCTGTGGGAACCAGGTGTCTTCTGTTCTTCTGGGTCAACAGAGACATTCTGGGCAAGGAATCTGGAACAGGACATTGACCAGCCCTGAATATGTTATAACTCAGTGAAATAAGCCCTCGTTTCAAGTCCAATCACAGGCGACACACCTGTGCCTTAAGAGTCAGATTTTCAGCACTGATTGGAAATTGAGGAAAGTCTGATTCCCCTACTTCCTCAGGGGTAATGATTCTTACCTGTTCTGTGTTCTTATGTTGGCTCTTTGATTAGGCGGACAAATATCCAAGATAATTTTGGAATATTTTTCAGATTGGCTTTGAAAGGTGTTCATTATAATCCCTGCCTTATCTTTATATTATTGGCTGAACACAGTATAGATTCTCTACTAATTACATAATCTTTGTGTGCAGGTGGCAGGGGGCCACAAACCTTGTATCTCTTCCCCTAAAGTGCTCTAGTGTCTTCCAGCAGTGGTGGAGAGAGGCTGAAAGAGAAAGAGGGCCGAGAGGAGCCAGGGTTTTGACCCAGCAAAGCAGTTCCATTAAGAATGCCAATGCAGTTCTCTCTCCTCAGCTCATCTGCACGGTCTGTCCGTCTCTCCTCGCTTGGCAGCCCATGAAGGTCAGCGACTATCCCTGCCTGCCCATAGTGAGAACAAGGTGCTAATCCTCTTCTGTAACTTGGTGGGGTCAGGGCAGCAGGCTAGCAGGTATGTTTAATTTCATCCTTCTTTTTATGTGATATCTGGGATGCATAGACATGTATTGGAATTCTGTCTAGAATAATTCTAATTTGATAAAATTAAACATCCATTCTCAAGATTAATCAACTAGAAGTAGGGAGTGGGGTACTTTCTGATCAAAAGATCAGAAATAACTGTCATAAGCAGATGGCAAACATTGTCCTTAACAATTAAACATTGAAAGCTTTCTAATGATTTCAGGGACAATTATTATTGCTCTCACCACTATTATTTTATACTGTGTTCTAAGGCCTGGGCAGTAATTACTATAAGACAAGGAAAGAGAAACTGGCTATAAGAGGAGTTAAAGTTACTGCTCTTTGCAGATTATAGCATTGCCTGTCCAGAGAACCAAAAACTTGGAAGTGATTCAAACTAACAGAGGGGTTCAGGAAAGTGACCAGTTACATAACTAATATACAAAAGGAGATAGTTTCTTATATAGTCCAAATAAAATGTTTAAAAGATAAAACTCCCATCAAAATTTTTTAGATTGGTAAAATGTTTCTAAAATTTATCTAGAATCATAAACTTGTAAGAATAGCCAGAAAAATACTGGGGGAGGGAAGAAAGGAAGAAGAGGGATTGCTCTATTAAAACAGAATGAGGTTTTAATTATTAAAATATTGTGATATAGGCAGAAGGACAGAAACTTAAATCAATAGAACAGAACAGGCCATTAAGTATTATATGATAAAAATTTATATTTCATATTACTAAGCAGTGAATGAATTATTTAATGTATAAGGCTGGGCTAATTGATTTATTTTTTTAAGTTTATATAATCTGCTTTACTTCCTCTGTAAATTCACATGTATCAATTCCAGGTTGATTAGAGAGGTAGGTTAGAGTGAGGGAAAACATAAAATAACTTGATGATAATGTAGAGGCATATTTTCATCTCAGAGTGGAGGCTTTTTAATCCTTAAATCAGGAGCTATAAAGGAACAGGATAATGTTTTAAATACATTTACAATTTTAAACTAAAAGTGAATTTGAAAAGCAAAGCACAAAGAGGAAAAATATTTGCATCATATGACAGATACAGGATTCATACCCATCACATAAAACTTGGCTCTCCAGTCAGCAAAATACTCTTAGTAAAAGCTGCCTCAGAGATTACATTAATTCACACAAGAAATACAAGCGTAAGTTAAAATATTCAGCTTCATATACTAGTAGAAGAAATTCTGATTGCAATAGTAAGCTGCCACTCTTAACTTTTCAGGTTGTTAAAGAACTTTTAAAAGCTGGTGCTACTCATTCTGGGCGAGTGTCCAGGGAGGGGGGCCCGCCCCTCAGTGGTGAAGGCTGTGGCGTTTCTGGAGGCAGCTGGGGAATAGACAGCTTTGCATTTCTACTTGTGCAACTTTATCCCAAAGAAACAATTGGTCATGTGCACCCAAAGGCGAATGTATAAGCATATAGATAGTTCCTGTTATAAGCAAGCATTGTTTAAATAAGAAATTGGAAGCACCTGGAATGACTAATTAATGATAGAGGATAAGGAAAATAAACCACTCCATCCATACAGCCATGGACGGCACAGTGCTCTTGCCCATCCAGACACACAGCCTCAGATCTGTGCTGGTTCAGCAAAGCCCCTTCAACAGTTTCCCATTTGTAGCCCATTGGGTCTTCACACAACCTGTGTGGTGTGGCCATATAACAATCAATGGTCGGTGATGTGTCCAGAGTCACCCATGTCTCCACTAGAACTGGTGACCGCAGCCGCATCTGGCATCCTCAACATTAGAAGCCCACTCCTTTCTGTTGATCGGATTGGGATATGAAAAAATTCCCAGTTATGAGAATAAATCTGATGCACAAAACCTGCAGCGCCAGCTGGACTGGGTTCCCTCCAGGTTTGTTTCTGCCTTGCTTTCTTCTGGCTGCGTGTTCCCTTCCTCCTCTCCGCTGTGGGGAAGAGTTTCTCAGCCGCTGATCACTTGGAGCCATCTGTTTTACGCTGCAGCGTCTCTCCATGGCTTTGTGTCTCTGGGCCCCTGCTCACACCCCAGTGCCTCCATTTGCACAGAGTTCTCTGGCAATTTTATATTATGCTTGGCATTTAACTCTTATCCAGTGGAGAGGTGCCTTTGAGTAGAGCATAGGCTCACAGCTGTTGGGTGTTGGTGGTTTTTCCTTTGCTGAAATAATCTAATGTCCTTGGATTGTCAGATTTGGGCCACCCTTCCTGATAAGGGAAGACAGAACCATTTCCTGGGCCGAGCTCCAGCAGTGCATCCTAAGTAATGTCCGCTACCTCATGAAGAGCGAGGCCCTGGGACAGCAGGTCAGAGTGTGTGTGTGTGTGTGTGTGTGTGTGTGTGTGTGTGTGTGTGTGTGTGTTGGGAGGGGGTGGAGGTGGGGGTAGAAAGCTAGGAGTAGCTCAGGAGAGATGAGAATTTGCCGTTAACGAGTATTCACACTGTTGTATAAAACAACTTCGGTTTATGTGCGAAGAAATAGCCAATGGATGACCTGTAGTGTTTCACTTTCTATGGCATTGCAAAAGAACTTTCATGGACAAAGCTTTTTTTCTCATTAAATCTTACAAAACACCATTGGAATAAAGAGCAGCATTTATGTAATTCTTCTGAATTTTATATATTTTTGGCTTACTATAGTTCTTCCTAGAGGATAGCTTGTTGTAATAAGTTGTAACTTTTATGTTTGGATCAAAAATTTCAAGGTACTTCAGATATAACTTCTGTGGAAAATACACATTGATGTTTATGTCCAAATATGAAAACCGAGATAGTATAATAATTTTGTCCAGTTTTTAAAAAAAAAAAACTGAGATAGAAACTCAAGGGAAAACACCTTTTTTTACCTTGCTCATTTATTTTTTCTCAGGTTGGTAGTTTTCAAGTAACATCTTTCAAATCCATCTCCTTCAGCCCCTGTTGTATCAGAAAGGTTTCTGATAGCTGCCTGGCATGGGTGCTGACATTTTTAGGGATAGGTCAGTGGCATCTGAACTTTGTTTCCCCCCAACTATTCTCTTAGGAAGAACTTTGCATTTGGGAGATGCAATACTCATTTCAGTAATCATTTCAGTGGTAATTCTTTATCATTCATGCTCCCTCAGGCACAGAGGAAAACACTGAATTTAGGGTTTACCCCAAGCATCCCTGTGTTAAGGGCCTTCCCCCTATTTGAATCTATTATGGTCTCCAAGGGATTTTGCTCTCTGTTCTGCCCAGCAGATCTGCCACTGTGCCCAAATTAGAAGCATGGACTTCGCTCTAAGTAGGTCACAATATCTAGGAATAGCTTTAGCCTTCCCCCAAACCCTGTGTTCCTGATTCTTGAAAGTGGGTGAAACCACGGCCATGTGACCATTGAACTCTGCTGGCCTCATTCTGCACCTGGACACACATGTGCTTTGGCCTATGTGCCCCTACAGTCATTCTGAGTTTAGAAACCAATCAGCAAGCCAAGGTGCCAGCAAAGTTCCCATATAGGTGGCCTCCCGCTCAGCTATGGATGCTTTTCCACAGTCACTGGTAAATATGTGATTGGACATGAGTTTCTGCAGGAATGCTGTATTCTAAATGGTTGTGAGCTTCCCAGGCTAGCCCACCCATTTAACTCATAATGCTTTTAGTAATCTAGTTAATACTGGCTTAACGTGGTAATAATTTGGAAAGAATACATTCAGAATTCACAACACTGAACTGAAGATATAAAAAATAGTGAACGTATATTGGAGGCTATAGGCAAGAATAGAGGACAGGAAAGTGTGTCTTACAAAAATGACGAATTTGCTAGATGGCCTTAATTTGCATGAATTATAAAAAAAGAGGTGTATGCCCTGGGCGGATGGCTCAGTTAGTTGGAATGTTGTCCTGTACGCCAAAATGTTGCCAGTCTGATCCCTGATCAGGGCACATACCTAGGTTGCGGGTTTGATCCCTGGTCAGGGTGCGTACAGGGGGCAACCGAGCAGTGTGCCTCTCTCACATTGATGTTTGTCCCTCTTTAAAATTAATAAAAAGTAAAACATCCTCAGGTGAGGATTAAAAAAAATTAAAAAACTCCATAGTTAGTATTTCTTTATGTGGATTATTTTGAAGTGTTTACTTAGCATTTGTATGTAAAATGTACACTAATTTGCTTTTAGATTAGTGGCTCATTTTGGTAATTTGGTGATGGTAATTATCTGAAAGTAAGTTAAATTACCTATTAATAACTCATTAACGTAACTGACTCATTTTTCCAATGACTGTGCTGGCTCCTGTTCCAATTAAGCACAAGTTATTTAAAAACAGTATGTTTGTCCTTTCAGAAAACGTAATGCGTTAACAGTGTTGGATCACTATGTTAATAGAGACTTCAAAGTCAGATGAAGCCTTCCCATGTCTAGGTATTGAATACTGATCGTTGAGGGAATATTCAAAATAGACTAAAAAGAAAGGAAATTACATTTTTTGAGTAATTTATTTGCACTTAAGAGCCTAATTTAACCCAGCATGCACAGTGGCCCACCCTCCCCTGTGTTCGTCTTGGCAGAACCCAGGATCACTGTTCTCCATCCGGGTTGTGGGGCAGTCCCTGGCCTGGAGCTACTTGTCCCCGCAGGACAGCAGGCCCCTCTGTCACTGGGCAGTTGACAGGTAAGGGGATGTTCCAGATTTGGTAAGAGAATGAATGTGATCTTATTTGACTAGACCCCTTTGAGACTAGGTATCAACAAAGGTGATAACAGTCTCAGCTGCTCTCAGTCACTTCCCTCTCTAGTGCCTGCCACCGGGTTAGGTCCTCATACACATTCTGTGCTCGCAGCCCTTCTGTCTAGAGACCTACTCCGATGGCCACGGCAAAGGTGAGATGCTAGGGTTCCCAGAGATCTCAGTTAACTTGCTAGTTAATGGCTGAAGCTGAATTTGAACCCAGATCTGATTGAAAAACCCAAATTCACTCAATTAGTCATGCTACTGAATTCAACTTGAATCCCCCTGTAGGGCATGGGAGAATTCTACCACTGAACTGTTGGCCCCAAACTGTGGAAGGTTGTAGCCTCTGGTTGAGGACTGAACCAGTGTGGCTGTGTCTCTGGTGGTTCTGACGTCCTGACTTTCCACCGGCCTGGACCACAACCTCCCGCTGGATGCAGCCTGGCTGGGCAGCCTGCAGGCAGCCCGGTACCCGACAGGCAGTCTGCTCATTTCCCACGAAGTTCTCAGTCAGGTTGTCCTGTTTCCTGGCTTGGTCAACCCAAGCTGACTGAATCCATAGCACAGGTGTGATATTTTGGTTTATATATTTTAGGGTTCCCAGCTCTGGCACAGAGCTCCTAAAACCCTTGGAATTTCCTAAATGATAAAAGCGTTAAACATACCTTGTTATTATTCATAATAAACCTCTTTCAACCGCACCCCAGTTTGTGTTAAAGAGGTTACTACTGGAAAGCACCTAAGCGTGGGGCTGGTTGCCAGGAGGACCAACCATGTGACTGGAGGTTTGGAACTTTCAGTCCCGTCCACCTGACCTTGGGGAGGGAGTGAAGGGCTTGAGGTTGAATCTGTCCCCAGTGGCTTATGAGTTACTCAATCATGACTGTGTAATGAAGTCTCCATAAAAACCCAAAAGGACATTATTTGGGGAGCTCCAGGACTGATGAACATGTGGAGGTGCTGGGAGAAGGGAGCCTGGAGAGGGTGTGTGTGCTCCCTGCCCCTTCCATATACCTTGCCCTATGCGTCTTTCATCTCTCCGTCCCGAACCATAATAGACTGGTGATCTAGTTAGTAAACTATTCCTCTGAGCTCTGTAAGCTGCTGTAAGCAAGTTAATTGAACCCAAGGAGGGGATCCCTGGACCAGACAATCTATTATTATTATTGGGTTGGTCAGGAGCACAGGTGATAGCTTGGACTTGCCATTGGTGTCTGAGGTGGGGGAGGGGTGCTGAGAGTCTTACAGGACTGAGCCTTAACTTGTGGGATCTGATGCTGTCTTCAGGTAGACAGTTCAGAGTTGAATTAATTGCTTGGTGGTATGGAAAAAACAAAACATTGGAATTGGTGTCAAAATCTAAATCAGTGTCAGACTGAAATAGAGAAGGGCCCCTCCCTCTATAATGGGACCAGGAACCAGGATGAGGGAAAGTCAGAAAGTTCTGTGCCCTGCACCCCATCTGTACTCTCCTTGGCTGATAGCTGCTACACAGAGTTAGGGAGGTGAGAGAAATGTCAGCCAGGGCCTGCTTGGGTCTGACCGGAAGAGAGAGCCTGGGGGTGAGGCTGAGGTTCTGAGACGGCCTCACCTGCCACTGAGCTCCACCCTGAAGAAGAAAACTGCTAGTCGGAGTATGTTCCATAGAATACCAGCTGATTCTGAGAAGAACTTGAGAGGAAGCTTTTAAAAGCATTAAAGCAATATGATAGAGCAATTTAAAATATGAATATATGAATATAATAATTTTAAAAAATGAACTTGTGGACTTCTGGCCAAGATGGAGGCATAGGTGGACACACTGTGCCTCCTTGCACAGCCAAAATTAAGGACAACAAAGATTTAGAAATAAGAAAACAGCCAGAACTGATAGAAAATTGAATTGTATGGAAGTCCAACAACCATTCATCCAGATCAGTAAGAGGGGCAGAGTCGTGGCAGGAAAAAGTGGAGGTTGGTGGACCCAGGAGTGCAGGCAGCAGCAGCTGGCAGGTCCCAGGCATGCAGACATTGGCTAGCGGACTCCGGGCACAGGGTGGCAACGGTGCAGACCCAGTGAGGCCCCGCAAGGAGGCCAGCTGACCAGGTGGTCCCACATTCACTCACAGATAATCCAGGCAAAGGGGAAGCAGTGGAAGAGACTGGAATCCAAGAGAGTGGCGCAAGCGCCATTGTTCCCTCTTGGACCCCGCCCCCACACACAACATCACTACCCAGTGACTGGGCTGCCCTGCCCTGGGGAACACGTAAGGCTCCACCCCTCACTAAGTAACAGCTGCGACCAGACCAAAAAAATGGCTCAAATGGGAGAACGAATCAAAGCCCCAGAGCCAATTCATCTAAGCAACCAAGAGATAGCCAACCTATCAGATGCACAGTTCAAAGCACTAGTGATCAGGATGCTTACAGAATTGGTTGATTTTGCTCACGACTTAGATGAAAAAATGAAGGCTACAATAAGTGAAATGAAGGAAAATGCACAGGGAACCAATAGAGATGGAAGAAAACTGGTGCTCAAATCAGTGGAGTGGACCAGAAGGAAGAAACAAACAGCCAAACAGAAAAGAAGGAAGAAACAAGAAATCAAAAAAATGAGGAGAGGCTTAGGAACCTCCAGGACATCTTTAAACATCTCAGCATCCGAATTATAGGGGTACCAGAAGAGGAAGAAGAAGAGCAACAAGTGGAAAACTTATTTGAACAAATAATAAAGGAGAACTTCCCCAATCTGGCAAAGGAAATAGATTTCCAGGAAGACCAGGAAGCTCAGAGAGTCCCAAAGAAGTTTGACCCATGGAGGAACACACCAAAGCACATCATAATTACATTAGCCAAGATTAAAATGAAGGAGAGAATTCTAGAAGCAGCAAGGGATAAGGACACAGTTACCTACAAAGGAGTTCCCATCAGGCTGTCAGCTGAGTTCTCAAAAGAGACCTCACAGGCAAGAAGGGGCTGGAAAGAAGTATTCCAAGTCATGAAAGACAAGGACCTACATCCAAGATTGCTCTATCCAGGAAAGCTTTCATTTAGAATGGAAGGGCAGATAAAGTGCTTCCCAGATAAGGTCAAGTTAAAGGAGTTCATCATCACCAAACCTTTATTATATGAAATGTTAAAGGGACTTATCGAAGAAAAAGAAGATAAACATGTACAGTAAAATGATAGCAAACTCACAATTGTTATCAACCACACCTAAAACAAAAAGAAAAACAAACTAAGCCAACACCTAGAACAGGAACAGAACCACAGAAATGGGGATCACATAGAGTGTTAGCAACAGGGGAGTGGGAGGGAGAGAGAGGGGGAAAAGGTACAGAGAATAAGTAGCATAGATTGTAGGTAGAAAATAGATGGGGGGGTGGGGTCAAGAATAGTGTGGGAAATGTACAAGCTAAGGAACTTATGACACATGGACATGAACTAAAGGGGGGAATGTGGGTGGGAGGGGGTGTGCAGGGTGGAGGGGAATGATGGGGGAGAAATGGGACAACTGTAATAGCATAATCAATAAAATATATTTTAAAAAATTGAACTTGTATTTTGTATGTCTCTCTTCCCCCTGCCATTATAGTTTTATTATATTTTACAAAAGTATTAGTCTGCACTGGTTTGGAAACAAACCAAAGAATGGCTCTCTCACTGTGGTTAGTTTGGGAAGCGCTCGGCAAGCTAGCCACGCTGAGGGGAACCCGCCCCTGAGGCTCCAGCCCTGGTTACACCTGCCCTCTGCCCAGCCCGCCCCTGCAGGCTGGCCCTACCTCTGCCTCCCCCCTCCCCCACCTCACTTGGGCAACTCTCCCTCCATTACCCCAGCACCCCCTTGTCCTCCCACAAATTCTTAAAATTGTGGCAAAACACACAAAATGTATAATTTACCATTATAACCACTTTCAAGTGGACCACTCAATAGTGTTAGTTAAGTACATGTACATTGTTGTGCAAACATCACCACTATTCATTGTCAGAACTTTTCTCATCTTCTTAAACTGAAACTCTGTCCTCATTAATCATCAACTCCCCACTCTCCCGCCCCTCAGCCTGTGACAGCCACCTCTCCACTTTCTGCCTCTGTGAATCTGACACTCTGGGTACCGCACATGAGTGGAGCCCTACAGAATTGTCCTTCTGTGGTTGCCTTATTGCACTTGGTAGAGTCTTCAAGCTTCATCCATATTGCAGCATGTGTCAGAATTTCCTTTGTTTAAAGGCTGAATAATATTTCATTGTATGGATATACCATGTCTTGTTTATCTTCTAGAAATTTCTTTGTGTCCTTGAAGTGCTTTTCTCCCTCTCTGGGACCCTTAAATATTGTTGGGCTTCAGTGCCCCACTCCCACCCCCTACACACTCCCTCCACATTCCACCCCTGAAATACCTTGCCTTGGTTCTACCGACAACCCTTAGGTCCAGGTCTCTCAGCTCTCTACCTCCAGCCTAGATTTTTATCTGAGGTACAGACCCATATGGCTTACTTAAATGTCTCATGGATGTGAAAACTAAACATTTGCCAATCTGAACTCTTCCTGGGCAATACTTTTCTCTCCTGTCTTCTGTGACTAAAGATAACCACCATCTACTCAGTGACCCCACCTGGTGACCAGGGACTTATCCTTGATTCCTTCCCCCTTCTTGCTTTCTCCTTAAGTTTAATCCACCATCAAATTTCCTTGTTTCAAATCCAGGTGGCTCCTCAGACCTGTTCCTTCCTCTCTACCTTTATGTCCATTGCCTGAGTTCATGTCCTTATCACCTCTTAGCTGGACGCCCCTGAACCTCCACTCTGACATGCCTCCCCTCTCGTCCATCTGCTGTATCTGCCCATTAAAAACCCTTCAGTGGCCCACAGGGTAGTGTCCACACTCCAAAGGTGGCATTCAAAGCCCTCTGCCCCTCCGAGGTCTGGGCCCACCCTCTCACCGTGCAGCCTCCCCTCCCCTGGCCTCTGCTCCTCATTCCAGCACATACCACACCCTAGGCTCCCCTGAGCCCTCTGCCTGTACAACCCTTTGACCCTTTCCCCTCACTACTCACCACGGACCTGGACAACTCCCGCTCTGCCTCTGTGGGGTGTCTTCTCTGGTCTCCAGAGCAGCCTTGGTGCACTTCCTCTGAGTCCCCTCAGCACCCTGGGCATGTTACAACCATCGGTTTGCGCGCCTCTCCCATTAGAGTCTTAGCTCCTTCAGGGTAGAGATCATGTCCCTGTGCTGCTTGGAGTTGCATCCTGTCATAGAGTCAAATGCTGCCCTGGTTCCCGTGTGAGTGAGAAGCGGACTTCAGGTCATACATGCTTCTCCCCTTTGTGCTGCCTACAGGGCTTTGTGTAACAGAGTTAAAGCCTGAAGGTGCCAATTCTCCTTTTCTACCCTGCAGCTGAGACTCCAGTTGAAAAGGAGACTGAGGACTGAGGCAGAAAGAGGTCAGCAAGCTAGTTTGTGAGACCATCCTTCACTGGCTAAAGGATGTGAGCTTTTGACTAGGTTCCCCAGAGCTAAATGCCCCCACCCCCCAGCAAGGCTGGTCTCCCCAGTTGTGGAAATGGAGAATCTGAGGGTCCTAAAGAAGGAGGCTTAGATGTAGGGTGGCAAATGGGCTCCCCAGTGTGTCTCCTCTGAATTGAGCATATGCCCCAATCTGCCAGCCTTCCACCTGCAGGGACAGAGCTGCTGCCAGGAAGCCCAATGCATGGATGAGAGGATGGCAGCCTTAGGCCGTAGGGAGGCGTGAGCAGGAGGGGTGAGCTGATCACCTCCCCACAACCCCATCAACCAGATAAGGAGCTGCTTCTCTTCTTTGAGGGGACTGAAGCAGATGAAGAAGGAGGCAATCACATGTCTGTGGCTTAGTTCCCTTCAGTCTACAGAAGAGTGAGGAAGGGTGGTCATTCTTCATCTGGAATGATAAGCTGGGAGGGCTTCTCCTACATACACCTTGTTCCTTGCTCCCTTCTGGCTCTTGTTCCTCAGATGGTGCCATATTCCCACCCTAGACCTGGTGCTGCTCAGCCACAGGGTTTTCTGTCTTCCATGATCTCAAACCCTGTTTTTGAATCATGCTAGTGTTAGGGACTCATGGTGACATCCCTACTTTTTTTTTATTATGATGCATTCTAAGCATCTTTAGGTGCAGACCCCCCCCCCCAGCACTTGCATGTGTCTTATTGATGTGGGGACAAAGCCTTACATCCTCCATGCTTTTCTTGACTTATGTCTTCTATGTTAAGAACAACCAACCTTTTCTTGGCTGAGGATAAGCTGAGCCCAAGTAGCTGGGAAGAGCTGTAGATTGATTCACACGGAGAGTTTCTAGGTATTTGAGGGTCTGATAGAGAAGACCTGTTAGTGTGTGGAGGTGGGCCAGAGAGTTTTCCTCCTCCACATCGTGGTGGAGGAAAGTTAGCTCATTTTAGGCATCATCAGAATGGGGATTTGTGTAGGACATTCAAGCGGAACTACCCTCTAGACACTGAGAAAGTTCTGGGGTGCAGTGGGAGAGCTGATCCATGTCCTCTCAGTCACCCAGCTTCTCAGAGCTCGCAAGCTCCCAAGGGAGCAAGTGGAGCCTGTTCAGAGGTAGATTAGGACTAAGTCTTCAGCAGACAGCAGCTCCCCAGATACCTGACCTCGGTTTTCACTCATCATTGGGCATTTCTGTTTGGAACATCAGTCCTGGGGGCAGAGGGAGGCCTTTGGACCCTGCCGAGATGTGGGGAGGAGGCCTCATGCTTTCTGACGGGCTCCTTGTTTTGTCCTCAGGGCTTTACACCTCAGGAAGCCAGGAGGCCCCCCACATGTCAAACTGGCTGTCGAGTGGGACAGCTGTGTCAAGGAGCGGTGAGTTGGATGGGATTTGGCTCCAGCAGAGAGAGATGGTGCCTGGCAGTGCAAAGAAGCCTTCCTGTGCCCAGTTTCCCCCAGTGACTGCCAGGCAGTATGTGTGTCTTCTTGATGCCATGCAATCCATGCCTCTGAGCAACCCCAATGATCATTGTAGGTAAAAACAGTGATAATACAGGCAGACCTCAAAGATATTGGGGGGTTGGTTCCACACAACCACAACAAAACAAATATCGCAATAAAGTGAGTTGTAATCTTTTTGCTGGTGGAGGGTCTTGCCTTCGATTTGTAGAAAACACATCCGTGAAGCGCAGTCAGACCAGACACACCTGCGATAGTAGTGACGCTAGTGACAAGCGGTATCAGTGGTGGTGACAGTAGTTGGAGTGAACTGGCATGTGATGCTTACTCACCCACCCTGCGCTAGCCATTGCCCGGAGCACTTCATGCATTTGCAATTTGTTTTATCATTGTTACATTCTGTGAGGTGGGTTCTACTATAATCTACCTTTTCATG
Source organism: Anoura caudifer (assembly GCA_004027475.1). NCBI lineage: Eukaryota > Metazoa > Chordata > Mammalia > Chiroptera > Phyllostomidae > Anoura > Anoura caudifer. Next base: position 189,086 of record PVKU01001431.1, read on the forward strand.
TGTGGAAACTGAGGCACAGAGAGGTTAGCCAGGTGCCCAGTGTCATATAGCTCCTGCCTGACACAGCTGGGATTTGAACCTGTATTGTCCTTCTCTAGACCACACTTTTAATTACTAAATGTGGCTACTTCTGTAACAACAAGTGTATCAGCCCTACTTTGAAAAAGTATGTTTGGCAAGTATGTTTTTTAATCCTCGTCTGAGGATATGTTTTTATTGATTTGAGAGAGAGAGAGATCAATGTGATAGAGAGTCACCAAGTGGTTGCCTTCCATACACACCCAGACTGGGAATCGGACTTGCAGCCTTTGGTTATACAGGATGGCGTTCCAGCCAAATGAACCACCTGACTAGGGCCCAGCAAGTATTTATTAACCTCCTACTAGGTGGTAGGCCCTGTGCTGGGATGGGGAAACAGACAAGTCAAGGATGTGGGCGCTCGTGGAGCTGGTGGGACAGACAGACTCCTGGTATAGGAGGGTGAGTGCTGAGTCAGAGGATGTGGGCATGAGGTCCCAGCAGGGCACCTTCGCCTTGCCTGGTGGGTGCCTTCCACCCTGTCAGCTGTGAGCAGAGACTTAGGAGAGGCCCCCTCTGGAGGCGGGAAGCCTGAAGGGCATCTGTTCTCCCTCTGCAGCCTGTTCGGGAGCCTGCAGGAGGAGCTGGTCCAGGAAGCCGACAGTGTTTGGAGGCAGCAGCAGGCGCACCAGCAGCACAGCTGCACCTTGGACGAATGTTTTCAGTTCTACACCAAGGAAGAGCAGGTCCTGCCCTGGGGGTCTGCTCCCCAGCCAGGAGGGGGGCTGGTGCCTTTTGGTGGGTTGGCCCAGTGCCGTGGGGGTTTCACAGTCCTGGTGGCTTCCTTTGCAGCTGGCCCAGGATGATGCGTGGAAATGCCCCCACTGCAAAGCCCTCCAGCAGGGCATGGTGAAGCTTAGTCTGTGGACCCTGCCCGACATCCTCATCATCCACCTTAAAAGGTTCTGTCAAGTGGGTGAGAGAAGAAACAAGCTCTCCACGCTGGTGAAGTTTCCCCTCTGCGACCTCAACATGGCTCCTCACGTAGCACAGAGGAGTGCTGGTGCCAAGCCCGCGCCTGGCCCCTGGCCTTCCTGGAAGCAGCCAGTCTGCCTGCCCACCAGCTACCCCCTGGACTTCCTGTATGACCTATATGCCGTCTGCAACCACCACGGCAGTCTGCAAGGTGGGCATTACACAGGTGAGCTTTACCTCCTGGCTGCTGGCTGCCATGGCATGTGTCGTGGATGTGGCCTGGGTCTCAGGATGCCCCGTGAAGAGACACTCCTGGAATGCCTGGCCCACTTGGGCACCAACATGAGCTGAGCCCTTGCTCGCTGCACACCAGGCGTCTGCCACAGGGCGCGGGGCCTGGGCCAAGCCGCAGAGTTGAGTTAGGTTGGTGGTTGGAATATAAAGTTAGTGATGGCCTGAAGTCTGACCATATCAAGTATGGGAGGATAATTGTTAGAACCGAGAGTGACGTTTACCCTCCTGTGGGTCAGCAGGTAAGGACTCTTTCTTACCTGTAGGTTTTTTATTTCCATGCATACGGTTAACTGTTACCCTTCGGAGGAACTTGGGAGAAGTAGACGAATGAAGGACAGAAACGAAGAGCTGGGTGACTTGTTCAGTTGTCCTTCATCGCACATGGAAGTCTGTTCTAGAACAATACAAATTACTTCATTTTTTAAAAATGCTTTAAAATACTAGTTTTTCAGAAAGTGCACAGTTGTAGTGTACTAGTGGAAGATACTGGCCTGCAGAGAAATCCATGATCATCACTCATTTGTTCTGTGACAAACATTTATTAAGTGCTCGTTCTCTGCCGGACCCTGTGCTGGAGCTCCCGTGCTGAGGGAGACGGCTGCGAGTGCTGACTTCCCGGGCCTTCAGGCGGATTCAGGCACAGACAGTAAAAGGGGCTTGCCACTCCAGCACTTCCGCTACCTGGCTTTATGGAAAAGCAGCGGACTGATTATGTCTGTAATAGCAACATCCTCTCTGAGGATGTCACCTTTAGGTCAAGAGCTAAAGGAGGAGGTGGAACTGCCTCTGTGAGTAATGAGAGGAAGATCATTATGGGCAGAGCTACCAGTGTGTGCAAAGGCCCTGGGGCAGAGGTTTGCTCTGTTTGAGAACTGACAACAGCCTGTCATGGCTGAAGTGCAGTGATTCAGCCATGGGCTGGATGGGGCTGTATCAGAAGGGGCTATAAGCCATGGACAAGAGTTTGTGTTTTTTCTAAAAAGTGATAGGAAGCCATTAAAAGGTTTCAGGTAGAGAAGTGAAGGTGTAATTCTGATTACAAACTGAGGTAGTAGCTCTGCTCTGTGAAGAATGGATAGGAGAAAGCAAGAGTGGAAGTTATCATTCCAGTTAGGAGGATGCTTCTGGGGCTCAAGTGGGGCTTGGGCGATGACAGTCAGGGTGTTCAAGAGACATTTTGAAAGTGGAATCAGTAAAACTGGCTTTGAGGCTGGGTGTGGGGTGGAAGGGAAAGGGAGAGCACAGGTGAACTCCTAGGTGCCTGGCTGTGTGAGTGCAGGGGCCGCGAAGGACGGCCTATGGGCTGCATTCAGTCCAGCACCTGTCTTTGTATGGCTCATGAGGTAAAAGTAGTTTTTGCATTTTTAAAGTGGTGAAAAGAAGAACAAGAATATATAGCAGAGGCCGCATGTGCCATATGTGAGCTGCAAAGCTTAAAGTAGTTTCTCTCTGGTCTGTTACGGAGAAAACTGGCTGACTCCAGATTAGTGGGTCTTGGTACCATTCACTAAGATGTGGAGGGAAGGAGAACAGTATTTTGTTTTAATTGTTTGGAAGGTATTGAGAATTGTATCTATAGCATTTTTAAAATGTGTGGCTTTTATTCTTGGGTGGGAAAGAAGTATACCATAATTCCACTGCATATTTTCATTGCATACTGAATTAGATGTGCATTGTGCAGCTTTTCAGAAGAAATGGGGTGAATGTGGACATCATCATTTGGCTAAATAATTTGGGACTCTCTTGTACCAGAGAGTTTTCTTAAGCAAGGGCTACAACATAAGGGTTCAGTTTAAAGTAGCAACACACTTCATCAGAAAGCATCTGTGATCTGAGAGTATAACGGATTGATTTTGATTCCACAAAATTCATTTCTGGCTAAAAATGGACCCATATTTCTCATTCTGTTACAAACAGATCCATTTCTGAGCTATGACTGTGAGTATGTCTTCCTGCTTTTGGGGGCTTCAGTAATGGGTCTTGGGGTTTGCACCTGCAGCCTATTGCCGGAACTCTCTGGACGGCCAGTGGTACAGTTACGACGACAGCACGGTGGAATCACTCCTAGAAGATGAAGTCATTACCCGCGGGGCTTACATCCTGTTTTATCAGAAACGGAACAGCATCCCTTCCTGGTCAGCCAGCAGCTCTGTGAGAGGTAGGGCTGCCACTCGTGACAGCACAAGGGAGAACTGGGAAGTCACTGTAAGAACTGGGAAGATTCTTAGTTGAACACTGAGGACCAGAAGAGGTAGGCAAGGATCTGCAAGAGGAAGCTATGGCTGCTGCTACAGAGGTGTGAACATACGGGCTAGAATCCCGTCTGAAAGGCTGTGGAAGAGTCACACTGAAATCTAAGGAAGGGGAAAGGAGTAATGTTTGGTACACATGGCAGGTGACTCTTGGTGGTGTGGGATTTCATATTCCCAGTCTCATTCATGTGAGGCTAGATTTTATTTCATTTTACTTTTTATTTACTTATTTTTAGAGAGAGGAGAAGGGAGGGAGAAAGAGAGGGAGAGAAACATTGATATGTGAGGGATATATTGATCGGTTGCCTCTCGCATGCCCACCCCTAGGGACCTGGCCCGAACCAGGCATGTGCCCTGACTGGGAATCAAACCAGTGACCTTTTGGTTCACAGGCCAATGCTCAGCCACTGAGCCACACCAGCCAGGGCTCAAGCTAGACTTTAATTAAGCTTGTGCAGTATCAACCTGCATGAGTCCTGTTAGAAAGGGAGGGGCAGTTATGAAGGCTGCAGGGTCTTCATAGGAAACGTAGCTGCTTAACTACATTTAATGCCCAATAGTGTATTTATTAGCTAACCCTAACCTCAAAATTGCTTGGAACTCTGGAGGAAATAAAGGATCAAAGTTGACCTTTTTATGTGATTTATTTCATTTTATAAACTAGTCATCCTTATCTTTGGGATGAAAGAGAATTTTTTTTAATTACTTAGATTTTCTCTCCGCTAATTGTTGGAAAATGGCCAAATAAAGATAAGATGCACCCTAAAAGATCTAAGAATCAACCTTAACGCAAAGTCTGCCTCCCTGTTACAGGAGATAGATGTAGAAAGAATGAAAAACATACCACATCTGGAAAACAAGTTGGTGACAAGTAACTTCATGGGAAGCATGTCAGTGCTCATCGGTGTCCCTTTCTGTGCCCGAACGCCTGTCCCCAGGTTTTCAGCACAGTCACACAGTCAGTGGCAGGTTTCTCCTCTGGTCCTCACCTTTCGTGTGTGCAAGTCTGTAGTTCCAGGGCTCAGGGCGGGAATCTGGCGGTGAGAAGCGCCTCGGGGAGCCCAGAAGGATGGAGTGGGCCCTGCCATCGCTCTCTGTGCTTCCTCTGCAGGTTCCACCAGCTCCTCCTTGTCCGATCACTGGCTGGTGAGGCTCGGGAGCTGCAACGGGAACCTGAGGGGCAGCCCGTTGTCCTGGAACTCTGCCCCCAGCCCCTCCAAGCCCCAGGTGCCCCAGCCCCCCGTTGTTACAAACAGCCCCTCCAGTCAGAAAAAGGGTATGTCTTATCATGTTGGTTAAATTTGCTGATTTTATTTTCATTTTCCTTAATGACCTTTGCTCCTTGTCTTGATGAGAATGTTGGCATTTCATGGCCTTGAATATTCAGTGTCCATCGTTATGAGAGGTTTATTCATCTCTCAAATGGGATCTTCCACACCCCAGCCCGTGCCTACCTCCCCTGCCCACTCTAGCGACAGGTGCACACCTTCTGCTCCCTGGAGCTGACTGGCTAACGAGGAAGACAACACAGAAACTAGTAAACAAATACAATGACACAGTGTAAAGAAGGGACAAGGATGAAGTGGTAAATCATCATAGAAGAAAACACTGAGGCCTGGGGTGGGGGAGAAAGGATGCAGAGGGTGTGTGGGGGAGGCCCTTCCAGGAAGGTGGTAACTTTGGAGCAGAGTGAGTAAGTGAGTCCTGGAGAAGTCGGGGAGTGAGCGTGGAGTATGTGCGAGGGGCGGAAGACACCAGAGCTGTGGCTGGGGCAGAATGAGTGACGAGGGTGACTGAGGTAACCAGGGGCCGGGCCATGATTTATCTCTGGCCCATGAACTAAGTTCACATTTTATCCCAAGTACAGAGAGTAGGTTTTGGGGAATTTTGAGTGCGGAAGTAATCGATCTGACATATATATATGATTTTATTTATTTTAGAGAGAGGTTAAGGGAGGGAGAAGGAGAAGGAGAGAAAGAACCATGTGGGAGAGAAACATCAAACAGCTGCCTCTCACATGCCTGCAACTGGGAACCAGGCCTGCAACTGAGGCATGTGCCCTGACCGGGAATTGAACCAGGAGCTTTCAGTTTGTGGGATGATGCTCAACCCATGGAGCAACACTAGTCAGGGTTGATACATATTTTTAAAAAGTCTATTCTGCCTGCCATGTGGAGAATGCCTCACAGAGGTGAAAGAGTGGAAGACAGGAGGCCCGTTAGGAGGCTTGTGATTGTCCAGGTGAGAGACAGTAGTGGCGTGGATGAGGCTGATGGGTGGGAGAGAGATTCTGGATATGATTGAAGACAGAGCTAAGGGATTTGCTGATGAGAGAGAAAGTGAGTTATCAAGGAGGACTCTGCTTAGTTGGCATCTAAATGACTAGGTGCTTAGGTTAGCAGTGCAGTTTATGAGATGGGAAAGCGCTGGGTAGGAAATGGTCAGTTTTGGAGAGAAATCAAGAAATTTGCGTCTTCGCTGGGTAGCTCAGTTGGTTAGAGCATCATCTGATACGCCTAGGTTGCAGGTTGGATCCCCAGTCAGGGCATGTGTGGCAAGCGGCCAATCAGTGTTTCTCTCACATTTATGTTTTCCTCTTTCTGTCTCTGTCTGTCTCTTTTTCTCCATTTCCCTATCTCTAAAATCAGTTTTAAAAAAGCATGTCCTTAGGTGAGTATTTAAAAAAAATAACCTCAAACCATGAACACAAATGTTTTAAAAAATTGTGGCCTGATAATTTGGGACTCTTGGAAGACATTCAAATGCAGATGATTACTAAGGATTGGAGATGAAAATCTGAGTCCTCAGCACATAGATGGAATTTCAAGCCATGGGGCTGGCTGAGCTCCCCTAGGGACACAGTTAAGGTAGAAAAGAGTAAAGACCTTCCACAGACCCTGGAGCTCTCTGCCACGTAGGGGTTGGGTAGAGGCAGAGAGGTCAGCCAAGAAGTAGAAAGAGCAGCCAGTGCGATAGAAAGAAACCTGGGTGAATGTAAGTCACAGATGCGGAAAAGAAAAAAAAGTCTTTCAAGGAGGAAGTGGCCAGCCACGTCATGCATTGTTGAGAGGCTAAGATGAGGGTGGGTAAGTGACCGTCAGGGTGGAAGGTCACCAGGGACTGGCCAAGTGCATCTGTCATGGGTTGGAGAGCAGCTGTAAGAGGTGGAGAAGACACTGGGCTGAAGGAGTCTCCGTGGGTTCACACTTGCCAAGGACTAATTGCAGGCTCGGTAGCTCAGGAGTGTGGCCTTACGGCAGTTTTTCTTTTTCTGCCCAATAGGAAATAATAGATCGCTTTAACACTCAGATGATCCAGGCTAGAGAGGAAATGGGATGAGAGTGCAGGAGAGCAAGGTGGCAGCCACAGAGACAAAGTCCCTCAGTGGGAATGGTGTGGTCTGTCTGTCTGTCTGTCTTTATCCTCTGTGCTCCTTCAGTCAGAACATGGCAACATGTCGTGATTACTTTTAGTTTCCATGTTTCCTATTAGTACCTGATTTAGTTTTTTAAATAAAAAATTTTAATTGAAGTATTATATATGCACATAGTAGTATTAATCACAAGTGTTGTATCTGATTCATTATCATGAAACAAGCATACCCTTGTAACTATCACCCAGATTAAGGAATAGAAAGTTCCAGGTCCTCCCTACCCACTTATGTGTCTCAAAATCGTTACATTTCCCTCCTTTCCAGGGGGAGGTCTTAGTCTCACTTCTAACACCTGTTTTGGAACTTTGTATATGTGGAGTCACATAGTATGCATTCTTTTTTATTTGACTTCTTTTGCTCCACATTATATTTGTGAGATTTATATATGTTGTGTATAGCAATGCTACTTTCATTTTATTCCATTGTTCAAAAAAACAAAAACCAAAAAAACCCTCAGAGACATACAGTTTCCTATACAGAAGTTTGATTGTGTATGAGAGAGAGTGAGAGATGTTGTCAGCTGCTGACTACTGCCAATTTTAAAGTGAAAGCAAAAGCAGGGATTTGGAAAAGAAGGCCTGGTGCGTGGAGCGAGGAGAGCCACCTCCTTGTCTCTGAGAGTTCATGGGCTGTCTGGACTCACCTGGAGGAGTTCAGGAGCCTGGTCATCAGGAGCAGCACCTTGAGTCATTGTAGATTTATGGATTCTTGAGTTATTTGTGGGTTTTCCCAAAATCCATGCAAATTTTGCTGTGGAGCACACACAGAAGGCTGTCTGACAAAACATCTGCCAGTGTCCTTCCACAGGTGGCTGCCACTCCCAGCATCCAGACCTCCCTCATGGCCGGGCTGCAGCATCCTTTGTTTGCTTGTTCTGTTGTGGTTAGACACTGGGGTTGCTTCCAGTCTGCACTGTTACTGGCAGGACTGCTGTGAACTTTCTTGTTCCTGTCGTTTTTTGTGCCTGTGTCCATGTTTCTGTTGAGTATATACCTGGGAGTGGAATCACTGGGACACAGTGGATGTGTTTTTTCATCAGCTGCTTATTTCTTTATACTTTATGTTTCCATTTTATCCGAGTGGCCCATGCAGTCCTGGCGTGCACCTGACTCTTGTTCCATATCTGTGAGCGAATAAATAGAATGGTAGAATCTTAAAGCTGCACATGGTTTTAAGTTATCATTTACCCCAATCCTCTGGCTTGGAACAGTTTATGCACGACATTTGGTTAATAATTCTTCAGTGTCTGGCATTTGGACTCTCAGCGTTTCACTCTCAGACGGACGCTGATCGGCACCTCTATGTGCATATCGCGTTTGTCCCGCTTCCTTAGAACACGTTTCCGTGTGGGCATGCTGTTTCATGCATTGTGTTCTGACTCACCTGCCGGCCATTTCTCTTTCTCTGTTTGCAGGACTGCACATTTAGAGTAGTGTGTCTAGAACAAAAAAGGCGTTCTCTCCCCAGCTTCTCCGTCCCCTGCAGCATGAGCCTCTGCCAAGCTCATCACTTCATCCCAGTCCTGATCAGTGGTACATGACCTCAGGCTGTTTCTCGGTTCTCCCAAGGAAAAATATGTTTCACGCCTCACAAGGAGGCAACTTCAAAAGGTGGCTCAACTCTTCAACCTGGTACTCAGAGTGGGTGGGGCGTGGCTCCAGAGGACTCCCCAGAGAGAGGGGCCAGGGTGGGACAGGTGACACTGAAGAACACTGGCCTCCCGGCCCTTGCAGGTGTTCCATTGATCTCATCTAGCCGTCGGACTCTCTAGGAGAGGCGACTGAACAGCCCTTTTACAGAGCACAAAGCTGAGTCCTGGAAGTACCCGGTCACAAGCTTGCGCCCAGAAAGTGGCAGGACTGCAAATAGTCGCCGCTCCCTACGGCTGCCGGAGTCTGGTCTGTGTGCTTAGACATAAATTCCAAATTTGAGTTGATTCCTTTCAGACACTGTTTCCAAAGGGAGTTTTCCCTCTTGGGGTTAGAATAAAATAACAATAGATTTTGAAATCTGTTTGAGAAGCTCTAAGGTGGTTGAAAATATAGCCTTTTTAAGTCTTGTTCTTACTAAATCTGGGCTAGATCAAAATCTAGGCTACAGGTGTTCAGCAGTGGTTGGCCCGGCTTCCTCTCCCCATGGCTATGGGAGAAGGTTTTTACTGTCAAAGGCAGGGATGCTGAATGTTTGCCATGCCCAGGGACGATGTTGTTCAGCACGGAACTGTCCCTCCCAAATGCCGGCAGTCCTCTGGAGAAACCCTGGAAGCTTGGGAAATCCATCCTTCCAGGTGCTCTGGTTATGGGAAGCTGTAATAATGAAGGTGTTTTATTTCACTTAGCATAATGCTCTCTAGATCCATCCATACTGTTGTAAAGGGTAAAATTTTCTTCTTTTTTTACGGCCGAGTAGTATTCCATTGTGTAAATGTCCTGTGGTGGTTTTATCCAGTCATCTACTGATGGATACTTGGTCTGCCTCCATATCTTGGTGATTGTAAATAATGCCACAATGAACATAGGGGTGCTTATGTTCTTTGAATTAGTGTTTTGGGTTCCTTCGGATATATTCCCAGAAGTGGGATTGCTCAGTTTAAAGTCAGATCCATTTTTAATTTTTTGAGTGAATTTCATACTGCTTTCCACGGTGGCTGCACCAGTCTGCATTCTGACCCACAGTGCAAAAGGATTCCCCTTTGTCCACATCCTCATCAGCACTTGTTGTTTGTTGATTTATTTATTTATTTTTATTTTTTACCTTATCTGGGAAGTGCTTTATCTGCCTTTCCATTCTTTTTTAAAAATATATTTTATTAATTATGCTATTACAGTTGTCCCATTTCCCCCACTTTATTCCCCTCTATCCTGCACACCCTCTCCCACCCTCATTCCCCCTCTTTAGTTCACATCCATGGATCATACATAATAAGTTCTTTGGCTTCTACATTTCCTGTACTATTTTTAACCTCCTCCTGTCTATTTTCTACCTACCATTTATGCTACTTATTCTCTGTATGTTTTCCCCTTCCCTCCCCCTCCCACTTTCCCACTGATAATCCTCCATGTGATCTCTATTTCTATGATTTTGTTCCTGTTCTAGGTGTTTGCTTAGTTTGTTTTATTTTGGTTTTAGATTCAGTTGCTGATAGTTGTGAGTTTGTTGTCATTTTACTGTTCATAGTTTTTTATCTTTTTCAATTTCTTAGATAAGTCCCTTTAACATTTCATATAATAAGGGCTTGGTGATGATGAACTCCTTTAACTTGACCTTATCTGGGAAGCACTTTATCTGCCCTTCCATTCTAGATGATAGCTTTGCTGGATAGAGTAATCTTGGATGGAGGTCCTTGCCTTTCATGACTTTGAATATGTCTTTCCAGCCCCTTCTTGCCTGCAAGGTTTCTTTTGAGAAATCAGCCGCTAATCTGATGGGAACTCCTTTGTAGGTAACTGTCTCCTGTTCTCTTGCTGCTTTTAAGATTTCCTCCTTATCTTTCATCTTGAGTAATTATGATGTGCCTTGGTGTGTTCCTCCTTGGGTCCAAATTCTTTGGGACTCTCTGAGCTTCCTGGACTTCTAGAAATCTATTTCCTTTGCCAGATTGGGGAAGTTCTCCTTCATTATGTTTTGAAATAAGTTTTCAATTTCTTGCTCTTCCTTTTCTCCTTCTGGCACCCCCAGGATTCAGATGTTAGCACATTTAAAGATGTCCTGGAGGTTCCTAAACCTCTCCTCATTTTTTTTGAATTTTCGTTTTTTCATTCTGTTCTGGTTGAATGTTTCTTTCTTTCTTCTGGTCCAAGCTGTTGATTTGATTTCCAGTTTCCTTCCTGTCACTGTTGGTTCCCTGTACATTTTCCTTTAATTCACTTTGCATAGCCTTCATTTTTTCATCTAATTTGTGACCGTATTCAACTAATTCCGTGAGCATCCTGATGACCAGTGTTTTGAACTGTGCATCTGATAGGTTGGCTATCTCTTTGTTGCTAGTTGTATTTTTTTCTGGAGCTTTGATCTGTTCTTTCATTTGGGCCATTTTTTTGTTGTTGTTGTTTCAGCGTATGTGTTATGTAGTGAGCGGCAGAACCTTAGGTGTTCACCAGAGTGGGGCAACCCCAGTTGCTGTATTGTGACGCTGTGTGGGGGAGGGGTCCAAGAGGCAACAGTGCCACTTGCTCTGCTCTCTGCCGGTTTTCAGTCACTTCCCCTGCTACCCACAAGCAAATTGGGCCCTTCTGGTGCTGATTCCCAGGTGGGTGGGTTTGTGTACGTTCTAGGACCCTGTGGCTCTGTCCAATGAACTCTTCTGTGAGGCTGGGAGTTTCTCCTGTTGCTGCCTCACCTGCCACAGGTGTTTTCAATTGGTGGTTTGAGGCTTTATTTCTCCACACTGGAACCCTGGGTTTCATGGTCTGTCTTGCTCCCCAGTTGTTCCTCCTGGTTTATTTGCACTCAAATGTGGGTCCATCTAGTCCGCAATCCACCACCAGCTACTGCCTTGCCACGAGTCCTCTCCTCCTGGCTGCCCTTCTCCATCCCTCCCACCGGTCTGGATGAATGTTCCTTGTTTAACTCCTTGGTTGTCGGACTTCCATACAGTTCCATTTTTCTGTCAGTTCTGGTTGGTTTTTGTTTTTAAATTTGTTGTTGTCCTTTTGGTTGTGCGAGGAGACACAGTATGTCTACCTATTCCTCCATCTTGGCTGGAAGTCTGTTGATTTATTGATGACAACCATTCTGACTGGTGTCAGATAGTATCTCATGGGGTTTTAATTTTCATCTCTGATGATTAGTGACATTGAGCATCTTTTCATTTATGTGTTGGCCATCTGTATGTCCTCTTTGGAGAAGTGTCTATTCAGGTCCTTTGTCCATTGTTTAATTGGGTTTTGGGTTTTGGTGTTTGTGTGTGTGTGTGTTTGTGTGTTTTGTAAGTACTTTATAAATTTTGGATATTAACTCCTTATCAGATGTATTGGCAGATACATTCTCCCATTTTAAACTAAAATGAATGGATTCAAGTTTTGAAGTGCTGCACCCTATATAACTGAGGACAGGTGTCAGAGAGGCTGTATAAGAAAAGGATATAAAAACAGCTTACCTTTGTGACTATTACAGAGCCGACCATTTGAAAAAAGTGCTGGTAGTAAGTTTTTTCCCCAGTAGTAAGGTGTCCTGGGACTTCCTTGGGTTTTCAGTGGTACAGGTACTGCCATGACAAGTTTCTATTTTGGCATTAATTGGGTCTCACAAGTTTTGTTTACTTACTTTCAGTGATTTCCAGATAGTATGTTATTTCAGTTCTGATTTCCTCTTTGATCTAAAGGTTATCTGGAAGTTTCAAGTATTTAAGATTTTTTGTCACCTTTTTAGCCTTTATTTCTAGTTTTGTGGATTGTCATCCAAAATTCCCTTTTGTGATCATGTAAGTGCATGAGTATTATTTTGTAGATGTTCTGTGTACATATAAAATAATGCCTGTCATCTGTTTGAGGGATGTGAGTTTTATGCCATTACTTTTAAATTAGGTGAGTTGATGGTTGTATTTAATTCACTATGTATTTGTATTGACCTTATGTGGGACTGCCTGGCAAGGACAGAGGGGTATGGACACTTTCTTGAATATCTGTGTTTTTAAATCAAGTTCTCCAAGAACTTTAATACTTTTTGTTTTAAATGTAGACTTATGTATTAGCCATTTTGCTAATAGGTGTCTCTAAGCTGATGACTGTTAGATCTTCTTTATAAATTGTGTCTTTCTCATTATAATGTTGATCTTTATCCTGCTTAATGCTTTTAATCTTAAATTCTACCTTGTTCAAGATTAATAATTATACCCCCTCTCCCTTTCTTTTTGTTTGCATTTACCTGGTATCATTTTACCTTTCTCTTTTGCTCTATGAATATTTATTTTAGAGTTAGTTTTAAGTAGTTTGTAAACAGTATGTGCTTTTTTAATGTCAAAAATTCAGAGTCTATCTTATAATGGGGAGAATTCAGTCTATTTATATTTAATATAACAACCACATAACTTGATTCCATCTCATTTAAAACTTTGTCTATTGCTTGTTTCTTTTTTCTTATTTTTTGACTGATTTGATGATGTTGCTATCTGTTCCCTGTTTTCACTTGTTCTTTGGAAGTTCTTTTCCACCTTGCTAGGTGTTGCTTTATGTTTCCGAGTGTTTATAATCAAATGTGGATATGAGAAGCCAACAATTTTCTGTGAGCCCTTCTGTTTCCTCACAGCTTTCTCTCCTGCCCCCAGTGACATGAGACGTACGTAATGGTCCACATCACCCTCCACTCAAGAGCTTGGAAACGCTTTCATGCGTTCCCTCTGGGCTATCTTAGGAACTCCCGCCTCAATCCCCGCCTCTCAGATTTTGCTGAGATGGTTTAATGGTTTCAATTGGTGGTTTGAGGCTTTATTTCCCCGCACTGGAACCCTGGGTTGCATGGTCTGTCTTGTTCCCCAGTTGTTCCTCCCGGTTTATCTGCACTCATATGTAGGTCCGTCTAGTCCATAATCCACCAGCAGCTACTGCCTTGCCATGAGTCCTCTCCTCCTGGCTGCCCTTCTCCACCCCTCCCACTGGTCTGGATGAATGTTCCTTGTTTAACATTAGATCTAATCACATTAACATGTGATTAGAACTCCTCTTACTGTACCTTTCCCCTCCCAGTGCCCTCATGTAACAGTGTTACATGTGCTGAGACCATCTGACCCACATGTGGGTGGATGGTCCACTGAATACCACTGACTGTCTTCTTTCCCTTACCCTCTATCTTTATTTTATTTTATTTAAAAAAATTTTTATTGCTATTCTGTTACAGCCGTCCCAATTTTTCCCCTTTGCCTTCCTCCGCCCAACCCACCCCCTACTCCCACAGTCAGTCCCCACATTGTTGTCCATGTCCATGAGGTCTCCGTTCTGATTCCTCAGTTTGGTCAGAGTTCTTTTGGGGATGCACGATATGTTCTCTAACTCTTTGTGCAGTCACAGGTATTTTCTTTCACTTGGGAATGAATGGCAGCTTGGCTGGTTGGAAGACTCTTGGGTTGCAGTCTTCTCCTCTCAGGTGTCTGCAGATGCTTTCCCACGGTCCTCCAGGCCTCGGGGGTGCAGGTGAGAAGCCCATTCTTTTTCACAGGAAAGTCACTTGTTCTCTCTGGCTGGAAGCCTTTAAGATTCTGTCTTTGACCTTGGAGTTTACAAATTCTACCAAAACATGCCTAGGTGTGTATATTGTTCATCAAACCTACTTAGAATTCAAGGAGGCCTCTCTTTCTACAGATGCAGGCTTTTCCTTAGAGAAATATTCTTTTCTGGTATTTGTTTAATTATTTTCTCACCTACTTATCAAATTCCTATTATTTGCCTATTGGGTCCCCTAGATCTGTCCTCTAAGTCTCCTACGTTTTCCCTATGATTTCTCTCTTTGTCATTTTGCTGTGATGTGAGATCTTGCTTTCACAATTATGTGATTTTCAAAAATTTCATAAATTTCAGAATAGTTTCAGGCCACTAATTTGAGTTCCAGCAGTGACTATGAATGTTTTTATTTACTGAATTTAAAAACTTGAAGGTTGTATTTTCAGTCTTCTGTTGTTTCATATTTGAATCTCCTTGAAAACTTTAATTTTAAGCTGTTTGTTTCCTCCATTGGCTCCATTTCATTAAGGGGCTGTGCTGATGGTTGCATATTCTCATCCTGTGATCGCTGGACCCCCTTATGTGAGTTGTTGTTTTTCTACTTCCCCACTTCTCCCTTCGGGGCTCCCCTCCACCCTCTATGGAGCAGAGATTATTGGAGTGGGGGAAGGGGCAATGGCCTCAGCTCCTGAGCCAGCCTTTCTCCACCCCAGCCTTGTCCTTGGGTCTGAGTCTCAGGGGAAGAAGGCCCAGCTCATCTGTAGCTTCTCCTTGTCTTCTAAATTTTTGAGGGCCAGGCTTGCCCCAGGTTGCACTCAGCAACTCGAGACAGAGATGTTGTCTCCCAATGAGGCCAGGGCTCAGAAGAAGATGAAGACCCCTGGTAGGGACCCATCTCACCCTTGATTCCAACCGTGGTGGTCTCTTTCCTGTTTGCCTGACCCACCAAGCTTACCTGTGCCTCAGGGCCTTTGCAGTTTGCCACTCCCTCTGCCTGGAGCATGCTCTCCCCAGATCTCCAAGTGGCTTCTTCCCTCCCTTCACTCAGGTCTCTCATCACTCACTGACCTCCCTGTACCCCCCCCTCTCTTCCTCATAGCTCTTATCATTACATCCCATGAGATCATATATTTTTGTCTTTTGTCAAACCCCATAAGGTACAAACACTTTGTATGTTTTCAACAACTGTATCCCCCATGCTGAAAACTGTCCTTAGCGCATAATACGCTCTTATTAAATAGTTACTGAATGCATGAGTGAGTGGAAGTCGGTGGAGAGATGGAAGGCACTGGACTAGGAAAAGTCTAGCCCCTGCTCACTGCACACACTGTGAGGCCCACTCAACACCTGATTTCATTGGCCAAAGATAAAAAGTCTCATAGGAACAGATGTGGAACTTCCCAGGGCCGTTTCTGCGCCCCCTGGGCTACTGTGTGGGTGGGGCTGTGTTGGGGGCCATGCCCACCAGCTGCTTGGGTGCCCTTGGTGTGAGGAGGTCTTTTGTGGGCCTGGGAAGCTCGTCATACATGTTTTGGAAAACCTTCAGGAAAAATGACCTTCAGGAAAAATTTAACTGTTGGTATTGTCAGGGTAACTTGAGACTCTAGGCCCTTTCTTGTTTTCAAGCCAGACTGGTTGTGAGCAAGGTCTCAAATTCCATGGGGCTGGGATGGGGGTAGTAGGGGAGGACCAGTACTCAGAGGTCTCTGAACACCTCCTCCACCTCTGGCTCCCAGCACCTCCAGGGAGGAGCAGTGGGACTTACCCTCCCCCTCCCCCAGAAGCAAGATTATTTGGTAAGCACTAAGCACTGCATTTCCTATTCCCTCCGTACTTTGCGGTTTATTTCTCCATTTATCTAAAGCTCCGGCTCTCTCTCAGCTCCTGTTATAGCACAGTAAATAGAACGAAATAAAATAAAGATAACTAAGGTGCTCTGCCACCGCTGGCTTGAGAAAGGACTCGTCTGGGCGTCCGCAGCTCCCAAGAAAAAGAGGTGGGGAGGTGATGTGGGCCGGCATCGGCCTTTCATACCAGGCAGAATGGGAGGCCGACACTGCAAGGCCCTGCCAAGCCATTTGCCACCTGCCAGGGCTGCGGGCTGCGTTTTTTCTTGATTTGAAAAGCTGAAAGTCACAGCTTTGTCCTCTTAACACAAAGGTTCTCTTTCTGTCCTTGTCAGGGCTATGGAAAAGGAAAATAAGTTAACACATCTCTGACCCCAGAACTTTTTTTTCCTCTGAGTTATGGGAATTTATTGGTGCACTAATGGCATCAATCCAAACTGAAATTACAAAGTATTTTGGGTGCAATGGTGTCTATTGCTGGCTACCCTAAAAAAATGCTCTGAAGGGAAAAAAAATACCAAAATTGATATGTGCATAACTTGAAGGGTAAAGCTCTCAAGGATCCTCTGAGATGCTCTGAAAGCTGCCCTGTCATTCATGGGAGTCCAACCACCTCTGCCTTGCGGTGATTTCTTACTGGGAAGCCTGGCTGAGGTGTGCTGCCTCTCCCTTTGCCTGCAGACAACACGTGACCCTTGTACCGCCGGCCTCTGACCTCCCTGAGCTCTCCCCATGCTCTGTGAGTCTGGTCCCTCTCCACACAGCATGTCCCAGCCGGTGCACCACTGCTCATGGGCCTTCTGGGGACAGTGGTTCTGCCTCGTTGTTGGAGCTGATCCCGGGATGAGAGGACAGCCGCGGGCTCCGGCTTGCGTGGCCTCCCTGGGCTCTTCCTCAAGTGCCTGTACTGACTGCCCTTGTACCGCATGGCTTGTGCGTCTCAGTGGGAGGGTTCTTTCTCAGAGATCGCAGGCATCCTGTAAACCAAGTTGTCTTGATGGTACAATGACTGCTGGCTTTCTTTTTTTACTTTTTCATTGGGTTAAAATACACAAAATAAACAAAGTTTACCATCGTCACCATTTTTAAGCGGACAATTCAATGGTATTAAATGCATCTACCTGTTGTGCAGCTGTCACCACCGTCCGTCCCCATAACTCTTCATCTGAAGCTCTCTACCCGTTCAACGCTGCTCCCCGTTCTCCCCTCCAGGGCCCCTGGCCATCGCCTTGCACTCTTTCTGTCTCTGACTGAGGCCACTGTCAGTAACTCATAGAGTGGAATCGTACAGGATTTGTCTTTTTGTGACAGACTGTTCAGGACCCCCTGAGATTCCATATGAATTTTAGGATGGGTTTTTCTATTTCTGCAAAAAACCTCGTTGGGACTCCGATAGGGCTTGCTTTGGCTCTGTAGATTGCTCTGCATAATGCTGACCTTTTAACAACATTAAGTCTTCTAATCCTCAAATGTGGGATGCGTTTCCACTAATTTGCATCTTCTTTAATTTCTTTTGGCAATGTTTTATCATTTTTATTGTACAAGTCTTTCAGCCCCTTGGCTATGTTAATTCCTAAATATTGTGTTCTCTTTGATGCTATTGTAAATGGAATTGTTTTTGTAACTGAACACGTGTTTCATAAGAAAAACATGTGCAGCCTTGGCTTTATATATGTTTCCTTCAGGAATGTTGAGATATAGAAAAGAATTGAGAGGAAAATCAGTCATAGCATCCCCATCACCCTCCCCACACCTTGTCATTTTGGTATGTATTTCTCCATACTTGTTTTATGTTTTCGCATGCATGTATCATATGTGTATGTCCACATTTGCACACATATATGAATACATATTTTTGCAAGTTGGGTTACACTATGTTTCTTTAGACTGTTCTCGCTTAACAGTTTACAGTCACACCTCAGTGCGTGTTGTCTCCAGGCCTCCTTAAACCTGGCACTCGGTGCCTGCTCAGGACTGGCCACACTCGCTAGAACCTGTGTGACTCATAGCACTGCCGGTAAGAGAAAATGCTTCATCACTTGGTACTTGTAGGTTTCAGCACTCGTCAGGAGTTCTGGAATGAATCACCGATGAGTACCGAGGTACTGTGTGTCAAAAACATCTTTCTAACTGAACATAGATGTTGAAAACACCCAAAGGAGGCATATGTGGCAGCACACAGTTCGTTTTTGTTCTTTTTGGCCCAGGGTAGCATATCTGAGATTCTTGCATTTGAGAGGTATGAGCACCTAATTTGATGTGGAAAAAATAAGTCCAACAAATAAAATTTTGCTGAGTGTTCTGTTTCATGGAAATATTTAAAGGTGAATGAAAATAATGGTAAATCTTAGGGCTGGCTGCCTCAGGGATGGGGCCTTATCAGGAGTTTGCACAGCGTGGGCTTGTGGTGGCTCTGCCTTTTGGCACTTCTTTGCCCTGTGGCTTCAGATATGTAAAGGGGTTCAGTGGAATAGTGAGTGACTATGTGGTGCCCCCAGGGCAGGAGCCGTAGTGTCCCCAGTGCCCAGCACAGGCCCTGATGCCTCAGAGGTGCTCAGTCAGTGCTTGCCCGGTGGCGCGTTGCTGTTCCTCTGGCCGCAGCTGGAGGGACAGTTGGGCACTGATGCTGTTGGTGTGTCTTTCAGGAGGCCTGGAGTCCAGGCCTTTTATACGAGGCATAAAAGGTCGAAGCATCAGCATGAAGGTGCCCGCTCCTTCCCGAGACAAGCAGGGGGCCTTCACCACCATGCCCCTTCGGTGGTCTTTTGGACGCAGAGAGAAACCACTCGTTGCGTCTGTTGAGTTGGTGGAGTACTTGGAGTCCAGACGGAGACCCCGATCTACAAGCCGGTCCATCGTACCACTGTTGACAGGTGCCACTGGCGGGGATGAGGAGGCAACTGTGCCGCTGTCAAATGCCACTGTCTCTGCTAAGGGTGAAGACGGGGAGCAAGCCAACAAAAGGGTACTGGCCGAAGCACCCTGCCCTTCTGGCCACCTTAGCCACCATGCAGTCCCTGGAACCTTGGATGGTCTAAATACAGCAAGGAGACCCAAGGAACATGCCAGACAGGATGCCAGGCTTCCCAAGCAGTTTGACCTGTCTCTCACGGTCGTGCCCTCAGCAGAGAATGAGAGAGGGGCCCAGCCAAAGGACCAGAGGACTGTGAACTGGAAGGGAACAGGCCAGGCGGGGACCAGCAGCAGAGCACCTTCCCCCAAGGAGGCGTGGAACACGGGGGCCAGTGCAGACACTTGTCGAAATTCCTCAGCAAAGGTCAGGGCTGAGGTGGAGGGAAGGGACTCTGAGACACACAGACTCTCGCAGAGGACCCTCACCCTTCTGAGGTCGGTGTTTTGGAAGGAGAACAAGAAGAATGGCAGGGCCGAGGTGGCCCCCCAGGTGGCCCCAGTCTCCCTGGGGAGTGACAGGCTGAGCCCAGCTGTGAATGAGCAGGCTGCAGTCTCACCCTCTTGCCCGAGGATGTCAGACAGCCTGGCCAAGGGCCTGGCCGGCCACCTGGAGGGCACTGTCCGGTCTGCGCCCAGCTCCCTCCACCTCCCACGCAAGGCCAGCCTGAGCCCAAGGGCCAGTGTCCTGAGCACATCTCAGAGGAGTGTTCCCAGGGAGCAGACTTCCTTGGGCACCTTGAAAAAGGTGAAGTACCACACTCTTTCCTTAGACCGAAAGAAAACATTACCAGAATCCAGCTTTTGACGTGGTATTCCAGTGTTGTGTAAAGCTGGCATTCTCTCAACTCCGCACCGTGCAGCTGCAGGCAGCCTGTGTTGAGAGTGAGATTTTGAGGAGCTACTTGTCTTGTGATCCCTGAAAAATAAATTTTTTTTTGATCTCCACATCTAGATTTCCAACGCCTCATATTCAATTATCCTCCTGTGTTGCTGGCTGCTTTTATCCTTACAGGACACTAGAGAGCGCCATTGGGCCATCATTACTATTTCAGGGCAGGAACTGCAGTTTTGTTTAGATAATGCCAGGGCCTGAGAACCTGTGCTGAAGAGTGATTGGATGTGGGCAAACCTTACACCATAACTCTGTAGGGAAGCCTAGTCGGTATGAATTTTCAGTATCAAATCAGATATTGTCATTGGCTTCTCCTATTTAAATTTTTTTTGTGTATTTTAAGTAGTTGAAAACAGGAAAACCTTTCCCTTTTAATGCTTCTCTGAGATAAAACATTAAAGACGCAAAACCAAAAAAGTGGTAGTGACCAGAAGACAACATTCTAGGAGAGCGAGATGATGGAGATTTTAGGAGACTCTTTAATGTGTAACAAAATATTGTATTAAAGGTTTTCAAGGTATTTAAAAAAGGTAACTATTTTGATACTAGGACAAAAGGAAGGTTTTTTTTTTAAGTTGAAGTATGAGATCTACATACAGTTTTAATAAAAGCCCATCAGTGAAACATGGAGGTGGCTGTCTGGGTTACTCAAGTTTTATGAATGGTACTGTTTTCCTGCTCATCAAGTTGGCTCATTGCTCTTGATATCAGACCGTCATTACTTGAGTTGTTACTGAAATTTTAAAATGCTTTTAATGAAAATGACTTGTTTTACAAGCAGTGGAAAGCTCCTTGGCTCTCACTCTAGAGGCCTCTCGTCGGTGTGCGGACCTGGGGTTCTGAGCCTGTCTGTCCCATTTCCTAGAGCTCTGCACGCTCTTCAGGGGCCGTTCTAACTCAGATCTGTCACTACTTACTGGGAAGCTGCGGATCCTCACCCCCGGCCTGTGGCCTGATAGCGGAGGTTAGTGATGAGTCTGCACTTAAGTCTGTTTTCTAGAAATACTTCCTTTCTGATGGGAACCATTTGTTCAAGACACCTGACTCCCCAGATTTGGTTTTTCCTTGTACACTGCATGACTCATTGGTTTGTCTCTGCCACTTTTTTTTTTCTCTTAAGAAGAAAGAGTGAGGCCCTGGCTCAGTTGGTTGGAGGCCCTGGTGTGGCTCAGTTGGTTGGAGATTTTCCTGTAGACCGAAAGGTCATGGGTTACATTCCCTGTCAGAGCACATGTCTGGGTTGTGGGTTCGATCCTCGGTTGGGGCATGTACAAGAAGGCAGCCAATCGATGTTTCTCTTTCACATCAATGTTTTTCTCTCCCTCTCTCGTCCTCTCCCTCTTCCTTTCTAAAAAGCAACGGAAAAATGTCCTCAGGTGAGGATTAAAAAAAAAGGAGAAGAAAAAATGGTCCTTTTTTTCCACGCTGAGAAAGACTGCTTACTTTTGGCCAAGAATTCTAAGATAGAAATAACTGGGATAACAGAAGAGAAAGCAGGAAGACCCAACCCCCGATGTACCCAGAGGGCACATGTGTACCAGCAGACCAGTGTTGTCATTTGTCGTATTTAGCTTCACACACTTGCTAAGCTCAATCTCACTTTTAAAAAAATATTTATTGATTTTGAGAGAGAGATGGAAACATTGATTTGTTGTTCCACTTATTCATGCATTCATTGGTTGATTCTTATATGTACCCTGACCAGGGATCAAATCCACACCCTTGGTGTGCTGGGAGGATGCTGCAACCAATTGAGCTACTCAGCCAGGGCTCAGCCTCATTTTCCTTGTCCTCTGAGAGGATGGGTTGTGACTCAGACGTGTACCCTCAGGCGTCTCCTCTATGAGGCCACAACTTTTTGAAAACCCTTGGATATCCTGAGTGGGTCCCATGTGTTCTCAGTGTTCTCCATAATGTACCATGCACTGGAGCATTTGCCCCAGGCTCCAAGCTTGGACACAATTATACATAGACCCTGGTGGATGTATCTGCCATCCTGAGTCTTTAACAAGGATGTGTGAGGCCCCTTGGAATCCCCTTCCCTAAGGTTGTTCATGGGGAAGGAGTGAGTTAGATTATTTCCCGGACTGGGGCCTGGCTCCAACCTTGGCTGTGCATCTGAGTGAGGCTGCAGGCATCTGGCCAAGTGGTGCTTACAGGGGAAGCATGGCAAAAATACTCGGGTGCATTTTTCCAATCACAAGGGTGCCCCTGGGAATTTATAAATTGGAGCTTGAGGAAGGTTGGAAGCCACTGATCCCGATACGAGCGTCAGCAGTGATTGGACCAGCTTGGTGTGGCAGAAGGGGCTGCCCATGCCTCCTCTAGAAGCCCAGCTACTCTGGCCCTGGCCCTGCTCTTGAGGCGTGATCACTGGTCTAATGATGACAGCTCATTCCTGACTCCTAAAGTGTCCTTTTCCTTTATCTTCCACACCTGCTCTCTTCCACTATTAGAAGGGTTTGTGAGTCCAGACTTTGGGCTGGGAGGTCATACTGGTGGTGTCAGAAGCTCCCAGGCCCCCAGGGTCAGAGGAGACAGAGACTGGAGGAGAGGCCATTATAGTCTACAGGATTTATATAATTCCAGTTCTGGGAACAAACGGAGAGGTGGATGCTAGCCGTGTCCTGCTGCCCAGATCAGCTCAGCAGGGGCTCACCTGCAGTGAGCCAGCATGAAGTCTGGAGGGATCATGAGTTAATCAAGTACCTGCTGACTTGATGATGTCTTGGAGCTGCAGAGGCAACATGTAATAGTTATAGCCAGCATTTCCATAACACTTAACTGTGTATGCAAGATGTTCTTTTAAACACCTTACAGTGTTAACTCATTTAGTTCATAATAATGCTTTGAGGTAGGTACCTTTATCTGTTTGTTTTACAGGTGAGGAAACAGGTCACCCAAGTGGTAAGTAGCAGAGACAGGATCTGAACTTAGATCCTCCTGGTTCTGGGGTTTCATGCTCTGTCTGAATCATGAGAACTGGTAAGGCTGCTTCTCTGAAGGTACATTCACACAGTCAGTTGAAACCAAATTGCTTCTGGCATTCTGTGCTAATCTAAAGGGAGAAAGATGCATTGGCCAGATCAACAGCTTATTCCAGAGTGCCAGGAGCTGGGTTTGTTTATTCCAGCAGCAGGACTACAGCTGGGAAAACCCTGTAATTGGGCTCACTACTTGATTAAGTCTTCGATAGATGCAGTTTATTCTGCAAGCCCCATTTTGCACAGGTCAGTTCGGAGAGCTGGTGGAGAGGTGTTAGGAATTAGGACATGCAGCGGGCTTGAAGTCTTTGTGGCCTAATCTCTGATTCTTCCAGGAAAGACATCCGACCGATTGACCTATAAACATTTGAGGGCCTATATATGATCAATACTGTTCAGACTCTGGGAAGGTAACAGTGTATAAGGTCGGCATGGTTCCTGCTTTCAAGCCCCTTATAGTCTAATCAGAGACAAAGAGCTAGCAAACATACCGAGAGCAATGTGAAATATTACAAAATAAGCAACGGGATCACATGAGATGTGGCTTGGGGAACCAAAGGGCATTAGCCTCCTTGCTGAGTCCAAAGTGTCCAGCTCAGAATTAAAATACCATAGGGAAGGGCCTGTTCCCACTGGGCTGGCCAAGATTCGAAACTGGGTCAGAATTCCTTTTATCACCAGGTCTCCATACACTGCCACGCAGACTGGCAAAGGCTGATGCTGGTCAGAGTCCCTGGCTGGGGACAGTGTCAGCTCAGGCAACGGCTACGGTTTCTTGGGAGAATAACTGGGAGAGAGGCTGACAGCTATGACCAAAGCAGGACTCTTCCACCGAGGGACCCAATCATGTGTCATTTAAGGAAGTCTGGATCTGTGAACTGATTTAGGTCAGGGAAGTGGATAAAAAGTTGACTTTTCAGTGCCAGTTGGGATTCTGGTTTTCCACAGCTGGAGAATTGTTAGTTATTCAAAGTAATCAAGCCCCAGGTAGCTTGCCTGTTGATTTGTTTGGTGGAGAGGCCAGGCCATGGCCAGCATCCTCTGTATACCACACCATCTCTGGACTTTGGCCTGTAGTCTCCCAATAGTTTCAGCCAAGTGCCAGAATTCCCTTTGACTGGTTTCATTTGACTCTGTGACACACTTGTGCCTGTGTGTCACTTGCCCGTGGGTGTAGGGGAGGAAAACTTCCCTTCTTCCTTCTAGGCCCTTTGGCTGACCTAATTATTAAATTGACATGGGCAGATTAACAGGACAAAAACAAATTTAATTTCATATGTGCGGAGCTCTACAATTATGAGACTCAAAAAGCAAGGTGACTACAGATGGAAGCAATTGATGGCTTTTTTATAGAGGTTCTAAGTTCAAATCTAGGGTTAGCAATTAATGATGTAGCTTTATGGCAAGTAAATTGATGTGTTTGGGCCTCAGTTTGTTCAATGGTGTAATGGAAACTCTGCGGTGGTGAGCTGCAGGGGGCTCGCACCAGCTCCTGAGAACCTGTTGTTAAATACGTAGGAGTTTCACCAGTCATTGGTTTATTGATGTCTGCCATGGTGGAGTTATTTACAGCATAGAAATTAGCAAATGACTGGTTGTGGGGAGAGAGAAGACCCTTTTTTCCAGGCTCTCTTAGCTCATTCCCAAAAGGAAGAATTACTAATTTGGTTCAGTTGGATTCCAGGACACAGATCTATTAGAGGGTGAGTAGTCATGTTTCCAAAGCTCTCAAGGTTCTACTGTCTTCTTTAGCCCCCGCCCCCATGCGCAGAGGTTGGGAAACTACAGGTCTAGCCTTCTGGTTATTTCCCTTTTCTAAAAGGCCTCAGAAAATAATTACTGTCACTACCAACTAACCCTTAACGACCGTGTGCCAAGACCTACTAGAAGGGTTTTATGTGAATTAACTCATTTATTCTTTGAACATTCCTGTGATCTAAATGATACTGTTATCTCCGTTTTTCAAGTGTAAAAGCTGAGGCAAAGACAATGTAAATACTTAGTTTGGATCATATTCAACTGTTTTTTTTAAAAAGAATAGATTTTATTCTTAGGAGGAAAGGGAGAGAAACATCTATGTGGAAGAGAAACATGGACCTGTTGTCTCTCATAAGTGCCCCAGTGGGGGACTGAACCTACAACCCAGGCATGTGCCCTGACCAGAATCAAACCAGCAACCTTTCACTTCGTGGGGTGATGCCCAACCAACTGAGCCACTCGGCCAGGTCACAAGGTCCAAATCTTAACACACTTCACTCCTTCTATAAGATCATTTGGCTTTTGTGGACCTTTCTAATTATATAGGGGCCAGCAGGAGTAAGGACTGCATCAGTGTGGTTGGTAGAGTAATAATATGAGTATTAATTTATAGTTTTAATTTGAGCATTTCACCTAAAATGTCATATGGTATGATTGAGTGTGATATTGTTATGTTACAGAATTACATGCTTATGATCTGGAATAAAAAATTTGGTAATAAAAGGGCAGTATTTGTGCTGAACCTTGTACACAAATTTTTAAATTAATTAATCAATTTACATACATGCACAGACACACACTTGCTAGGATATTGATTGGGATTTAATCTGTGGGTTGGTTTGGGAAGAGTTGACATCATTATAATATTGAGTCTTCAATCCATAATCATGGGATGTGCTTCTAATTATTTAGGTCTTTAAAATCTTCTCTCAGTAAGGTTTATAGTTTTCAATATAATGGTCTTCATATTTTATTATATTTATTCCTGGGTATTTGATTTTTGATGGAACACCTAGAATCATTTATTCATCAAAGTTTGTTTTCTAATGTTGCATTTGCCCTTTCATGTCTTTTTTCTGAAACTCCAGTTAGAGACGCGTTGGAACTCAATTCATGTCTCTTGACCTCTCTTCCATACTTCCCATCTCTTGGCCTATCGGAGCTATATTCTGGATAATGTCTTATGATCTGTCTTCTAGTCTGCTAATTATCTTTCATTAGGTAAAATTTTCTGTTTAAACTTATTTTTTTGTTATTAGAAGTTTTTGTTTTTCAGTTCTGGTAGTCCCTTAATTAGATTTTGCTATGGTTCAGTGAAGATACCATTAGGCTTATCGTTTACTTTATAAAAGATACTAACCATAATTGCTTCCTCATTTGTATTTCTGCTGTCCATTATTATTGTTTTTCACTTATCATGACTTGTCTTTGTTTTATTATGTGCTTATCAGTTATTTTTGACTGTGAACTTGTCATTTTCCTTAGATTATATATGAGTATATTTTGGAGAAATTCTTCAAGGTCAAGGATGAAGGTGAGTTTCTCCAAAGAGGATTTGCTTCTTCTGGAACCTAGGAACATTAGTACCTCAGAATTTGTTCAAACGAATTCAGGGTTTTTGGATCACCTGAATGACAGGAATTTGTGTTACAATTTTGTTGTGGGGACATGCGTATGGCCATAACTCATCAGGTACGCTATCAGCCAACTTTCCTTGCAGTTCTCTGAAGCTGGAAGGAGTGTGATAGATAGACTTACTTCTGTTTAACCTGAGACCAAAGGCATAGAATTTGGGGTATTTCAGCTTTCAGCGTAAATTAATTATATTTTGCTATGGTAACAAATAGCCCCCCAAATCTTATAATGTATAACAGTAAGCATTTATTTTTTTGCTTGTGGATCTGTAGGTCAGCTTAATCAGGGCCTGGCTGGGCAGGAGCCAA
Source organism: Anoura caudifer (assembly GCA_004027475.1). Classification (NCBI taxonomy): domain Eukaryota; kingdom Metazoa; phylum Chordata; class Mammalia; order Chiroptera; family Phyllostomidae; genus Anoura; species Anoura caudifer. The sequence continues at coordinate 215,549 of PVKU01001431.1, forward strand.
GCAGATGGCTTCTCTGAACCCCAAGTCAGCAGGGCAGAGCTGTTTGCCCCTCATTGTTGACTGGATGGCATTCCGAAGTTGCAAGGCAAAGGGCATTGGTACAGAATCCTGCCACAAGGAGGAAGTGAAGAGTTCCGAGTAATAGTCTAGTCCATCACAATCTGACTATTTGTGAGGTTCCTAGGGGTTGTTCTCGGTCTTCCGTGCCCCCCGAAGCCATGAAACTGAAGACCTGGTTTTCGGGATTCAGCGGATGTTCTCAGGCAAAAGCAGCTTCAATACTTTCACAACCTCTTTTGAGTTTTTCTTTTTGCTTAGATGTACTTCTACCAACTCACCTCAAAAGAACAAGTTGCATTTCTTTTTTTACCTTAAAAATTTTAGCTAGCCCTGTCTGGTGTGGCTCAGTGGATTGAGTGCCAGCCTGCGAACCAAAGGGTTGATGGTTCCATTCCCAGTCAGGGGGCACACGAGAGGCAACCACACATTGATGTTTCTCTCCCTCTCTTTCTCCTTCACTTTCCCTCTCTCTAAAAATAAATAAATAAAATATTTTAAAAAAAGAACCCTTTTAGCTAAAGTCCTGAAATTGGCATGGATTGGCCCAAGACAGTCCCTGTGATCTACTTTGAACACTCTGGCCAGGAGTGATGTGCTGATATGCTAGGTCTTGAGTGATAGGTTCATTACTGGCTTCAGGGGTGAAATCATGCAGATAGTATGACTAAAGATTGAAAAAAGGTGGTTCTCAAAGGAAAATGAGAAGGAAATGGATGCTGGGCAGGTGAAAACAACAGCTGTCTACTTTTTGTGCTTATCCCTAAAACCATGGATTTCAATATGTACAGATTATAGAGGAGGACATTCTGAATGGAGTGAGGGCATGAAGCTATAAAAGGGTGAGATTGTTTGGGGCTGTTTAGGGCAAGTAGCAGTGTCTTGTGACAAGGTGTTGAGTATGTGGTGGCTACTAGGGTAGAAAAAAGTTGGTGTCTTTTGGCCAGACTGCGGGCCAACCGCTTGTCTAAGACACTTAGACCTTATTTGGCAACTAATGGGGAGTCCTTAGTTCGAATATTTCCGACAAATTTCTGCCCTTCCATAATTATCAGGCAGAAGGGGAAAACAAATAGTAACAGGAAATGCAAGGAATGGAACCCCAGCAAAAGTCGACTAATGTGGGTCAGTGTAAAAACAATTTAGTCAGAGGAGTGGCCCAGAAGCAGGAAATGGGGCTGTCAGAATGGACAGGAGGAAACTCTGGTTCCGGGGGTGATGCCCGGGTGGGTGCCCCTGGAGGGCCCAACCCTCATCGACAGAGGCGGTGCCTGCCAGCGGGCGTCAGTGAGGAGACAGTGACTGTCACACACAGCGAGTCTCCCTGTTTTCCGTCCTTGCCCTCCTTTATCTGATGTATTTTAGGCTCATTTTTTCTCTAGCTTCCCTGTTTCCCTTACAGATTTAGACAGAACTATTCATTCAATGGCTTTCATTCTGGGTTTTTTCTTTTCCAGCCCAGTCACTTCCCTTTATCCTTTCAACAGATTCATCTCAGCATCATTTTTTCCCCGTTTGGATCTTGTAGAATAGTATTGCCCTGTCTGTACAATCCTTTCCAGTTCTGATATTCCCTATATCCTGCAAAACTCCACCTGCTTCTCCCATCCTCTTTGACCGCCTTCCATGACCTGAACAGGTCCCATTCTGGTGACTTTCCCTTGTCTTGTGAAAGCCTACATATTCTTACAGTTTTATGATTATATGTATAATTGGTACCTCCAGCCATACACAGTTAGCCTAGGACTGTATGTTCCTTATCAATATGAGCTAACATCTCACAATGCCATGAAAAACTTGTTTATTTGATTTTTGTAGGTAGACATTGTCTTATTTGCTGGGGGGGGGGACTTAGAATAGAAATCAGAGCACCTAGGTGAGGCACTTTCTAATTATAGAACTTTTAATCTCTGTATGGTGGGATGAATATTTGACTTCTCTGCTTCACAGCGATGCTATGAGAGTTGACCAAGACAAATGAACATGCCTTTTCAAATGGAAGTTTGAGTAAATGTGAGGCACAGTAACATGTTTAATAGATTCAAAATGAGCACCGCATTCAAGTGCCAAGTGCAACTATGGAGTAAAGTGCAGTCGGAGTGTACAGACTTGTTTTAAGAGACACACTAAACGTTTCAAATCTGACCACTTCTCTTCATCTGCAGGACTATTGCTCTGGCCTGCACACTGCTGACTCTCTTCTGGGCAGCTGTAACGGCCTCCTAACTCTCTCTCTCTCTTTCTCTCCACCCCCCAACTCTTTCTTTCTTATGACCACTTCACAAAGCACCCATAGTAACCTTTTAAACATGTAAACTGACTCACAACTCTTCTGCGTTAAACCCTCCGCTGAGAGGGCCCCACGTGGGCAGCCCCATTGTTCACATCTCTACTCCACGCTGTGGCCACCTGGGCCTTTACTCCTCTGCCCAGGACACTCCTTCCCTTCACAGCACTGTGTTTTTCCTCATCATCCAGGAAGGTCTCAAATAGCACCCCCTCCAAGAAGTCCTCCCTGAACACCTACAACAGAAGCTTGGAAAGTAGCTCTGAGTAGATCCTCAGAAAATACCTACCGAATGAATGAGTGAGCTAACACAGCATTCGCAGGTCGTTCCATTTGGCCATAGTGGCTCTAGCCTTTACGGTATCACATTTTCAAATTATTCAGAAGAGCTGCAGCTGGTTGTAAACTTACAGGTTTTATTCCACAGTGAAACAACAATGCTGCTTCTTTAATGTTGTCTTAAACGTTTCTTAAATATCAAATGTCTGTCTCTTTGGCGGAAGCTCGCTACAGCAGTACATGCCATGAGTATCCAGTGACTATTTAGTGTGTAGCTATTGTGAGAAGTCCAAAGCTTTGAAGCATGACTGTGATTTAAAGTCAGATGAGCCAAATACAAACATATCATGAAAAAATGAATAATTTCAGGTGCAGGGTAGGCTTACCTATTGTTTTTCTCCTAAATAGCTACTGATACATGATTCTGAGGCAGTGGATTCCATGAATCCCAGTTCAGTCAGATTCCCAACAGGCTCATAACTGCTCTTCCTTTTCCATCAAGAAGTTGTGCTGCTTCCCATGCTGTTCCAAATATTGCTTGGGAGCACCTATGCAATTCCCTAAATTCAAAACACACTTGCAGTGTCCAAGAAGGAGTGTTTCTTTAGTGGTTATACAGTGAAATTGCATCATACTGGGGACTGTTTGAAAGTCAGAGGCAAAGTTGCCCTTGCAGTTACTTCATGTCACACATGAAGGGCAGGCACCCGATTTCTTGTCATAGAATCCTCAGGTGCTTTTGTTAGTCCCTCTAACTCTTTTTTAGTCAGAGCTTCTGAATGATCTGAAGTAATTCCATTTCTCCTCAAAGGATGTCTTCATAGACATCATTACCTGTGTGTTTGGCCACCTAAGCAATGCCTTCTAGTTCTTCCTCAATGCTGGAAAATCCCTAAAATCACCCATACAGTATTTCTACAGTCTTTATCAGCATGCATTGGCTGTCTCATTCTTTTATTATTATCATTCTTTTTGCTCATCCACCACAATCGATTTCTTATAAATTACATGCACATGAATTAAATGCATGGCTGATAAAGTTCCATGGTAACAAGTAAAAATGGCTCACTAGTGTAATTCAGGTTTCCTAAGGGCTTACTGGCCTGGAGGCACGCATGCAACATCCATAAAAATCACGCAAATCCCAAGGACTGTCACAGAACTGCACATTTCCATCATGTGGTTTTCAGATATTCCCAGGAGTATGAAGAGAGGGAGCTCAGGTCTGCTGCCCTCACACACTGGCCCCAGCCTGGAACCCCTCACCCCTAGCAAAGTGCTGCAAGTATGTCCCTCCCACCAGCTCTCCAGGAAAGGTGTGTGCCTGGCATCCCCACTATAGTTATTTAAGCAAGTTTCACATTTTTGAGAATTTATCTGTCATCTACCCATTCACCCATCTCTTTGGTTTATAATGATCTCCAAATATGAGTTTTTAAAAATATAATAGAAGTTGGACACGTTACCTCTCTACAACAGAACACATTCCTTCCCTTGAGTATTTGTGTCTTTATTCCCTGTGCAAGGAGGCTCTCCTTCAAGATACTTCCTAAACTCGACCAGATCTGTCTCCACAGCATGTGGAGACATACAGTTGGAGCAGGAGGTTTGTGTAGGAGGTTAGTTACACACGGTCTGGAGAGAGAGGTCGGTGGGTGCCGAGGAGCCACTTACTACTTTGGATCAACGGAGCAGCAGTGAGAGCTGCATTTCAGGAATATTCCCATCTTCTCATCTATTATCCTTTTCTATTTTAGAAAACCAAGGCACTGTCACACCCAGAGCTAAGTAAAAGATGTGAACCAGGTAGGTGGTATTCTTACCGGAAGCATTGCTGAAAGGACAGAGCGTCTGAGGTCACAAGCTCTAGGGAAGAGCTGGACTGAAGGGAGGAGGGTGCTCACAGACACAGTGAAATGTCTGGACTTTGGTTTCTCACCCACTGTTGCAAAAGTAGAGCTGTCTCATTCTGAACAGGCTCATGGGAGCCCTGGCCTGACCTCGGTCAGGATGTTCTCAAACATAATGTGGCCAGCATAGTAACCTGACAAGCACTGGCTTATTTAAAGAACTTGGTGGGTTGCTTGGCCTCTGAAGGAACCCATCAATCATTTGTGAGGGAACAGAATGATCTGTTGGAACTTCCCTTGGCAGCGGCTTAGCAGTTTCAGGCTAGAAGTTTACTGCTTTGAGCTGGAAGCTACAATGAAACTTCTGTAAAGGAGAACATGTAAAATGTAGTTTCTATTAAGGTACTAGGATGAGTAGACAAGCACTTTAAAACAACACTAATTCATTCAAGAGAATTGAAAGTGTGGAGAATTTCACCAGAAAACTAGAATTTTTTTAAATATAAAATGGGAATTCAAAAAATGACATAAAAATGCAGTATCAGAAATTACGAACTCAATAGATGGGTTTAACAGCGGACTTGGCAGATAATAGGAGGAAATGCAAACACAGGTCAATAGAAAATGTCCCTGGAGTGAGTGCATTGTGAAGTATTCATTCAATGGAATCCTTGAAGCAAAACAACACCCCCCAAATGTAACCACTGATACATGCAACAAATGGAATGCCTCTTGAAGAAATTGCGTAAGCAAAAGATGAAAAGGTAGACGTTGCGTGACTTCACGTACATGAAATTCAAGCACAGGTAAAAATTGTCTGTGGGTGGCTGATGTTGAAGTGGTGGTTTCTTCTGGGGGACAGCTATTGACCAGGTGTGAGAAAACACTCTGGGGTGACAGAAGTGTCCCTGAACTCGACCTGTGTTGTGGCTGCGTGGGTGTGTGATGCATTTGTAAAACTTTATCGTGCTATACACTTAAGGTTTGTGTGCTTTACCATGTAAGAGAAATAACTCAATTAAAAAAAAATACCAGCAAAGATATTTTCTCCAAGTGACTTCTGTTTTTTACTCTTTCTGACCATTTTTTAATCCTCACACAAGAATGGTTATTGATTTTAGAGAGAGAGGAAGGGGGGTGGAGAAAGAGAGAACCATCCATCAGTTTCCTCCTGTACATGCCCCTACTGGGAATTGAACCTGCAACTTCAGTATGTGTCCTGACCAGGGATCAAATCCACAACCTTTTGGTATATGGGGTGGCACTCCAACCAACTGAGCCACCCAGCAAGGGTACGCTCTCACCTTTTGCATGCTGGAAGGAGGGCCCCTTGATGCCCTTAGTTACTTCTATGCTTGCTGGAAAATCTGTCAAGGAAGGAGTCTGGAACACCTTCAAGAGGCCATGGAGGGCATACCGTGGGTCACTGCCCTTGGACGTGAGAAAAGTCAGGTCTCCTTGTGAAAGCATTCACCCTGGAGTCTGGAGGAACACAGTCGAGATCTTGGCTTCCTGGTGAGTAAACAATCCTCTTCAGAAATATTAAGATGATAGAAGGGAACACTTTGGGGACCCTGGAAAACTTTGGCAAAAAGTAGTTTAAACATTTTTGTCATTAAAAATGTATATACAGGGCAGGGTACAAGTAGGTTTATAGTTGTGAGTGCATGAAACCGAGTTTATGCCTGTATTGTTATATATTAATTTTGTATTATTGCCCATGGGAACAACTGCAGGCCTACTTTGGCCTGACTCGGTAGAATACATATAATGTCAGGGTCTGTCAGTCCTATTATGTGCCGTGAAGGGATTGGAAAGGAATCATTGCGGCCTAATTGGAAAACACGTCTTGTATTCCCATGCAAGGAGTCAGGCAGAGTTTAGTGCAGCAGCAGGTGGCTGGCTGAGAGGGAAGACCCATGGGGACATCTGCAGCACAGGCCACCTCTGCTCACTCCTTATTACTTTGCCAAGTTGCACTGGTCACGTCTGCCAGTCTTTACCTGCTCTTCTAGTGTGTTCCTCTAAGGACAGATCAAACCACCGTAACAATCCGTCCACGGTGAGGGCGAGATGCGTGAGGAGCTGGACTTTGCTTTACCGGCTTTCAGCTGAAGTTGCAGGAATGCATTAATTCTGAGTGGGGAGTACAGGTCCTCAGGACAGACTTGGTAGAACTGGCTTTGGGAGAAGGAAGACTGAGCCTTTGTGGTGGAGTTTGAAGGAAGCTGTAGAGCCCCTGGGGAGCCATGGCCCTTTTAGTTTCTAGAGACCAGTCCACATTTTTAGCCAGACCAAATTTTTGGGTAGCACCCTGGCTGACATGGTCAGTGGGTTGGGTGTCATCCCATGAACCAAAAGGCCTGGGTTGTAGGCTTGGTCCCCCAGGGTGCATGTGGAAGGCAACCAATCGATGTTACTCTCTAACATCAATGTTTCTTGCCCTCTCTTTCTTCCTCCCTTCCCCTCTCTCTAAAAATAAAAAATAAAATATTTAAAAGTACATTAAAAAATTTTTGGAGAGCTTTCTTTTAAAGTAGTTGCTACCTTCTTGTTTTCACACTTGTACAGTTGGCCTGATATTTTCAAATGGCTCACATTGTGGATGGAGCAGAGGAGAAGCACCTTTGTGTACACTCCTGGTTATTCCTTAGGAAAACCCTTGAAATGCATCAGTGTCTCAATGAGCATGTCTGTACTGAATGACGGGGGGACAAGGTGGACCCAAGCCCCCTCCCACCGGATGTACCCCTAGGAAGGGCCATGGCGCTCTCGCTCCCTCGCAGCTGCGCTGTGCTGAGCAAGGCGTGGAAACAAGCTCCGAGGACCCCTCCTCCAGGGCGCTCATCTCCTTGCTCACGGAATCAGGGTCATCGGGACTAAGGTCATGCCACCCTGAAACCTCAGGTGTAACAAATCCTTTAGATCTGAGAAGGTAGCTTCTCATTCTGAATAACTTATGACTGATCAAAAGAAGGAAATATTATTCTAATAGCTCCAGTTTCTCGTTCCTAGTAGAACAGAAGATAAAAAAGGGAATCAACATATTTTCCTTGTTTGAACGTTGAAAACTCTCATTGGTTAGGATGGAATTAGATTATGGTGGGAGATGGGGCGGGCCTTTATCTGGGTGGGGCCGCACAATTAGGTCAAGAGATAGAGATAAATGGACACATCCGTCCAGCCATCGGCCCACCCCACCCGAGGAACACTGACTGTGCACATGTGGCAGACGCCGTTCGGGCTCTGAGGGCTCTCTGCTGACAGGGAGACAGACTTTGCTTTCACAAAGCCTGCATTTTAGTTCGGGAGGCAGACAAAAAGGAAGTCCAAGTAAACACTTCCTTATAGTGGTGTGTGCTAAAAAGAAAATAAAAGTGATATCCAAAATAACTGGGAGATAACTGGCGATTATTGTGGGTTCCAGTTCAAACCCCGTTGACTACAGACATTCTCAATTCACAGTCAGACTTCTCGAAATTCTTCCGCGGTGACTCTGGGTCCTCTCTGAGATTTTTGTCTGTGTGGGTAAGTAGCAGTATCGGGGCAGGATTTATTTTGCTTATTCAAATAACAAATATGTTTGTGTGCAAAATGTTCCCGGGGAAGCACACAGGAAGGAACCCATCAAGGCAGAGAGGCTGCGGAATTCTGGAACAGGAGACGGAGATGGCGTTTACTTTGTAGCTTTCTGAGTCTCCAGGGATCGTACATAAATCAGCAATGATACATTAAACTCCCCTCAACCTCGGTAGGGGGAGCCAGTCCCTGTGACTCTCTGGCGTGTCACTGCTCATTGCTGGAAGGAGAAGCATGTGATCACACGCAACTTGGAGAGGTTTGGGCTCAGGACCCTAGTGGGTGCCTGCAGAGCAAGGTGAGTAGATTGTGAGCCACAAGGCAAGGTTTGCCTCATCCTTGCCCTCCACTTCTCCACCCTGGCCTTCTCCCCTCTCCCCCATCCTCCTTCCGCCCTCCAAACCACTGCAATCAGTCCTGCACACCAAGGACCTAGAACTGCTCCTGCTGAATCGTCAGTGAGTTCCTGGAGGGCTTAGCAGATGGCTTCCTGTAAATGCCAAACATCATGCTTGTCTTTCCATCCCTATCCATTCCACCTTTCTACAATGCTGAACACTGGGGAGGTGGGGGTCATCATTTCCTTCTGGAAAGTTCTTTTTCTTTAAACTTTTGTGATACCACTCTTTCCTAGTTCCCTTCAAATTCTGGGATTGGCAGTGGCGGAGGCAGAGCTGGAGAAAGCTTCAAGCAAGCACTGGGCAGCCAACCGGCTGGGCTTGGAGGGAGGAGGGGAGCATCTGCCAGGCAGGAAGAAGGCAAAGCCATGCCTGCACCCTTGCCCACAGTTCATTCCCTGAAAGATGCAAACAATTGGGGTACATGTCCCCTTTTCCTAGAGCTGAGAGGTAAGGGAGATGTCTTTGAGCACTTTAAAGCCACATTCTACTAACTTTCAGGTACAACAGGTGTTCTCACCTTTGGGGGGTAGGGGTGTGATCTGACTCCCCTGGGGACATTTGGCAATATCTGGAGACACTTTTGGTTGTCTACTTGGGGATGGGGGAGCAGAGGCCTGGGATGCTGCTGATCATCCCACAGGGCACAGGACAGCCTGCCACGGCAAAGAACCATCCAGCTCCAGGGCCAGCAGTGCCGAGGCTGGGAAACCCTGAGGTACACTCTCTTAAAGCCACTGGTTAGGATTAGTATTTTTGTTATCAAAGGCCCTGTTTCAAAGTGGGTGAATAGTGCACTTTTTAAAAGGTTTACAAACAACTTATTTTTTAAAGGAACTTATTCTCAATAAACATACAATCGCCTATAAACAGTATCACAGATTTGCTTCTTATCTGACATCCGTAGGTTTTTATATAGTTGTGATCCACATATTACGTTCTGTTGTAAGCCCAAGGAACTGGCAAAACCTAAGGGCCAGTGAAGATGATTCACCGCTCTCTTTTTTCTGACAAGAGCAGTTCATCAGCGTAGCACGCGAGTCAGGGGAGAGGAGACAACAGCATAGCTTAGTGGTTCTCCCACGTCAGCCAAGCCACCTGGAAGCCTTGCTGCAGCACGCAGGTTGTGGGCCCCAGTCCCCAGACTCGGACTCAGTGGGTCTAGAGTCTGGCCCGAGCATCTGTATTTCTAGCAAAGTCCCAGATGCTGCTGCTATTCTGGGGACCACACTTGGAGAAGGACTATCAGTTTTCCTGGGAGAGTCGATTTTCTTGGTGCGTTCCCCAAAACAGATAGCCATTTCATCGCATGTCCGAGTAACAAGCTGCATGAGCAGGTTCTTGGGCCCCTGAGTCCAGCGTGCCAGGTTCTCAGCAGGGCACAGGGGCTGGGCAGATTCCTTGTTCATCCTCAGAGAGAACCGGACATGCTTCAAGGGGGGCCTGCGTATGCACACAGGTTCACACACATCTTGCTTCCCTGGGGGCAGCAAATACGTCTTTAGAAGCAAACGTGCATCTTTTGTGGCCTGGTGCCTCTTCACTGCCGAGGGAGCCCGATGTCCCAGGGCAGCAGACGGGGCTGGAGCCCTGACCCAAGGCCCCAGCCAGGGACTCATTTCAGTAGAAACATACTCATGAAAATAAGTCTTGAGGCTCTTACTTCATTAAAAAAATCCCTTCCCTCAAAAAGCAGTGTATGTACATTTTAGACAATTACAGCATTCAGATAAACATATATGTGGAAAAACTTTCCACTATTGCTGTTAATGCCAAAGTTCTATCCTTTCCTACATAAACATATCTCCAGAGGGAGATCATCCTGTACATTTTTTGCACCCTGCTCTTTATGGCTAATGATCTCTGCCTTCCCACGTCAGTACTTTCCATCTCCTCTAATACTCAGTTTATACTGAGATTCCCCACTGAGTCCCCAGTGCTCTTTACAGAAAACTTGTACAAGCCAAGATCCACTCCAAGGCCATACTTTGTACCTGGTGATAGGTCCTTTAAGTGCCTCCAGTCTGGCCTGGTCCCTGTTCTCACCACACTGACTTGCTCAAAAGACTAGGCCCATCAAACACACAATGTCCCAAGTTCTGGATGCAGCTTCTTCAGCATGTCACTTGGTTTGTTCCTTTACCCCTCTACCCCTTGTATTTCTTGTAGCTGGAAATTAGAGCTAAGCATTTGACATCTTCAAGTTAAGCATTTCTGGCTCATATACCTCATGGGCAATGTTGGGTAATCTGTAATGTGTGTGTCATAAGAGATGTAACATCTGGTTGACTTGCCAAATGATAGGCTAACCTTGACCACTCAGTCACAGTGAAGACAGACGGATAGTTCCATGGAACATTCCATTCATCCCTCTGTGGATTATTACTTTGGTAATATGAATTTCCAATTCCCCATCAAATATTTACCTAAAACTAAAAAAATTTCATTTATAGATAGCTTTATTGAAGTATAATTGTCATAGAATAAATTTCACATGTATAACTTGATATGTTTTAACGTCTATTATCTGAAATTATCACCACCGTCATGATAATAAACATCTCATTATCAAAAGTATCTTCATGTCTCATTGTAATTTCTTCCTCCCTGTACCCCAGCTGCCCCCCATCCCCAAGCAATCACAGATCTGCTTCCTATCACTAGGTCACTATAGTTTGCATTTTCTAGAATTTTATGTAAATGGAATCATGAGTATGTATTCTTGGTCTGGCTTCTTTCATTCAGCATAAAATATTTTGAGATTATTCATGTTTCAATAGTATCAATAGTTCACTCCTTATTGTTGCTGAGTAATATTCCATTGCATGTGTGTTTGTATATGTATTCCTACTGACATAAGAGTGGACAGACAAATTTTGATATATATAGATGAAGATGTAGATACAGTCATGTCAAAATCTGTTTATTCATCCTTAGGTCAGTGGACATTTGGGTTATTTCTACTTTTTGACTGTTACAAATAAGTTACGATAAATACCTGCATACAAGTCTTTGCATGGACCTGTGTTCTCATTTCTCTTTGGTGTATATGTAGGATTAGAATGACTGGGTTATATGGTAGGTGTATAGTTTAATTTTTTTAGGAAACTACCAAACTGTTCTCTGCAGTGGTTACAGCAGTTTTTTCTTCCCATCAGCAGAATGAAAGTCCAGTTGCTCTCTGTCTTCACTAATCTTAATTTTCCTGCTGTCCAAGGGTGTTAAACCGTTTTCTCTTGTGCCTGTTTAACATCTGTCTGTCTCCTTTGGAAGAAGTGTTCAAATCTGTTATCCACATTGAATTGGTTTTTTTGCTTATTGAGTTTTGAGAGTTCTTTATACATTTTGGGTACATGTTTTCCTCAGATACATGATTTGCAAATAGTTTCTGCCAGTTTGTGGCTTGTCTCTTCATCCTGTTAACAGTGAAACCATGGGCTGGAAGAGGCCTTAGGTCAATTTACTCTAAGGCCCTCCTCGCTTTGCAGGTGAGAAAAACTGAGCGCCAGAAGGTTGAGCAACTTGCCTAGAGCTGCACAGTGAGGTGGTGGCCAAGCTCAGACTAGGTTTGAGCCCCTAGGGGGAACTCTGGTTCCGGGACCAGAGTTCTTGGTCTCATAGTAGGCTGTCTCTTTGAGCGTCATCCATAAAATGGCTTCATTTTCTTCCTCTTAGATTATTGAAAAGTAAAATATTCAGTCAGACTAGTTACTTATTATTGTGAAGACTCAAAGATACATTACTAAATTCTGCCTGCCTCCCCCAGACTCTTTAAAAATATCTTCCTGATTGGATTCAAGCTGATATTCTAAGTAAATAAATAGGTAGAGTCATTAAATCAGTTCTCTTTAGTAATCATGGAAAATTCAACCTAAATGATATGGTGTGATTATTCTCATTCAGCCCAAAAGAAGAAAAGAAACAAAACTCCTTTTCCGACTCACAGCCTGGTCAGATTTGGCTCGAGGACCCTTGTGGGAGCCAAGGGGACAGCAGGTGTTTCTGACCAGTGGGGAGAGCTGGTGCTGCAGAAATTTGGGTGAGGGGTGGGGACAGACAAATACCAGGACCTCAGCTATCACAGATCTAAAGGACTGCAAAATTAGAAGGGACTCTGGAATGCACCTTGTCCCCTCCAACCTGTTTCACAGCTGTGACAAGCGTGTGGTTACCTGCTTGGGCTGCAGCCGCCCAGGGACAGGGAAGCTGTGACTCGGCAGAGAGATGTATATGGGACTGTGTGGAAGAGCAGGAGAGAGGACCAGAGGGTCGACCTTTCTGGGACAACTGAAAACGGAAAAAAATATTGACAGCCTTAAGAAGGAGAATTTATTGCCTTGGTCATGGTCCCAGTGACTAGTGGCATCGAGTAAGGACAAACAAATCCAACAGGGCTCACACCATGTGTGGCTTTGATCCAGTTTGGAGGCTTCCCAAGTTTGTAGACTTTTCTTTTTCTTTAACAGTTATGAGTTAAAATAATCTGTAAGGTGAAATGTAGCATCGGTAAGCATATTTAGTCTCAGTTTTAGGTAAAAAAAAAAAGTCAGTTATGTAAACACAGCTTTGTATAGGCAAAAGCATCCTTGCATATTCTGGGCTAGTCAAACCTCATTTGGAGTGAGCCTTGAACTCCAGGGGCCTTGTTTTAAGGGGAACATTAGCAAATCATTACCATATCCAAAAGATTGGGGAAGGGGCTGGAAACCACGTTCTTGTCCTGTGGAAAGGGTTGAAGAAGTGGGGGATTTAAAACAAAGCCTGGTGAGGAGAGTCAGGGATTGGGGATGCCATACTGAAGAGGGGTTCTGTGTCTTCTGAATTCCCTCCGAACTTGAAAGGACACACTTTCTATTAATTTTCATTGTCCAGAGTCAGATGGGCTGCCCCACCAAGTGGCCCTGGGCTGTCACAGGCAGTTCTCCACATTTCTAAGAAGTTGGGGATTCCAGACCTCGAACAGCTGTCACCCGTGCTAAGATTCAACATTTCACCTTCTCTTTTTCTCTTTTACTGGTGCGTTGCCCTGTATGAGTGCATGGAGGGAGGACAAAGCTGCATGTCACACAGATCTTACTTCCTCTTTTCAGCTACCATTTGGGGAAATACTGTTATATATTATCACAAAAAGGGCAAGTGAAAGAGAACTCTTCCTTGGTTTAATGATATTTTCCTGCTGTATTAGTCAGGATTCCCCAGAGAAACAGAATCAATAGGATGCATAGAGAGAGAGAGATTGAGTCACACAGGTATGGAGGCCGGGCGATTCCAAAGGCAGTCAGTCTGTGGGTGAACCAGGAAGAGCTGATGTTGCAGGTGGTCTGGAGGCCATTTCTGGAGAATTCCCTTTTGCTTAGGAGAAGTCAACATTTTGTTTTATGTAGGCCTTCAACAGATTGGATGAGGCCCACCCACATTAGGGAGGGTGAGCTGCCTTACTCACCCCTGGAACAATTTTTGGTGAGGGTTCTATAGAAGTAGCGCTTCCTTTCACTCTTATCATAAGAGTTTTATTTGTTGTACTTTATAGTCATCAATGTTTAATCCCTGATTTAGCACCCAAGAAATAAGTACTATCATTTTCCTATGGGAAGTAGTCCCGTAGTCAATTCATAGAATCAAAAAGTGGAATGAATGGTGGTTGCCCAGAGGCTGGGGAGGGGGAAACAGGGAGTGGCTAATTAATGGGCATAAAGTTTCAATCAGACAGGATAGATAATCTTTAGAGATCTGCTGTATGTACACATTGTACCCATAGTCAACAATGCTGTGTAGTACACTTAAAGTTTTTTAAAGGATAGATCTCTTAACAAATTATGTTCTTACCACAATTAAAAGAAAGGATGAGGAGACAGACATGAGTTTGGAGAGGCCGGGTCACGTGTCCAAGATTGCACATGCATAAGGGGCCACACCGGGGTCAGGTCTTGCTGTCTCTGAAGCAGGTGGCTTTAGCCCCTGGGGCACTCAGCCTCCTGAGTGGCTCAGGAGAACTGCAGGCTCCGAACGGAGCTCAGCCCTCTACTTGCCCTCACATCTTTTCAGAAGAGTTTTAACAGTCTTCCCTCTTCTTTCTCTAGGGCAGAGTCAGCCGGAGTCAGTGCACAACTTGCTAACCTTCAAAGTACTGGTCTCTCTGTTCAGCCTAAAAGAGGGAAAAGAGGAGTCTTTACCTAGAGTGTAGCTTTTTTCAAGATGGCCGTGTTGATCATGACCGGGAGAGGGGGAGAGGTCTGTAGTCATAGAGGGAAACCCTAAGTACCATGTTTCTCCGCAGATGACTTTGAGCAACAGCCTTCAGCAGAGGAACTCCTGTATTTCATTAATTCTAGGCATGCATGTTTCCACGATGTTGCATCTGTGAAACTGCAGTATATCCCACAATTGATGGCATCTTAGCATTGTGTCAAAGTTTGACAGCTATATGTTTTTTTCCTTAAGAGAATATTTTTTTTAAAAAAATCAACATCACTTTAGATTTAATAGAATGTTGTAGTGAAGTCATATGAGAACTGGGTCATATGGACTGTTAAAATAGTTATCCATGAGCTTGAACTTCGGGTTCACGAATACTTTAAGAATTATCATGCAGTAATATGAACTTTTATGGGTATATGTATAGTTATGTGAATTTTAACCATCTGTAGACTCATGTCATTAACATCTCAAATAGGATGTAGAACAATTTCAATTACGCCCGGAATCTCCCTACGTTAGGTCATAGCGTTCCTTCCTTCATTCCCCAGATGTGTCCCCGACTCCTGGCAATCACTGATCTCTTCACAGTTTTGTCTTTTTGTGAATGTCATATAAATGGATTCATACAATGTGTAACCTTTTGAGACTAGTTTATGACACTTTTGTGATTCCTTCAAACTACTGCATGTATCAATAGTTCCTTTTTATTGCTGAAGAGTATTTCATTGTATGGATGAGCTATGGTTTGTTTAATTATTCACCTGTTGAAGAAATGTGGATTGTTTCCAGATTTTGGAAATTATAAATAGAGCTGCTATAAGCATTCTTGTACAGATTCTTGTGTGAATGTAAGTTTCTGTTTCTCTGGGACAAATACCCAGGTTTGGGGGTGCTGGGTCACAAAGTGTGTGTAAGGTTTAGCCTTCAGTGAAGCTGCCACGCTGTTTTGCAGAGTAGCCAGGCCATTTTGTATTCCCACCTGCAATGCATGAGAATTAGTAGTTGCTCTATGTCCGGGTCAGCACCTGGTGCTGTCATATTTAATTTTATTCATTATTCTGTGTATATAGTGTATTTCACTGTGGTTTTAATTTGCATTTCTATGAGGACTCCTGATGATGAGTAAATTTTCATGTGCTTATTTGCTACCCATCTATACTGCCTGATTCAGTATTTGTTCCAGTCCTTCATCATCTTTTTAGTTTTCTCACTTTTGTGTTTTGAGGGGTCTGTACATAGTCTGGATAGAAATCCTTTGTGGGGTATGTGATTTGCAAATATTTTAGTACAGCCTGTAGCTTGCCTTTTCATTTTCTTAAGCATGTCATTTGTGTTCTAGCTGGTGCGGCACAGTGGATTGGGTGATGACCTGAGAATCAAAGGGTCACAGGTTCAATTCCCAGTCAGGGCACATGCCTGGGTTGTGGGCCAGGTCCTAGTAGGAGGTGTGAGAGAGACACCCACACACTGATGTTTTTCTCCCTCTCTTTCTCCCTCCTTTCCCCTCTGTCTAAAAATAAATAAAATATTTTTTAAAAAGTGTCATTTGCAGAGCAGATATTTTTAATTTTGATGAAGTTCCATTTATCATTGTTTCTATTATGGTTCTGACTTTTTGTTATGCCTAAATTTTTTTTTTTTGCCTAATCCTTGTTCCCCTAAATTTTCTATGTTTTCTTCTAACTAAAAGTTTTATAGTTTTACATTTTTGTTTAGAGCTATGGTCCATTTTGAGTTAATTCTGTATAAAGTATGATATTTAAATTAAAGTTTATTTATTTGTTTGCTGCAAAGACAATCCTTTCTTTATCACATTGCTTTTGCACCACTATGGAAAGCGAATTGGCCGTACTGTGTGGGTCTGCTCCTGGACTCCGTTCTGTTTTTCCCTTTCACCAGTACAACAGTGTCTTGGTTACAAAAAACTAAGTTCACTTTGATTTTTCAATAGATATTTTTCAAAAAATAGTATTTATTTATTTTTCGAGAGGGGAAGGGAGAGAGAAAGAGAGAGAAACATCAATGCGTGGTTGACTCTCACACAACCTGTGCTGGGGACCTGGCCCACAACCCAGACCAGGAATTGAACCGATGATCCTTTGATTTGCAGGCCTGCACTCAACCACTGAGCCACACCAGCCAGGGCTCAATAGATATTCTGTTAGTGGGATTTGGCACAACCCCAGGTGATGTGAAACGCTCTTTTAGCTGGGTCTGCACAGTGGT
The DNA here is from genome assembly GCA_004027475.1 of Anoura caudifer. Lineage (NCBI taxonomy): Eukaryota > Metazoa > Chordata > Mammalia > Chiroptera > Phyllostomidae > Anoura > Anoura caudifer. Next base: position 232,423 of record PVKU01001431.1, read on the forward strand.
GTAAATCCAAAGACTCAGCAGGCTTCACAGAGGTGTGAGTGGCTGCTGCTGAGCCACGGAAATAGAAGAGGAGGGACAGGGCCGGCTGTGGTGCTGGAGTTAGTCAAAGCCTGACTTTGTAAACTCTGTGTCTGTTTTACTTTTAATTGTTAAATGTCAATGTACATTACCCAACCATAATGGAGAGAAACAAGTGAAATATTAGTGGACATTTGGGGGTGCTGGTGGCATTCTGTTTTATTTTTGTTCTGGGTGTTGATTACCAGGTGTCTTCCCTTTGTGAAACCCATGGACCTGCCTGCTGGAGATCTGGGCACCTTTTCCTGTCTGTGTCTTATACTTTAATCAAATAGTTTACCACAAAGTGTACAGACCTTCAGGGATTAGGATTGTGAGTTGAAAATTAGATGAAGAATTTTTCCATTCATGTGATATAACCTTCTGCTGTGTTATTTCTCCTTCATCTTTTGATGAATTGCCTTTATACACTGATATTTAGAGGGATTTCCAGCATGTCAACTGTAGCACGGAAGGAAGTGGACCTCTGTGCACACACACATGGTGAAGGTTCCCAAGACCAACTCCTGAGAGGAGAAACAGGTCTAGAACAGTAAGGTACAGTATGATGCTTTAAAAAAAGGACTGGGAATCCATATAGCAACGGACTTGGCAGCATTTCCCTCCTCTCAGTTGAATACCTAAGGGTCAGAATTCTAGCAGGCAGTTGGGATTTCATATTCAACAGTATAGTTTTCTGTACAGGACTTTATATAATAAGCATGTATTAATTTAATTTAATGATTATAAAAACACAGGAAACTTGTTTGTAAAACAATATGACTAATGGGCACACTTATACAGGCGTGAGTCCCAAGGGTGCTCCTTGGGACATTTTTGAGACCACAGCCTGAGCCTTATTCATCTTTGCAACAGCTGTTGCATCTGGCACACAGTAGGTTCTCACTCAATGCTATTTAAAATAAAAAAAAAAGTTACTAGGACATGTTCTGGTCATTGTCATTGTTTTGCGTTTGCTCATTACTTTCTACTTGTCTTTGAGTCTTTTCTTGTCACTCACCCACTGCAATTCATTCTCCCAGACTTAACAAGACTCCAGAGCTGGGGAGTAGGAATCGGTAGGGTGTTAAAGGCAGCCTGTCCCCATCGTTGGTGCACTAGCTTAGAGCTCTCTCTCTCATTCTTATGTCACCCTTGTACTTGACTTGTGTAGTTCAGGGGTAGCTTCCCACTTGCAGGATGCTAAAAGAATAGCACTTTGATGCTGAAGATGTGGTGGCTGAACAGTTGTGGCCTGAATATTCCTTTACCTTCAGATAGGGATATCTGAATTTCATTTAACCACCAAACAGTGCTGTGAAATAAGCACCAGCTTCACCCCCATTTCAGTGGTGATACTGTTACTGAACCCAAGCATTAGTGGGGAGATCCTACCGCTTGCCATAAAATATCTGGGTAACAAAGGTAAAGGGAAAGAAAAAGTCAGAGTGTGACATAAAAAATACCTACTTAAATATTTGTCATTACAACCACTACATAGGTTCAAGAACTGAAAATAACACAAGAACAAAAATATGTTCACATTGCTGACAATTATCAACAAGGTTTTGGAAATAATGGCAAGTTTCTGCCTCAAAGCCCGTTCCCTCTAAGGCACTCCCCAGAAAAAGTCACCCTGTCATTCTCTGGCAGCTCAGTTCAGGGTTGCCCCAAGAATCTCTTTTCCCACCCAAAAGTATCATGAGCATAGGTGGCTTCGTTGGTCTCCAGTCACTGTTCAGCCTCAGGCTCCTTCGGAGTCTATGCTCCCAAGGCCTCTGCTCACCACCCACTTGGCCACTGTTGGCAGGCCCACTGGTGACCACTGACATGTTTCCTGCCCAGGGGGAGGGGAAAAAACCAACTGACTCTTTGCTTTCCCGCATGCTGTTTCAAAAGTCCCCTCCCAGAATCCCATGCATGCCCAAAGCCAGCGGGAGTGTCCAGCTTTCCAGCCAATGAGGCCAGTGCGGGCCATGTTTGCCTTTGACCCTCTTCTGGCCGCCATGTTTAGCAATGGGGCCAAGGTTCCAGTCACGCCCATGCAGCTCAAGCCCCTCCCCCATTTCTGGGGGAGTGTCCCCCATTAGAGTACTTATGCTGTGATAGCCACGTGAAATGCCACACATCTCACAGACGGTAAGCAGTGGAGGTAGAACTTGTGCAGCTCTAACCTCTGTGCTGCAAACCTCCAACCTGGAGGAGAATGAGAGGCTTCAGATTTGAACTACATCTCAACTCCTTTTAGATTCCAACTGATCTAAAGTCCTAAGTTCTACCCAGTGGTTCCCTTTGTAGGAAGTGAACACGACTGCAATACAAGACTGTTTGTCTTTTCTCACTTGTACAAATGATAAAATATATCACAAATATGAAAGTGTAAATCATATATGCAAACAGTTTAAAGGAGAAAAATAAAATGATCATTTACATACCCAGCACCTAGCTTAAGATAAGCTTCACAGGAATATTGGAGCCCCAGGGCCTGGCGGTCTTGTCCCCATGCTGCCCACCCCAGGGCTCACCACTCTCCCGATTTCTCCTGGCCCTCCTCCTGCTTTTATTGACTTTCATCACATATGTTTGTGCCTAAATAGTGTGTGGATTAGTTTTGCTCATTTTTGAGCTTTAAAACCTTTACATTTTTACCTGCTTTTTTTTTTAATTTTTCAAGTTTTGATTTAAAGCCACTTATTTAAGTGTAAAGCCATTAATTTGTCTTTTATGAATGGTTATGTCTAAACTGGAGACTTCGATTTCTCTAAATTTTCTTCATCATTGCAATCTATTGTTACAGTTCACGTCTACAAAGCCTCAGGTAACTGGGTAAATTTGGGCATGAAATTCAATTCAATTTGATCAGAATTTGATCTTATATAATAATCATATTTCATTATGCAGAACAAAGGAATGCCCTGAATATTTACCACTCAAGGAAGTAGATTGAGTGTTTGGATGCAGGTGAACACAGATATCCTGCTCCAAACTCGGCATTTCGGACTTCAGTATCTTCACCTCTGGCTGACCCTCTATATCCCAGGAAAATCTCCTTGTCACCTCTGAGCCCATTTCTCCCTATCCCTCACTTGGGAATCAGTCCCCAGTTCCACATTTCTTCCACTGCTTGCATCAGTCTCTATCCTTCCTTCCACCTGACCCGCTCTAGCAGTCACCTGCATTGTTGCAGCAGCCTCCTAATACATCCCCCAGCCTGATGGAGCCGCTCTGCTTGCTCTCGAATAAGTGGCCACCCAAGTCTTTCTGAAGCCTGGCTCTGTCCTGCCTAGTCATTCCTTCACTAGTCATTGCTGCATCTCCCTCACCCCTTTCTTGGAGTGTTGAGTTCACCCACCTGAATTGGAAGGGGACAGCCCGAGAGGTGACTGAGTAAGGGGTGAACATTTTACGCATTTGTACCAGCTTTTCTTTTTCAAAAATATATTTTATTGATTATACTATTATAGTTGTCTCACTTTCCCCCTTTCATTCCCCTCCACCCTGCATACCCTCTCCCACCCACATTCCCTCACTTTAGTTCATGTCCATGTGTCATAAGTTCTTTAGCTTCTACATTTCCCACACTATTCTTGCCCTCCCCCTGTCTATTTTCTACCTACTGTCTATGCTACTTATTCTCTGTACCTTTTCCCCCATCTCTCCTCCTACTACTCCCATGTTGCTAACCCTCCATGTGATCTCCATTTCTCTGGTTCTGTTACTGTTCTAGCTGTTTGCTTAATTTGCTTTTGTTTCTGTTTTAGGTGTGGTTGTTAATAATTGTGAGTTTGCTGTCATTTTACCATGCATGTTTTTTATCTTCTTTTTCTTAGATAAGTCCCTTTAACATTTCATATAATAAGGGCTTGGTGATGATGAACTCCCTTAACTTGACCTTATCTGAGAAGTGCTTTATCTGCCCTTCCATTCTAAATGACAGCTTCACTGGATAGAGCAATCTTGGATGTAGGTCCTTGACTTTCATGACTTGGAATACTTCTTTCCAGCCCCTTCTTGCCTGGAAGGTCTCTTTTGAGAAATCAGCTGACAGCCTGATGGGAACTCCTTTGTAGGTGACTGTGCCCTTATCCCTTGCTGCTTCTAGAATTCTCTCCTTCATTTTAATCTTGGCTAATGTGATTATGATGTGCCTTGGTGTGTTCCTCCTTGGGTCCAACTTCTTTGGGACTCTCTGAGCTTCCTGACTTCCTGGAAGTCTATTTCCTTTGCCAGATTGGGGAAGTTCTCCTTTATTATTTGTTCAAATAAGTTTTCCACTTGTTGCCCTTCCTTTTCCCATTCTGGTACCCCTATAATTCGGGTGTTGGAATGTTTAAAGATGTCCCGGAGGTTTCTAAGTCTCCTCATTTTTTTTTGAATTCTTGTTTCTTCCTTCTTTTCTGTTTGGTTGTTTCTTTCTTCCTTCTGGTCCACTCCATTGATTTGAGTCCCAGTTTCCTCCCCACCACTATTGGTTCCCTGTACATTTTCCTTTATTTCACTTAGTGTGGCCTTCATTTTTTCATCTAATTTGCGACCAAAATCAACCAATTCTGTGAGCATCCTGATCACCATGGCTTTGAACTGTGCATCTGATAGGTTAGCTATCTCTTGGTCGCTTAGTTGTATTTGTTCTGGAGCTTTGGCCATTTTTTTTTTGTCTTGATGTGCCCATTATGTAGTGAGGGGCAGAGCCTTAGGTGTTGGACCAGCAGGCAAGGTCAACCCAGTCTCTGGGTTGTGATGCTGTATGTGGGGCAGGGGTCTGAGAGGGAACGATGGTGCTTGCTCTGCTCTCTGCTGGATTTCAGGCCCTTCCACCGCTTCCCCCAAGCAAACTGGGCCCATCTGGTGCTGATTCCCAGGTGGGTAGGCTTGTGCACATTCTAGGACCCTGTGGGTCTCTCTAATGAACTCTCCTGCGAGGCTTGGAATTTATCCCTGCACCTCAACCCCCACAGGTGTTTTCAGTTGGTGTTTTGAGGCTTTATTTCCTGGAGCTGGGGTCCTGGGTTGTGCAGTCTGTCTTGCTCCCCAGTTTTGCCTGGTTTATCTGCACCCAAATGTGGAACCACCTGGTCTGTCAGCCGCCTTGCGTGCCTCACTGGGTCAGTCTGCTGCTACCCTGTGCCCAGGGTCTACCTGCTGCCATCTTGCGTGCCTGGAGTCCACACACCAGCCGTGAACCCTCTCAGTCTGCTGCCCAATTCCGCCCCTCCTACCAGTCTGGATGAATGTGTCTATTTTAACTCCTTGGTTGTTGGACTTCCATACAGTTAATTTTCTGTCAGTCTGGTTGTTTTTTTTTTTCTCTAAATTTTTGTTGCCCTTATTTTGGTTGTGTGAGAAGGCAGTGTGTCTACCTACACCTCCATCTTGGCCGGAAGTTCTGGACCAGCTTTTCTTTCTCAGAAAATTGGAATGGGGTGGGGTGTGCCTGAGACACTGAGTCAGCTTGCTCTGGAGACCCAAGTTCTGAGATTCTGTGGCTTTAGGGTCAAATTTGACATCTCAGCAAGTCAAGGACTCAGGTCAGCCAGAGCTGCATGGGAACAAAAATTCTCACTAAACAGAGGGAGACAGCCTGTAGAAGGAAGAGAAAAATGGGACTGGGGCCATCACAATGAAAAAATCAGACAAGACATCATGTGGTGGGGTGGGGGGGCAGGCAGAGAGAAAGACCAGCCCCAAATATTTCAGTCTCCTAGAACCCTGGTGCATTGATGTTGAAAGATTTCCCTTATCTAATTCCCCTTTCAATGAAATTCAAATACATTTCCGTTTCTTGCAAACTATTGATCCCTAAGGTGTTGATCCACCTCAGATGGTGCCACCTCAAAAGTCTTTGGTCTTAGCTGGTGTTTGCCTGAAGGTAGAGCCCAAGACAAGGACTGGGAGGAGGTAGTTATGGGGAAGGTGGCTCCGAGAAGCAGGAAGTGGGTGGGGGTTAGGGTTAGAGACCGGGCAGGAGAAAAAGCCAACAGAGCTGGCTGTACTGTAAGCAACTGGGCTCAACCCCTTTGCAGACCCTGAGAAGTACCATGTAGGACGTGCTTGAGATTTGCCCCTCCACAGGGTGAGAGGTTGGGTCACTGACCACAATTCCATTCCGTCTTGGTTGAGGGTTGCCCCTGGGGACAGGAACTCTTCTGTGATCTGGACTTCACTGGCAAGGGCTGACAGAACTTGCATACTTTAGAGAAAGCTTGGGACAGGAGAGTGGAGGGGTGAGGTGGAATGGTGTCCACATGCCCAGGAGCCTTGCACCATAGCTGCAATTGGAACTGGGGACAGGGAAGGGATGTGCCGTGGGCACCAAAAGTGTCTGCTAAGTCTTCCTGATTTCATGATTTATATACCTGGACATTCCCCTTCCAACCAATAGAGTGCCAGGCTAGTCCAAACTTGCCCACTGCAGCTCAGCCTTTGTAATGGAAGCTCCTTGACTTACTTTTGCAGCCTAGAGTCCCCCAATACTGCTGGTGTCCCGGGCCACCGGGCTGGGGGGCGGCAGTCAGTGGAAATCAGCATTTGGAAACCTCACCCAGTTCTTACATGGAAAGGACTGACAGATTATTGATCATCTTCACCTGTGAATGCTTCGGCCACCTCCATCCACGAATCCCAGCACTGCCATTGACCAGCTGCATAATTTCAGCTTAATTATCTTCCCAGCCTTCTGAGCCTCCGTTTTCCTCTCCAGTAGAAATGGAACTATTAACAGTAATAATTTTGGAAGCTTGCTGGGAGCATAATGTGTGAATTACCTAGTAAGGCAGCAGGTAGATTGAAAATGCTCAGTGTAAGTTAATTCCCTCATCTTTTCCAGAGATAAATGTTTACAAAAAAAAAAAAAAAAAAGACTGTTTTGCCTGCAAAATGTGTTGTCCCTTTGTCTTTGTAAGAGCATCTTATTTGGGGTGGGGCATGGGTGGGGGGGGTGGGGAGGACTCTGTTCATGATCAGATAGAGCTGCCCCACCTCTCCTGCCCTGGAATGGGCACAGGGCTGCCTGGGCAATCAGAGACATGGTGGTTGTTTTGGGATGGACACACGGCCCCATGAGTGCCAGGACTTTAACTAGAACTGCAGGAATGAGGAATGTTTCTACTTGATGTCTGTGATGTGAGCCTGGGGCTGCTGGTGTCCATCTTGTCATGGTGATGGGAGGGCGTGTTGAGAATAAAGCCCGCCCAGTGGAGCAGGTGGCTGAGAAACGGGATGGGGGTGGGGAGGGTGGGGGAGAGAGACTGACTTCTGGTGGCACCGTTTGAATGCCTGGGTCTCACTATGTCTGAAATAGGCCTTTCTGGTTAATTGGGTGAATAAATGTTTGAGTTGGGTTTCTGCCATGCGCAAGCCCAAAAGTCACAACTGCTACTTGCAACACCAAAAATCACAACTGACATAGTATTTGACTTAAGGATTCAAATGGTCAGCCACAGGGGACAGAAAGGTAATAAGTGCAAGAGGCCTGGGACAACCAGGGTGGCCCACAGTCCACTTTGATTGGGTCATGGTGTGTCTCCACCAATCTACCAATTCACTCTGGTGAGGTGTCCCATCTGCTTCCAGGAAGGGTAGGCAAGCAGGCTGACAGCTGGATAGACCACATCTTTCTGGTTGGTGGTGCTAGGCCACTTATCTGGGGTCCATACCCCTACAATGGACCCAGCCAACTGGACCCTTGTCCTTCAAGGCACCAGGCCCTCAGTGTGTCTGAGCCTCTATCCTCCTGTGAGCCCTGCCCCTACAGCCAAAAGCTCTACTGATGCGTAGAGACACGTGTCACTGAGCAGATTTGTTCAGAATACTCTGGAGATAACAGTTCTACCCTAGAGGGGCTTATTTTGCTGTCTGAAATGTCCACTGGCAACTCTGAAACATGCAGCACCCTTTGGCTAGGAGCTGCTCACTTCCCTGACGGCTTGCAGAACCAGCTGTGGCCGTGGGCTCAGTAGATGCCCGCAGAGAACATGTGTATCTGCTGCAGAGATTGGCCCTGCTTCCTCTGGTTTTTGTCTTTCCTCAAGGGAGTCTCACAACTCTTCTGGGTATTGGCTGTGTCAGTCAAGATCCAGGCTGGAAACAGAGGCACGCTCTGTAGGAAACTGCCACACACTGGGTGACCGAAATGTCTCACAGCTTGTGGGGTGGAAGTCTGAGTCAAGGGATCGGCAGGGCCCTGCTCCCACTGAAACCTGCAGGGAGAATCTCCGTTGCCCAGTCCTGCCTTTTGGTGATTTGCTGGCAAACCACCCCTGCATTTTGTGGCTCGCAGCTTCCTCACTGTGCTCCTTCTTCCTCAGTTATCACATGGGTTCTCCCTGTGTGTCTGTCTTCACACAGTTCTCTTCTAAAAGCACACCCATCACATTGAATTAGCATCCCATCCCGCTCCAGTGTGAGACCTCATGTTAACTAGTTACATCTGCTATGAGCCTATTTTCAAATAAGGCTACATTTGTAAGGTCCTGGGAGTTAAGACTTCCACATACCTTTTCCTGGGGTAACCAAGAGCGTTTAATGAAGGGACTAGTTATAGAGGTGTGGTCAAGGTTAAGTGAAACCAACAAGATGATGCAGCACGCAGGGCCAACAGCTAGGAGCCATCAACACTCTGACATCTGAAGGGGCAGCGGCAAGGAGCAGTTCCAGAGTGTCACCTGTGAGGGCACCGCTGCCTGACAAGGGCTGTGGCTTTCAGTGGTGGATTGCAATCACGTCACAGCAGCCTGGCGGAGAGAGAACCGGGTGGCCTACTGCTCCAGCCTCACTGTCTTCCTGCCAGCCGGACACCAATGGCTGAACCCGCTGTCTCTGCAGTTGCACCCTCTGCTGCCATCCCCAGAGGTCCTGGGCACTCCGGTGGAGAGATCTGGAGGGCAAGCGGACACTGTCCGGGACACTGGGCTCTGCTCTCTGCAGCAGCCTGTCTGTGCTGGCGGGGGCTCCCCACAGCCATCCTCTGGGCGGCCCCTGGAGCGCCAAACCAAGGGGTCTCAACCTTGAAGATTCTGTGCTCTTCAGAGAAGTGAGCACATGTTAACAGTCCTTGCCAGGGTACGTGATTGTTTTTTCTCCATTTCTTTATGCTTTTCCACTTTTTCCAGTTGAAAAAATTTTGTAGATTTTGGGAGAAAAACCAGAAAACCACATGTATGTCACCCACATGGAATAGTGACATCTCTGTCAAGCTCTGCAGTGTTGTTCTGTGGTCTGGGATAGTCAATGGCCTCTGGGGTCCAGTCTTCCTGTGTCCCAGGGGCTGGCCATCCTTAGAGTATCACAGAGCATGATCACCCTCAGTTTTCTCATCTGCAAAATGGGTTTGTCAGCCCTTCCAGTGAATCAAAGTTGATGTGAAGACCGAATAAGATCTTGGAGGGGAATGGAATGCCCATTGGAGATTATGAATTGCATATAATGTTGTGGGGTTAGTATTAATGAGCTCTACAGTGTTTCAGTAGAAAAAAAAAGTAGTTATAAAATAGGTTTAGAGCCACAGTGACGCCTGGTGGCTATTCCTCATATTGCCTGACTTCTCCCTCAAGCTGGTGAGACACCTCATCCTGAGAGGGCAGCGGAGCGTGAGTGGACATCTGAAAGCCAATAAGGGCATCCAGTCAGAGGGATACCAAGGTCCACGGACAGGAAATTCAACTTCAGGGTGCTTGCTGTGTGGGATAGTCAGTCCTCAAGCTGGGTCCACCTGCAGGTAGTTCTTTGACTCCCTCGGCTGCAGGGCGCCCTCTGCCGGGCCGCAGGGGAACTGCGGAGCAGGCCTGCTGATAAGGGAGGCCCTTATTCCCATATCGTTGCTGATTGCTGTGTTCTTTCAGGGAATCCCGTGGGGTCGGAGGTCTTCTCCCACCTCCGAGTCCCTGCTCTCTCAGAATGAAGCTCAGTGCCAGTGGAAAAGCGTCCCTAATGCAGTCCCTCCCTGTCTGTACACTCCGACCCACACCCCACCAAGGGATCATCCTCTCAGCCCCACTCCGATAAACTCACCTGAGAGGAGGCAGAGCCCTACAGGGAACTTCTGTGGCCCTGGCTCCGTCTGTACTTGTCCTGAGGCTGCCATCTCTGTCTCTGGCCACCAGTAAACTTTTAGCCTTTCTTTTCTTTTTTGGTGCTGTTGTTTACCCCTCTAATCCCTAGGCTCCCGTCTACCCTCCACTAATTCTGGTCTGAGAACCCCTCAGCATCCCATGCCCCTGACAAGAATAACAGAACTTCTCAAAAACCCCAGCCGGTTGACCTACTGATTCTAGGCCTGTCCTGCCTGCTCCTTAGCTGACTCTCCTAAATTCTGGTGCCACATCCCAACCATCAGCCTTATCCTGGGTAGGCAGGGTCCACAGGGATCATGCGATCCTAGGTATTTTGCTTTTTTTTTTTTTCCCCATTAAGAGGCTGTTAAGAATTTATTATAAATCTGTGTCACAGGCCTCAAGGAAATGAAAGGACTCCAAACAGTCTTTCAGGAAACAGGCAGGGAGCTGAGGAGGGCCAAGATGAGTCTAGGGCCTTGGTGGGTGCCTTCCCAGGGGAGGGGGCTGCATTCCTGGAGGGGGCATTTCCATTGGAGTCCCTTGTGGGGGGGGCAATGGGGGATCCAGGGGAGGCCCCATGGTATTTGGCTTTTTAAATTAAGGTTAATGCGCATGTATATGAGTGCCATATGTATGTCACTTTTGTAAATAGCATGGGTTCCTGAATGAAATCTGAGCCCTCTTTCATCTATAAATAGTAGAAAAGTTCGAATCAGCAGTTACAATATTACTGCAAAAAGTGTACCCCTACACTTTCCAAGGACCCAAGGATCATTAACTGTTTTGTATAAGATGAACTAAACTAAGAGAAACACACATCAGTAATAAGAATGGCAGTCTTAGACCAGTTTTGCAAAGGGTGGAATGAGGTGGATAGCCCGGGGCAGAAGTTCTCAATATTTGAACTTAGGATCAACTGAGAAACTATAAAAACAGCTGTGCCCAGGCCCCTCTTCCCGCCAATTAAACCCAGGGAAAGGGCTCATTCCCGAGCACAGCCAGGATGCAGTTACAGCTCTGCTGCCAGCCAGGAGCTGCCAGCCACATGTGGCTATTTAAAGTCAAATTAATTCAAATTAAACAAAATTAAAAATTCAGTTTCTTAGTTGCACAGTCTACATTTCAAGTGCTCGACAGCCACACGTGGCTAGTGGCTGCCATACTGAACAATGCAGATGATAGAGTATTGCCATCTGTGGATGAAAAGGGGCCACACTACTAGCCCTGACAAGCTCAGGGAGGCCTGTGTGGTGGCTTTACAAACTCAGAGACCAAAGAAACCACGCAGGATGGTTTGAAATGAAAACTTCCTAACTAAAAGCAAGTCACTGTGGGTAGTCATGTCCTAGGCGGGCAAAGGTCGGTCTTTACCTTACCTGAGCCCGTCTATTGTCTTTTTGTTTCTACAGTAACATGCCTTTGGAAAGTCAGGGTAACTTCCTTTCTCTATACCCCTCACGGCACAGTCGCTGCACCAGGGCAGAGACCACAAACCCCTCACTGTCACTGTGGTCATGTTAACATTAACTGCTAACTAGCCTGTACCCATCAATGTAAAAGACATGTCTATTCATTTTACTTTTTATCCAATCCCAGAGGTTTCCCTGCTTTGCTTTCTCCCGCCTTCCTAATCTATCACCAACAAATTTCATGTAACCCCTTAATTGTAATGTATAAAATAAGGTACAAAACTGCCATTCTCTGGAGCATTTTCTGAAACTGTTGAGATTTTGCTTCCCGGCAATTGTGGTCAGTTGGGCTCAAATAAAGTCATAAAAATTCTTACAGGTTTAAATGTTTCTTACATTGACACATCACTGCAGAAAGTCCTACTTGGCAGGACTGCACTTAAGGGCTGCCAAGTCCTGCTTCTGTCACCGGAAGCTGATGTGGGCAAGCCACGGTTAATAAGATGGAAGTGATTTTCTGAGTGAGTTCCTAAGCAAGCTGATGGCCATAGTGTGTGTGTGCGCAGGGGAGCAGGGGACATTAGATCCATTCTGGCTCTTGTTTTTCTGTTCAGTTGTCACCCTACAGAGTCAAGAAGTTCTGGAAGTGTGTCCTGGGAATGTTGAGTGGAGATACCCAGAGGCCTCCAGGCCATCCTTGCTGGGGGAGTGGTGAGCATCTCCCACCAGGGAGGACAGGTTGGAGGCCCCTGTGTGGGCCCCTCCGCCTGTGCTGACAGGACAGAAGAACCAGCACCAGCCAGGAAAGCCTTTATTCCCATAACGGTGACCAGCTGCCCTCCTGTGGCTATCCCTCCTCTGGGACGTGGAGCTTCTCCTTCACCCCACAGGCCACCACAGCGAAGAAGAACTCAGGAAAGAAGGTGCGGATGTACACCGCAGCTTTGGGGATGGGGTTAGCCATGAACACCTCCTGCTTCTTCCGCCTCACAGTGCGCATCACCTCCTCGGCCACATCCACCGCGTGCACCCCGTAGGCCAGCTTCCTGAAAAAGACTACAGAGCCCCAGGAGGGGTCAGGGATCAAGGCCTCAGCTTGGCAGAGCCGTCTGCATGCCCAAAGAGAGGGTCGTGTGTGCCCAGCCCGGAGTCATGGGCTGCAGGCCAGCTCTGCCCGCCACTGACCTTGGGGCCCTGGGGTCACACTTTACCCTTCAACACCTCAGTTTCCTCATCTGTAAAGTGGGTGTGGCTTCTGCCCTATTAACTTCACAGGGTGGTTAAGAACCGTGGAAGTGATAAGAGCTTAGACAATAAAGAGGTGTCAGATGAATTTAGGGGGTGTTGTTTATCGTTGTTGTGAAGCTGTGCTTATCAAGAGCCTCCCAGAACCACGCACCCACGTCATGGTTCATCTTGGTTTCCTAATGTAGTTAGTGCCTTGGGCAGAGCGCAGCAGCTTTGTGTTGAGAGCATTCTAGAAGAGTCATAATAATAAGGTGCATCTACAGAGCACCTACCACGTTATGGGTGCTATTCCAAACCCTCTATATGCCAGAACCTTCAGTTTTCCCAATGATTCCATGAGGTAGATATTACCACTGTCCCTCACTTTCTAAAAGGGAAACTGAGGCATGGACATTAAGGGCATTGCTTATGTGCATTCACTATGTGGCAGAGGCACTCTTCAAATGCAGGCACTCTCTGCCCAGACTCTGAGCCTCTACTCTGTTCTGCCTTCTGTGGAGAGAGGGAGCAGGTCATTCTTCAAGACCAGATCCTGGCTTCCACCCGGAAAACCGAGGTCCAGAGACGGGCAGTTCCCCAGCCGAGGTCGCAGAGCTAGTGAGTGACTGAGCCCAACTGGGCCCTGGTCTGCTGGTTGCAGGTTAGGATTCTCTCTACCTGGTGCCTATGGACTGAAGTTTGGGGCCCCCTTCCTGCCGTTAGCTGGATGCAGGGGCCCCCTCACTCCCAGGCTCATGCTTCAGGAACACCCCCAGGACCAATGAAGCCCTCCGGGAGTCCCCCAGCCCCTGCTTGTCTGGCTTCCCTTGAAAAGCTCACATTTCCAAACGGAGGCCTCCCAGGTTCCTGGGACAGGATGGACACGGTACGGCCGGATGAAAGTCGGGCTCACAGTGCTGACGACGACATCGTATTCCTCCACTTCTGCTCGGAGGCAGTCAAAGAAGCCCTGCACAGCATGCTTGGAGGCAGCGTCTGGAAGAAAACCAGCCAGAGGTGGGTATGGGGCCCCCACCCTGCTTCCCAGGAGGAGCATGGAGATGAGGCCTAGAAACTTGCCGGGCTCTGTCCCTTACTTCCTAGATCGGGAAAGACAGCCCCTGGGAAGGGGTGGACAGAGGCAGAGCTGGGGCTGAACGTAGTTTACTCCCTGCCCACTGCTAGCCTTGGGCAAATCACTTTCCTTTCCTGAGGCTCAGTTTTCTTATCTTTAAACTGGGGATAATGTCACCCTTGTCAAATTGTGAAGATGCTATGAGAACTCATATATAAAATGCCTGGCCTAAGCGGGAGTTCCCATTCCTTCCCTAGTCCAGGTTTTGGACTAGGGCGGTGGCTTTGGAAAACTGTCTGGCAGTCCCTTAACCATTGAAACCTAGAGTCACTGCTTGAGCAGTGAGGACTATCTCCACACAAACACTTGCTCAGGAATGTTCACAGTGGTATTATGTACAATGGCCTGAAGCGAAAACAACCCAAATATCCATTAGCAGGTGGATGGATAAAGAAAATGCGGTGTGTCCATACGACTGAATATTATTCAGCTGTAAAAACAGACGAAGCCCTGACACTCGTTACTGCGTGGAGGAACCTTGAGACATGATGCTGAGTGGACGAAACCGGTCAGCAAGGACCTCATACTGCACGATCCATTGATGGGAAATGTAAAGTCTATAGCGGCAATAGAGCTGGGACAGTGCACCCACATCGGGAGTATGCTCTTCATCATCACACGCCCTGACCTGAGACGTGAGCTTCCGGAGGAGAGGGACCTGGTGTTTCAAGTCTGTGTCTCCTACAGTCACCCTCCCACCATAGGCGCTCAAAAATAGGAACTGAAGGGTTGAAAGGAAAACCCACAGACCATTTCCTTTCTGGGCCTTCCTCTCCCAGATAACCATAGGCCTAGTCCTTGACACAACATCTCTTGTCTTACAAGACATGTAACATAAGACAAAACATTTTTGTCTTGGCAACTTACAAGCTGTGCGGAACGGGATTCCAAGCTTCCCTTGGATGTTGTTCACCAACACTATTTGGCCTGTCCTCCGGGAGATCATGTTGGGAAGCAGGACTGGAAAGCACAGGACAAGGAGTCAGGGTGAAAAGTAGAGACCAAGCTGGGCAGCAGCAGGCAGACCTCTCCCCCAGACCCCCCTCTTCCTCCCCAGGATCACTGTGGACTGGACCCCAGCTGCCATTCACCCCGCTCTGCTAAGAGTGGGGTGGGCTCAACTGGTGAATTGCTGGGTGACTGTCAACGGCTGACTCCTGTGCATGGAGTGACACTGATCTCAACGGTGAGAAAGGTAATCCCTCTTCAGTTCCTCTATGGGTCCCACCAGGAAGTCCCGTGTTGGTTCTGATGTGTCCTGGACGCCACCTTGCACATGCTCATCTTCTAACAAAGAGGGGAAGGACCTCAGCCCTGTGTCTTGGGAGAATTTACTATGTATTTTGTTTTGATTTCAGGTTTTATTTATGGAGAGGAAAAAGGTTTTTTAATTTATGATGATATTATAAAGATTTTCTCCTAAAACAAATTAACTTAAAAATGAGAGAATTCAGAGGAAAATAGGAAGTAATAACAATATAGGTGGGATAGAAATATGGCAAAAATCAAAAGACTCAACTTTCTGAATGGTCAGTTAAATCCAGTGCCTGCATGTTTGAGATGGGCAAAAGGAAACTCGGGACCAGGGAGTAGATTCAGGTTTCTTAGCAAGTTAGAGGCCCGCCCCGGAGGATGAACCAGGGCTGGCCTTTTCCACTCCACTCTGTGCTTTCCTCACTTTGACGCCAGTGAACCCCGGACTCTCACAGGTTAACTGAACGACACAGCGTGGCAAGTCCCCAGGGGCTGGGCTGAAGGAAACCGTTACCTCTGGGGTACCATTGTAGAAGCTCTGGGAGGTCATCATTCTGCCTGAACATTTTTTTCCTTATTTGTCATGGAGATCCTGGCTGTAGAGAAGGGGGATCTAAAAGTCACGCTTTCTCAGTCTCTACCAGGGAACCCCACTCCCTAAATGTAGAAATTCTCCATGCTTGTATTCCCCCTCAGGGTTCTGTTTGATGAACTTTTTTTGTATACGGGGGAGGGGCTTCAACTCTTGGTTTTAGTCTCTGTCATCTCCAGCCCCAACTCCCTAGGCTTCAGACCTGCACTTGAACTTGGCAGTGAAAAATCTCCAAACAGGAACCACCATTGTACACTTAAAAGGGATTCCTGCCTCTGCTGCTTCCTGCAAAGGGATTCTGGGTCTCTTGTACTTTGGGAAATAAACTGTTTTCTTCTTCATTTGGGAGGACAGAAGCTTTACTTTTAAACAACTGTCATGGTTAGAAGCAGATCAACTGCAGGGCTGACATATCAAAATAAATACAAAGCATGAAGACAATGGTCCAGAAACATGAAATGGGATTGGAAGGGAGCTGTGGACATAAATAAGAAGAAGGGGGTAAAGTGAAGGTCTTGAGAAACAGGTCTCACTCTCAGAGAGGAGGTTGGAATATACCAGTAAGACACTTCCGAAGTCCCTTTTCTTTCATCAACATTTATAGTCAGAATGTTGAAAGCTTCCACCACATAAGTAAGGATTTTTCTGAGAGGAGCTGGAGACTTCATCTGGAATTGCATGACCATCTGTCCACATAAAAGAGCCCTCTCTAGCAGCCGGTGGCCCAGAAGTCCAGAGGAAGGTCAAACTCACGAGACCTTTGGTCAGTGTGATGGGCCCAAAGTAATTGGCGTCCATGATCTTTTTGTCCAGCTCCAGGGAGATCTTATCGGCAGGCCCCTTCACCTTCACGCTGGCATTGTTGATGAGGATGTCCACGCAGCCGTAGCAATTCAGGACCTCTTTAGCCACGTCCTGCACACAGCCGATGTCCGCGAGATCTAAGAGGACCAGCTTTGGGGTGAATGTCTGCGGAACCAATGGCACAGTCAGGGCATGTGTGGGCGCAGCTCCCCCTCAGACTGTGGGGCCTTTCGGTCTAAGAGCCACCCATTTTGAAATTCAGAAATTTGGAGCATCTGAAATGACTACCAAAAATGATGAGAAAAAACAGCAGTGACCAGGGGAAGATGATGCAGAATGTGTCTCGGGGACCAGAGCAGTGGCAACAAGAGCAACAGTCTCCACATGCAAATAGGCGTCACCAAGAGTGAACTTCTGGCTACAAGGCCACAACTAGTAAGTCTAAGTGCTGGCGTCCTGCCCAGGGGAGGCCGTGCGCCGACCGCTGTGCTGGCGCCACCACTGAAGACACTTCTGAGCTTTCGGGAAATGGCTTTCCAAATGGGCTTGTAGGCCACATCCAGCTTTAAAATTCTTTTTTAAATTTTCAATTATACTTGACATTCAATATTGTATTAGTTTTCAGGTGTACAGCATAGTGGCTAGACATTTATGTAACTTACAAAGTGATTCCCCCGTAAGTCTAGTACCCACGTGACACTGTGCATGGTTATTACAGCATTATGGACTATAATCCTATGCCGTGCTTTGCATCCCGTGATATTGTGACTGCCCATTTGTATTCCTGCAGCACACCTAGCTTTGCAGCCACACCTTGGTTTTGATCAAAATCTTGCCCTCAACACAAGCTGGTCGCACCAGCTTGTCTGTGTGCCGGGCACTGTGGGCAGCCCCCTCAGCACTTGCTGCCATCGAGACTGTGTGTGTAGAGGGTACAGAGGGGAACAGGGGTGATGCCACATGGTAAGTGCGATCCCAGTGTTTAAAGATCAGTGGTCCTGAGATATGCTTTGACAAGAGGGTGTCCTGGTCAAATTTGTTTGGGAAACAGAGACTATTAAATGTTCTTTTTGAAGGTCCACAATGCTCATTAGTGTATCAAAGGCTCCGAAAAGTCCTGGGGTAAAATAATCAACCAGACAACCTTGGCTTACTTAACTCGAGAGTTCCACCACGGTTGCCCTCAGAACCTCATTTTACCGAATACTATACCTAATAACATCCCAAGAAACACACCTTGAAGGGTGATGTCTTATGGACTCCATCTTTTTAAATACCATACTTAGATCTGAATTATTTTTGTCTATTTCCAAAACCCAAATTCAACATCAAAGGTAAAGATTTTTTAAAAAAATACCCTGAAGAGAGCTTTGAAGGCAATTTCCTAGGCAACTCTCCAGCAATGTTTTGAAAACTGTAGTGGCATTGAAATGTGTGCACCTCCCAGGTGACTTCTTAGAAGGGGATTTCATTCCACTGATTTATTTGAAGAAAATATCACTTGAAGTATTATACCTGTGACATATCCTATCTCCTGGACCCTCTTTGAATCTGGCTTAAAGAGAATGGGGTGGGTGTGGAGGGGGGTCAGTGGCTAGAGAACACATTTTTGGCATGGTAAGTGATCAAAATGAGGTGACCCCTGATGACTGGCAGACATGCCTGTGTCAAGATTAGGGAGACCATTGCCTTACATTCTCCAGAAGTAATTGCCAAATCTTACCCATATGAACAAAGGGTGGCTCTTTGACACTCAATGAAGGCTAAGGATACCCATGAGTTCCCCAAGCTGACTGCTGAAGGCCTCACCTTGCTGGGGTCAGCCACGCTGACCAAGGCATCGTACAGATTCTCTAACCTCTCCCAGTTCTTCCCGCATAGCACCAGCCTCGCGCCGCCCGTGTGGAACACCCGAGCACACTCTGTGGGGAGGAAGGAAAAAGGGCAGGGTGAATGGTGTGGATGGAGCCCCTGAGGGTGAGCTTCTCTGTCTTACACATTCAAGAATTCAAAGAACCTGAAAGTCTTCAGGCCGTGAGGTCTTTTAGAGGTTGTTTCATTCAACTTCTTCCCTGGGTTGGATTTTTTTCTCACTTTTTTTTAAAAAAAGATTTTATTTATTTATTTTTAGAGAGAAGGGAAAGGAGGGAGAAACATTGATGTGAGAGAGAAATATCAGCCAGTTGCTTCTCTTATGCACCCCAACCAGGGGCTGAAACCACAACCCAGGCATGTGCCCTGACTGGGAATTGGACCAGTGACCTTTTGCTTTGTGGGACAATACCCAATATACTGAGCCACACCAGTCAGGCTTTCTTATTTCTGGCCTCGGTGTGGTTGCCTCCTGTGAAGGGCAGCTCATAG
The DNA here is from genome assembly GCA_004027475.1 of Anoura caudifer. NCBI lineage: Eukaryota > Metazoa > Chordata > Mammalia > Chiroptera > Phyllostomidae > Anoura > Anoura caudifer. Next base: position 251,317 of record PVKU01001431.1, read on the forward strand.
TGGGGTGAAAGAAACAGCCTTTCCTTCACCAGATAGTTCTGATTATTAAGATATTCTTCCTTACACAAGACAGAAAGATGGCCCTTTCTACCTGGTTCTTCAGGACCACAGCCCTAAATGTATATCAAACTACAAATACCAGAACAGTCAATGTATTTTTCAGACCAAATGGCATCAGTTTTCTTTACATGGGCTCTATAGAGAAATACTCCAGCCAGGGTTCTTTTTTATTAAAATATTAAACCTTCCCACTGCCTAGTTAATTTTACTGTAGACTAATTACCAACTCACCCAGAACAGGACTTTCTCAGCAGGGCAATGGCTGGTGGACACACTACACTCTTGTGAAGCAATAACACTGATATTTAAGAACAATAAATGCTGACATATTTTGAGAGTTTTCTTGTCCCAGGGACTATCCTTAGAGATGTATAAATTATTAGCACAATTAGTTCTCACAATTATCCTAAGAGGTAGTATCTTTGGCTCCATGGAAGCAGAATCGGAGACAGGGATGCAGGCATCCCGGGTTTACTGAAGAAGTGCCCTTCAGAGAAAATCTATCAGAGAGGTAGGCCATGGGGAAGGAGCCGGACAAGGATGTGGTCACAGGTAAAGTCTAGTCTTGGCTGGATCCAAGGAAAGCTCTAGAGCGTAGACCCAACTGCAGAGCAGCTGTTCCTGGAGGCAAGAGGACCAGCCTTTGACACACCTGCATCAACCAATTTGACTCAGTGCCGCCTCCCTCCGGGTGTGGGCACACAGGGTGTTTAACCCTTGGGCAAGGCAATGTCCATGAGCAGATGGCAAGTCTTTGTGCCTTGGTAGCCACAGCACATGGGGATGGATGAACTGGCCAGGTACAGGGATCTGGGAAGGGCACTACCTACATTGGGCAGGGGGTTACCTGTTACTGTCCAATTTTACTCCAAGCAGTGTCAGGCCTGGCCTGACCCGAATGCTGAGGGATAGCTGGGCAGTGCTGGGTGGCTGGGTGTCCTTAGTGCAATGGCTCAGATGACCTATGGTTGTGTGACACTGTCCTATGCGCTCAGCAGCCTGGTGCGGGGGGAGGGCAGGGGAGCCAGACAGCTGGCTGGAGCGGTATTGTGGGCAGGTTGGTGGTGGTATTGGACAGAGAGCAACTGAGGTGCTGGATCCTGCATTCTAAGCCAGATGGGAGCAGGAGTGCAGGCAGGATGGGCCAACCGAGAGGAAAAGTAGAGGTCTGTGCAGTCCAGAGACAGGTGTCACGGGTGTGGCTGAGGGGAAGGGGAGGGAAGCTGTGGTTCCCGCTGCTGACTGAGGAAAACCTGAATCAAGAAATAACTGTGTTGCTTTCCTATCCAACTGGGCCCTGCAGAATGGCTCCCGCAAAGAATGGTGGGGAGGAGGTGAAGGGCCATCCTGCCATCAAGGATGTCGTGACCAAAGAATACACCAGCATTCCCAAGCACGCCCATGGAAAGAGTTTCAGGAAGTGTGTGTGCCCCAGGGGCACTCAGAGGATTTGGAAATTTGCCGAGAAGGAGATGGGAACCCCAGATGCGCAAACTGACGCCAGGCTCAACACACCTGTCTGGGCTTGAGGAATAGGAATGTCCATACTGCATCTGAGTGTGGTTGTCCAGAAAACGTAATGAGGATGAAGATTCCTCCAACAAGCTCTCTGTGTTGGTTCCCTATGCACCTGTTACCACTTCCAAATATCTACAAACAGTTAATGTGGATGAGAACTAAGTGCTGATTATTAAATAAAGTTATAAAACTGCAAAAAGAAAAAAAGACACCTGTTAACAATGTCACTTCGTATTTTTAAGACAATAGAGAATGGAAGATTTCTCTAAATGTAGGTATTTTACTGAGAGAGAGGCATGATGATTCTGGATGGCAAAATTCAATAAAGATATCAGTCCATCCACAGTGAATTTGAGGCAGAAAATCAAGATTCCAATAGCTCTTTTAAGGTAACAGAAAGATACTAAACTTTACTTGGAATAATAAATATGCAAGAAAAGCAAAGGACATTTTGACAAACAATAGTGGTGATGTACTAACTCTATCAGTTATTAAAAAGTATTATATAGCTACAGAAATTAAATTAAGGCAGTGGGTCAAGTATAGATAGAAATATTGATTTAAAAAGGCAAGTATTAATAAGAATTTAGTAGATGATGAAGGTAGCATGTTGAAAAGAACATAAATAGATGTGGTATTTGGACTACTGGCTAACTATTTGGAACGGAAAAAAAAACATAGAGGCAATATACTGAAATGTATTAAATAATTAAATGTAAAAATACAACCATAAAAGAACTAGAAGGAAGGAAAGATGAATATATAACCCTGCTTTGGGGAAAGATATTTTAAGCTTGGTAACTAAATGAAGAAATCATAACAGAAATGACTTATAGATTTTTACCCTTAAAAGAACATTCCTTATATCAGAAAACACAAATAAAAATTAGAAGCAAAATAAATTGAGGAAACTTATTTATAATACAATATCATAAGAGGGTTAATTCATTTGATCTACAGAGAACTTTTATAAATCAATAAAAAAGATAAAGACCTTAATAAAGAAATTGGCTGGTGAGATTCGAGGTGCAAAGAGCTGATCTACAGGAGAGTTCAATGCCAACAATACAGAAATGCAGATTAGAACACCACTAATTTTAACCTACCAGATAATCAAAAGCAAAATTGGTCATAGTCACACGTTCAATGCTGGTGGTAGTGTAAATTGCCAAAGTCTTTTAGAAGAAAAACTTAACAGAATTCTTAAAAGTAAGTATGGACTTTGACCCAATTATTTCATTTATGGGCATTTATTCTAAGAAGATAATTTAGAATTACTGCATGGACATAGTTATAATATTGTTTATCCTGGTACCATAATAATAGTAAAGAATTTGAGATGATTGCAAATATCTAATATTATAGGAGGTTGGTTAAGTAAATTATGGTAAGTCTGTATGTCAGATATTTTGAAGCCTTTATAACTGATATTGCAGAAATGGGTCTACTGAAATGCAGTTCACGATATAGTAACTTAACATTCAAAACAGTGTCTGATACAAGGCCATGACATGTGACTCTGTGGATGTGTGTGTAATTGGAGCCCTTTACCCCAAAATACAATAGGACATAAGTGGATCAAGAAAGAGGAGAGAGAGGGGGGACTTTGAAGAAGGAATTCTGGGCAGAAATGTGTACTTTCCCATTTTTTGCACCCTCGAGAGGAGGGCACTTTTGGGACCCTTTGAACCATATGCTGTGAGCTTCCCATGTCTGGGAGTTCAGGCTGCAGTCTGAGTCACACCTGAGAACCCCAGCGGAGAGATCACAGGCCGCTGGCCTCAGACAGATGGCAGGAGAGCTGTGGTGGCCCCCTGTGGGGTGGTTTGCAGTGTTGAAGACCCCTCCACATAGGCACAGTGTACCAGGGCTTGAGTTGGTTGGGAGCTATTTTGAATTCTGCCCAGGAAGACCTCTCAGAAGGGGCACATGACACAGAGGGCCCGGGTGGAGGAGACCCTCACACTCAAGGGACTGAGCAAGCACAGCACCGCCCTTCACAGAAAGTGGGAATGGATAGTCCCAGGGAGCACCTCTGCAGGAGCCACAAAGATGCAGCCAGAGAAAGAATCAGACTCAGTTTTCCTCTTTCCCTCCCCTTCACCTCAGAGGGGTCAGAAAGAGCAGCCATCTGGCCGGTAAACTGCCCCACAGGGGAGGAGCAGAGAGGGGAAAGCAAGTTCAGCTTCAGTGAGAACTGACACATTGATTACTCTACTGGACTAGGCACCCCAGGATGCTGTGTTTCGTTACTGTGGGGTTTTGCATAATCTAATAGTATCAGAAAAGTCACAGGACTACCAGATTTTTTTTTTTTTTTTTTTTTTAAATCAAGATGCAGAGGAGGCCATTTTCCCTCTGCAGGTCTCACCACAGCCCTGGTTCTTACTGGTTACACCTATAAGCATCAAAAGAGACCTGAAAGAAGATAGGAAGAGTGTTTGCAAGTGGGCGGAGTTCTAGGTGTGTTTTATATTCTTTTTACCTAAAACTTCTTTAATATATATAGCTTTTATAATAACAGAATTCACCTAGAGGGCGAGAACCTCCATGGTCGGGAGTAATTCTGAGAGGCAGCCATGCTGGGAGTGGGGCAGCCACTCTGGTTTTATAGACCAGAGGGTGAGATCCAGTGATGTAACAATTTACCCAGAGTCCCCAGATGGTCAGGGGTGAAGCCAGGATGCTAACCAAAGCAGGGACCTTCCAGGTACCTGATTTCCATGCCTGGCTGCCCTCTTGGCCCCTGCCCAGGCTAGGCCAAGCAGGCTGGTCTTCCGTTGTCACCAGCCAATTCTCTCCCCCCCTCTCATGAAGGTTGGCACATATTTACAAGCTGGGCACTGGGGTAGGTGAGAAGCCTGTGGCCAAGAGCCAGACCAGACCTCTGGCTTTGCCCTCCTGAGGGGAGGCAGCCAGGAGTGTTCTTTACCATTTCCCCATTTTCCCTCTTCTCCACTAATACCGTGCCTTTCCCAGCTGGGTCTGGAAGATGGAGCCCAGTGGTGTGATCGCTGCTTTGGTCCAGCAGATCCCAAAGGCACACTCTCAAATACACGGTAAGTGTTCTTATTTCTATTCCTTATCAGGTCAGCTCAGTGTAGCATTCACGCTGTGTCAAGCTAGTGGGCGCCAGGCTTTTCCTTTCTCACGCAGCTAACATCAGTGGAGCCCTCCCATCTTAGAGGCCCTTGACCGTAAGATGCTTCCTGATTTTGGAGGAATTAAAATGCAAACAGATGGCCTGTGACTATTGTGAAGTGCTGTTGGTTGAAAGACAGCTCGATTTCAGAAATGTTGAAACATGCATGACTGTGCACCTTTGAGGGAATGAAACCCAGGCAGGGCTGTGCTCTCTGAAGCACAGTGGTTTAGAATTTGAGGGGGCACTGTTGCTGCAGAGACACTGGGTACAAGGAGACTTGGTTCTCAACTTGGCCAAATGGTGTCAGTTTGGGGAAAGAGTTAGAGGTCCTGATCTTTGGCTGTTTGATTCCCTAGTTAACAATTGGGTGTGGGCCTCCTGGTTGCCACCCACAGGTTTGGGCCAGGGGCTGTGCTGTAGGCTGTGCATGGCCTGTATCGTCTGCTCAGGGCCCCCTAACTTTTTTCTTGCCTTGGACCTGAGAAATGGAGCAGTTTGAACCTAGAATCACTGTGGTCAGCAGCATGTTCTGGCGAGGCACTTATTTAAGGTCACACACCTATACCCAGCTTCTCAAGCTACTTCTGAATACTTGTGCTTCATTTTTTTCTGCTTTGCATTTCTTTCCAGGGTGGGTCCATAACATACAGTGAAAATAGAGCAATGACAGTAGTCATGACAGAGACTAGACCATAGACCCTGAAAATGCCACTCTGCCCTGGAAATGTATGTATTCCCCAGGTATCTGATTTGTGCCATGTGTGACTGTGACTTAATGAGACTTAAAAGAAAATAGTAAGACTACTAAAACAAATCTGTCAGCAATAGACAGAACAGCAGTTCTATCTAGTGAGACAGAAAATCAGGAAGGATAAAGACCTACACGGCCTCTTCCACCAGATCAGGATCTAACTGACCTGTATAGAACCCTCCACCCCCAACAGCAGGGCACATATTTATGTCCAGCACCCATGGTCCATTCATCAAAATAGCTCATATCCTGAGCCATCACACACACTCAACGAATTGAAATCATGCAGAGTGTGTTCTCTGATCACGTTGGAATCCAGTTAGAAATCAATAAAATGAATATATGGCAATATGCTTATCCAAACGAGTGCCTTTTCTCATCAGATGGTCACTTCTAGAGGCTATTCATTAAATAAACTTTTTTAGGGGGAGTACTTACTATATGTCAAGCCTTGAGCTAGGTGGTGGGGACACCATGGAGTGAACAGAACACAGTGTCTGGCATAGGGGAGCTGGTGTCCAGCGGAGCAGCTGAGAAACACAGGTCGTGCAGCACAGTGTGAGGAGTGCACCGGCGGTGTGTGTTTCTATAAGGAGCCACAGGAGCCCAGTCCCCTGGGGACCCTCAGGAGGTCAGGGAAGCCTTCACGATAAAGGGGCCTCCTGGTGGCACCTGGCCTGATGCTAAGTGGGCTTGCTCTACTTGAAGAACAAGCGTTCCTCAAAGACTTTGGCTCTGAGTTCCTGAGTGGGTGTCTCTGCTCCAGTTCCCCAGACAACCACTACTTCCTGCTGTCTGTGTCAGGTCTGGTTGACACATGGGTATGCCTTTGTTTGTCCCGTTAGAAGATGGAGTTTGTGTGCCCCCCCTCCCTTTTGAGTGCTGAGTGTAATGTTGCTGGATATCCTCTTTGGGAATTGCTTCTGGGACCCACATGGGAGCACACAAAGAACCTAGTTTATCTGCCTTATGCTTTAAAAAATGTTACATGGTGAACCCAAGCCAATCACCCACTGAAGTGGAGCCCGTCGTCAAAGCCATGCGGACTGGCTCCCATCGGGATGACCGAGAGAATGAGGCTCTGAGAGAATTCCCAGACAGGAGGTTATGAATGTTCTCACGATGGCAGCCCCGAGGGAGTAGGCGCCCAGCTCCCCAGAGCAGCTCTTTGGAAGGCGCAGTGCTCATCTCAATACTCAGGATGCAGTGGTCTCAATGGACACTTAAGTGACCTAATGGATGTTTGGTGGGGTGTGTTCTGTTTCATTAAAAATAACAAAACAGCCCTGACTGGGTGGCTCAGTTGGTTGGAACATCATCCCATACACCAAAAGGGGTTCTACTCCCTGTCAGGGCACATACCTAGTTCGTGGGTTTGATTCCTGGTTGGGACACATACGGGAGGCAACCAATCGATGTTTCTCTCTCACATTGATGCTTCTTTCTCTCTCCCTCCCTTCCTCTCTCTAAAATCAATAAACATATCCTCAGATGAGGATTAAAAGTTAATAATGACAAAACAACAACAAAAATTATACCCAAACTATGTAACGTATGGAACTGCACTACCATGGTTAGGAATGACAGTCAGAATCTTGCAAATCCCATGTCACCCGTGGGAGGGCCCTCCAAGGCCATCTAATTCAGGGGCTGCAGACAGAAATGGCTGTAAGGCCAGGAGGTGATATGGCTGAGAGAATCAGGCTGAGTATGATCCAGAGCGGGTCAGTGGGGCATGCACCCCCCTGGAGCACGCATGGGCATGGTTTTACTGCTGCTCACATGTGAGTGGTACCCACCACAGCTGCAGCCACTGCTCTGAGAACTCATTTTTTCCTCACACCAATATTAGGAGGTAGAGATCACTAGCACCCTCACTTCACAGGTGAGAAATCCAAAGCAGAGAAGTGACACCACCAGCTAGTAAGTAGTAGAGCCAGGAATTGAACTTGGCTCCTGAGTCTGGGCTTTTACCCAGTACACTGCCCCAGCTAAGGGGGTCACATTTCAAAAATTCTCAAGATACTATGAAGGCAGAAGAAGCCTGCAGACCACTTAGGCCGTGACTTTGCAACTCCAGGTATTTCAGTGCCCTCTTTTCTCAGGTGAGGAAGCTGCAGTCTCCAAAAGATAAGATTTGCAAATACAACTAGCTGGTTAATGACAGACCCTAGGAGGGAACTCAGCCTTGACCCCCTGCTCACGTAGCAGGTTTGCCTGCACCCAGCCCTGCCACTGCTCACCCCTCAGGGCAGTAGTGGGTACCAGGGAGGTGAAACTAGCTTACCCTTGCCCAGTCCTGAGATGGCATCGGTGATCACCACCACTTTGTTCTGCACGGCTGACTTTGACCACAGCCTGGACACCTCTTGGTAGATGAAGAGCAAGCCACTGATTCCCAAGAGCAGCAAAGGCAGGATGAGCACAGCTGTGACTCCCATCTCGTTCTGGGGGAAAAGGTGAAAAGGAATTGACTTTCTCAGAGAATCGGAAAATTCTTGGACGGCCCAAGGCTGTAGGGTGCAGGCACGCATGCATCAAGCCCTGTGTCCTCTCCAGGGAGCTGGGCTCTCTGTGCGCCCCAGGGCTGCTTATGAGCTGAACACCCTGCTAATCCCCAAATGTCCGATGAATAGGAAATTACTCACGATGTCTCCAAAAGCCAACTGAATCCAGGATCCTGCCCTCTTGAAGGTTAATTACAAATTTAATTAAAATGGGTCTGCATTTTTGGAAGGAAATCCATGTGTTAAGGCCACTTGCTTGGGCCCTAATGGCTATTTATAGCTCTTAGTGCACTAAAGGGCTTTTCAGGGTAAATATAGTGCCTATTCTGATATTCAGAGACACATGCTGGCTGGGTCTGATTTCAGAGTTCCTGCCAAGACTTTTAAAGCTCTCTGGCTTGCCTGACTATTAGAGGTTTCCTCTGCAGTTTGAGGCTAGGCATTAAGGATCAGGACCTGGGATTTCAGAACAAACATCCTTGCCCTCACTTCCTGTAGCCCTCCTACAGGTAGCTTGGACAGGCAAGGCAGTGAACCAGCTGGCCTTCCGTATGGTCAGGGATGAGAAGCATAGAAAACTTGTTAACCAGAATGGAGCCTGTTGCAGAATAAATCACTTGGAACAGTGACATGAACTATTTGAAACAGCAGAGTTTGGGGAGCGTTTCTCATGAGTCACTGCAATCTGCCTCGCTGAGGCTTGGCTTCCTCATCTGTGAAATGGGCATGGCAGTATTATCTTGCAGGACCGTTGGGAGGAAAGATAAGATACTGGCTATTTACCTGTCTCATAAGAAGATAACTATTTAACTGTCTCATAAGAAGATAACCTTTTTAATGATTAAGAATATTAAGGGTTTATCCCAAACATTAAATATTTTAATTATACAAGGGAAGTCCGAAGGATTAGAACTGGGAAGACAGAAACAGCTAATCTGCAATTCAAGTACTCACAGAATAAAAAACCAAAAGACCTGTCAGAATGGCATCCTAATTTGTAGTTAAGACTGACTGGGAACATTTTTTTTAAAAAAACAACTTTTTATTTACCTGTAGTCTACTAGAAATGTGCACATATCCTAAGCATGGTGCTTCATAAACTGAACACATCCATGAGATCAGCCCCAGGTCAAGAAACAGAACATTGGCCCTGGCTGGTGTGGCTTAGTGGATTAAGTGCAGTCCTGTGAACCAAACTGTTGCTGGTTCAAGTCCCAGTTAGGACATATGCCTGGGTTGTAGGCCAGGTCACTGGCTGGGGGCATGTGAGAGGCAAATGATTGATGTATCTCTTGCACATCTATGGTTCTCTCCCTCTGTTTCCTTCTCCTTCCCCCTTTCTCTAAAAGTAAATAAATAAAACCTTAAAAAAAAAAGAAATATTGCATTGGCCACATGCTCCTACCATGTCTCTTTCCAGCCCATAAGGGTAACTGCTTCCTCACTTTTAAAAGCAGGTATAAGTTTTACCTGTGCTTTAAAACATTTTTAAAAATTATTTATTTATTTATTTTTAGAGAGGGGCGAGGGAGGGAGAAAGAGAGGGTAAGAAACATCAATGGGTGGTTGCCTCTCACGCGCCCCCTACTGGGAACCTGGCCTGCAACCCAGGCATGTGCCCTGACTGGGAATTGAACCAGTGACCCTTTGGTTCACAGGCCAGCACTCAATCCCATGAACCACACCAGCCAGGGTCATTTCTTTTATTTAAATAGGTTCACAAGTTAATGCTGTCCTGCTGAGCAGGATGGCTTGATAGATTCAGTCATATTGTCGTGAGACATTGGAGATCTTTATTTCATTATATGAATCCACTTCCCATTTTCAATTTATTCTTCTGAGAGTGGGCACTCAGCCAGTTTTTGCATGGGGCTGTTACAGATAGTGCTCCTACAGACACACGTGGCTTTTGGTGGCACGAACACTATTTTAACGTGAACATATCTGGCCTTTTGGACAACGGAATAAGAAACTTTGGCCCTGATGGCCTTCGCATCTGGAGACATTGGCTGAGAAAAGTAAAACAAGGAGGTGAAGGCACTGTCTGCCCTGCTGTCTTAGTGTCAAGGATTCCTCTACTTAAGTCCCTGTTGTTTCACTCCACAACCATGGACAGGGCTGGAAGGGTTTTAAATTCATTGAAATTATGAATTAGGAAACTTCAAAAGAACATTTATTTTTTGAGGAACAGCTTGCATTGGGAGGCTTAAAATATTATTAATATCATAATGTCTCCATACGAAGGTTGGTTCATTAGTCATATTGTGCAGACATGGCCATGGCTGTGATGGAACGATTCACAGGCTCTTTATCTGAAGATAAGCCCCACAAAGGTACACGGTCCTCTGGAGAAGAGCGGGTATCTGGGTCTTCGGCGGTGTTGACGGCAGCCTGTCTATTTAAGTTGATGCTGCTGACAAGGGTCTCCCACGATGCTCAGGTGTCCTAGCAGCCCAGCCTCCTCTTCCCCATAGCCAGGCAGGCTTCTGGCGCAGTTTTCTATGCCACTGAAAGCGGTGACTTGTACAGCATTCCACCCAAAGACAAGTCAACATCCCCAGATTTCAGTGTGATGTTGCTAGAGGATGATTCAAGCTGATTAAATATCATTCAAAGATTCTTTAATTTATTTTTCAACCACTATTGTTGCACAGCTCTTATGAGGTGCGCAGTATTGTAAGTCATAGCAGTGAATGAAATAATGGCAGGTTTTAACCTCTTGTACTGGGAAATAGATAGTAAAGCCACAGGTAAATAATTGTACAGCATGCCAGAAGGTGATATGCCCTGCAAGAGAAGACAAGCATCAGGGAATCTGTGGTGTCCAGGCAGGAGACGGACTGCCCTGGGGTGACTCACATGGAGAGACATTAATGGAAGGCCCCCTAACAGGGTTATGGAAGGGTTAAAGGAACACAGGGGGTGAGAAGGCCCCAGTAGGTCTCCCTGCTTCTGTCCTTGGGGACTTCTGCAATTGTAATTCAGGTAAGCAGTGATGATGGACTCAGACATATTTAAAAAGTACAGCAGAGAGGATTTGTTTATGGGTTGGACAGAGGGGCATAAAAGAAAGAGAGGAATAAATTTACTCCAGGATTTTGACTCAAACAACTAATAGGATAGAAGGTTTGTTTGTTTGTTGTGTTTTTTAATAAGAAGGGATGATGGAGGCAAGACTGGGGGTGGATGGGTACATTAGGAGTTTGGTTTTATCTATATTAACTTTGACATCCTTGTCAAATCTAAGTGAAGGTGTTGAGTAGAAAGTACACCAGCCTGGAGGTATGCTCAGGGGAGAGGTCCCAGCTCAGGAGACACATTTGGGAGTTATCACAGGTAGGTGGTACTGCTGGACATGCAATGGGATAAGGTCACGGGGGAATATTTGAGGACTGAGTTCTTGGGCACTCTAACAGGTAGAGGTTGGGGACCTGAAGAGGAATCAATAAAGGAAATGGAAAAGGCGTAGCCAGTATGCTGGTGGAGACTCAACAGACCAGTGTCCCAGGGGTCAAATGATGTTGGTCTTTTCAGGAGAGAGATGACCTTTTGTGTTTGATGTTGCTGATTGGTCAAGTAAGATAACAAAGTCTGAGAAACAACCTCAGCTTTAACAACGTGGAGTCACTGGTGCTGTGGACAGGACCGTTTGTGTGAACATTACTGAGTGTTCAGTTCTCCTTCAGTCTTACTCTCAGTGGTCCTGAAATGTGCCAGCCCTGCAAGGAGGTTCATGATTCATCCAAACTCCCTACACCTTCTTCTTTGAAAGCATAGTCTTCTGCACACCTTGACACAGTATTTGAATGATGGCCTCACCAAGTCTGAAAGATGCTTGGAGCCACAAGCCTATGAGGTCTTGAAGAGCTTGGTTGAATAACATTAGGCAGCTTCAACTTTGTCCCAGGGCCCTAGCAACCGGGAAGAGGCAGCACAGGGCAGTGGGTCCCCTGGCATGGAATCAAGTTTGTACTCAAAGTTCTTAGGGGAGATTTGGGTGTGAAAATTCAGACCCACTATGGGTGGTGGGGACTTCCTGTTCTTTCAACATAATTGCCAAAGATAAGAAATATTCCAACAAAAACACATTTGTTGGTCTACAAAGGAATTCTTGCTCTACTGCTCTACTTAAGAAGGGAGGCTGAAGACTGACCTAACCCTAAAATAATGGTATTTGCTAGTCCAGGAATTGAGAACGCAGACTGAGCAGGACGAATGCATCCTTAGGGTTGAGGACGATCCCGGAACACCTGGGATGTGAAAGCCGCAGTCTGAATCAGAGCAAGTCCCAGCCTGCCTTTCCTGGAGCCTCTCTAATCTCCTTGGCTCCGAGCAGAAACCATGCCTGGAATCAAGTCTAGCTTTAAGCTACGTGTAGCTTCTAATTGCCTCAATCCATCTCTGAATCAGAGAAAAGTATTCCTCCACTGGCTTCCTCCCAGCATTTACAACCCCTTTATTTCACCCATAAGGCACCCCAGGACCCTGCCCTTTGACAGGCTTGCTTAGGGAGAGAAGAGGGGAGAAGACAATCGGTCTCCACTCCACCCCCAGAAAGGCATGTTGGGTTTGGAGTCGGGCAGCCCCGAGTCCAAACCTCGGTTATGCTTTTGGCTTGCGTGCAGCCTCAGCACGCAGTTAGACCTACTGCATGTCACAGCCATCATCCAGAAATGGGAATGCTAATACTCTTACCTTCCTCACTGTACCATGTGGAGAATTGGAATGAAAGAGGTGACAGGCTTGTGTACTACACCCAGAATGGTGTGGCTCATCTCTGGGGCGATGGGTTCTGTTTCTCCCTTCTCCCTGGCAATTTTTTCCTAGTCTGTGTTGGTCCTTCTCGTTGCCTTCCCTCAGTGCATGTCAGGGCCCATTCCTGAGGTCCCTGGTTTGTGAGACAAAGGATGCCAGGCTCAGTCAGGGAATGCGTGTGCATACACTTTATAAAGAGTAAAGTGTTGGGTCACTGTCACTTCCAGGCTGTTCTCTGGGCTGAAATGCAGGTCCTGCAAGCGTGGTCCATCTTTCCAGCCAGGACCAGCACTTGTTTTGCTGCATGAAGCTGCTTCCTCTCCTTTGGGAGGGTGGGTGCTTCTGATCCACAGAGACACTCAGGCACAGGGATGGGCGACTGTGGAGTGGGGAGCAAGGCTGGGGCAGGATGGTGGGTTGCCAGACTAGCCTAACATCTAAAAAATGTCTGGAATATTCAACCTGAAAAAGGAAAGAAACTCTGACACATGCTACAACACGGATGCCCCTTAAGGACATTGTGACGAGTAAAATAAGCCAGTCACAGAAGACCAGGTACTGTATTCCACTCATATGAGGCACCTAGAGCAGTCACAGTCACAGGCAGGAGCTGGTGGGTGGTCAATGGGGAGTAAGTGTTTCATGGATGTGGAGTTTCAGTTTTGCAAGATGAATGTGGATGGACGGCAGTGCTGGTTACACAACAGTGTGAATGTACTTAATGCCCACTGTACATGTAAAAATAGTTAAGATGGTAAATTTCATATCACATGTATTTTACCACAATAAAAAATGAAAAAAAAATGTTGTTACCTCCTTTGGACAGAGAATCCCAGTATAAGATGATGCTGTTTATATAAAGTATAGAGACATCCAAGATACTTCCATTTGTAGTTTATGACTATGTCTACGAGTAGTAAATATTCAAAACTGTGCAAAGGAATGACTCCTGGGAGGTGGTCAGTTCTTGGGAGAGAGCACAGAGGAAGAGCTGGGAGCAGTGTTCGAGCCATTAATTGTATGTCTTACATTATTTCTTTTCTTTTTAAAAAAAGATCTGTGGCAACCATGACAAAGCCTTTACTTCTGTTAAGTCTGACTGGTGGGTACATGCATGTCTGTTACATTATTTTATATACATATAAATATCTCCTAAATGAAAAGAGAACGTAAAGTAAACAGAGAGAGAAAGAGAAGCAGCTGGATGCAGTCTGGCATCCTTATGACCTCATCTGATGTCACTAATTCTATTTTCAAATTGCTGTCTCTTTTTCTTCCATGTCATCATGGGGTGAAAGGTGTCTCTCTCCTGCTTCCTGTGACCAATTAAAAACAAACCTGAGTTTTTTGTGCCTCATGTTGATGCAGCAGTTGACTTGACAAGAGTGAATAATATTGTTGTCAGCCATCTAAGCGATGGCAATGTCCTTTAACCTTTAACCTTGGCTGTTTTCCAATTTCCCCTACCCTTCCTCCTGCCACACAACACTAAGTTATTTGTGTAGTTGGTCCCTTGAGGGCAGGGGTATGCTCTCAATCATGCTTGTATCTCCATGACACCCAAATGGGCTTTATACTCACATATACACAGTTGAATGAATGAAAAATGTTTATGTGAACAAACATGACCAGTCTCACTGGATAAGCCTAATAACCTTATTCTGGTCTTCAGAGACGTCTCTCTCAGCCCAGACTAACCAGGTGAGTCTCCCCAAGGGTTGATCTGATGACAGAAATGTAGCTAAGTTGTCAATTCTAAGAAAACAATCAACAAAACAGATTCTGAGCAGTGGAGTGAATTTCATGCTGAACTCACCAATTCTGGAAAAATAGTTGCCTCACTGGCATCGGACTACCGCTTTCTCGGTTCTTCCTCTGTGGACTCCTTGTTCATTCCTGCCCAACCACCTGGAGTCAGTTGCCACCCTTCTTTACCACCCAGCCTTGCCTCCTGAGCTCCCCGGGTCCGATCAGGGAGAGTCTGAGTGCCAGAGACGACTCCTCCTGAAGATGGGTTTGTTTGCAGAACAACAGACACTCCGGAAACCCCCTTGTCTGCTGGTGCAACAGGTAGACAGTGGACATGGACTGGTTCTATAACAGCTGACCCCAAACAGGCATTTTGCAAACATCAGAAAAGGAAGAAGGTTGACTCCTTACTCCTAAGAGAAGTTGAGTGGCACATGGAACATTGTAGACACCCGGAAAAATTCACTGAATGTCCAGCTAAGGATGGATGCCTTCCAGGCTAAAAACGGTTGGCAGATTTGTACCCATTTGATCCTGGCTTTTTCTCGGACAGGGTCACTGTGATTTTGATATTGTTCTCCCAACTCACTGGCAAGGGCTCAGACTCTATCTTGTTTCCTTACATACTCATGGGACCTCACACAGTGCTTTGCACATGGCAGATACTAGCAGTTAATCCTTCCGTTGTAATAAATTGCAGGCATTGTTCTAAGATCTCCACATATACCAACACACTTAGTCCTCACAACCCCTCAAGTAGATAGGATTGTTCTCTCAGTTTACATAGGAGAAAATGGAGGTGTAGAGAGACTAGGGACTTGCCCAAGGTCAAGATGAGGAGCTAGGAGTTATATTTAGGCAGCCTGGCCCCACCACCCATGCTCTTGATCATAAGCCATATTAATTCCCACAAAATGCTTAAAAAAGTCTACTTGATAGCATATGTTTATACTCATTTGATAGATTGTATATACACACATATACATACTTCCAATATGCCCATATATTTGCGTGTGGGGTTTCTATTTGCCAACCATTGTTCTATATGCTGGGTGGTACAGAGAAGAGTTCTTGCCAAAGAGAAATACTTGACAGTCTGTAAGAGGGGAGCAGATATATAAATAAATTATCTATATAAATAAATAATCTTAATATACCATGGAATTAAAACCCACCCGGGTCTGTGTTACAGCACAGACTGATGAAAACAGGGTGTTGGTTCTGTTTCTAGAACTGGGTGTGGTTTCAAAGCTACACTCACTTTTCGAAAATTCATTAGGCTACATTCTCAGGAATGTGTCTTTTTCTCTACATTTGCTAAACTTTAATAAAGTCAACATTTAAAAGCTTTAAAAGTGCCTTGGAGCCCAGAGGACGTAGCACAGTGTGGGTTTCAGGTTGAGCCCCTGCCTGGCCCTAGTGTGGAGCTAGCCACGGGCTCCTTTCTCTAGGCGCTGCCTGTGCCATCCAAGGACATCAGCTTCCCTCTTGTGGCGTCAGAACATTCCCTTCCTCCTTGGGACCTTCAGCTGTGATCCCCACAAATATGATTTTATTTCTGAGAGAGAACCGGGTGAGGGTCCGTTTGGAAACATTTCCAGGGCGTGTCCTTCTCTCTAAGATCAGACTCTGACTGGATGTTGTGAGACCGATGTGGGGTCTTCTACACAGACACCCGGGATGGTGAGTCATAGAACAGAACGTGCACCCGGGGAGGACAGAGGCCAGGGGCTACAAACCCTTCTGCTCTAAATGAAGAGATGGTCTGGGTGCGGGGGCCCCCCAGCATGCCTTCTCTGTATTGGGCTTATTCTGGAAAATTCAATTTTCTATATCTTCCAATAAGCTTCATTCAACAAAGCACAGAATTCCATGGGACCTTCATCTGTTAGGCAGGTGCTTGCCTGTAGCCCTGGCATGACTAATTCACTGGATTTTCCTCTTATTCAATGACAGTATAAACATTACAGTTCAGTATGAGCAGACTGAGTGATTTTATTTAAAGGTTTTATTCAGGATTTTTTTTTTTCAGAAATGATGTGTTCACTAAACACATAAATAATTAATTTGTTAAGTGAATCTGAGCATATTTAGTGTTATAGAATTTGGCAGTCCACTTCCCTCCCAACCCCAGATTATGTATCTGACAACCTGTGGCCTCAATAAAATGTTAATTTAAAGTATAAGATAATTTATACAATATTATAACTGAACAGAGTAGGGAACATTCAGTACCCCACTGCTTCAGATAGGACTGGCACGATTAGCATTGTTTATTTTTAGAAGCAAAAGTGACTGGCAAGTTAAACACAACAATTCGAACATTTGTTCCACTTGACTGAGATAAGATGTCATTCCATTCGACTGTTCTCATTTTGTTTTACCATTCAATCACCTTGCAAACTGATTTTACTATAGGTAGAAATTGGAAAATTTAGAAGAAAAAATTTTTTATTTTTATGTGTTTTATTTATTTTTTATTTTTAAAATTCTCAACTGAGAATATGTTTATCGATTTGGCAGAGAGACAGATAGAGAGACACATCAATGTGAGAGAGAAACATTGATTGGTTGCCTCCCATACATGCCCCAACTGGGGATCGAACCTGCAGCCTAGGTATGGGCTCTGACCGGGAATCAAACTGGCAACCTTTTGGTGAATGGGATGACACTTCAGCCAACTGAGCCACCCAAGCAGGGCAAAAATATTTTTAAAAATAACACAAAGCTTATTTGTAAATTCATGTCTTTTCAATTACAATTAAAAAGAAAGTGTGGGATACTTACACATACAATCAATCTGTGTGTGTCAATTAAGGAAAATAAATTCTGGACTCCTCTGTCAACAAACCTGAGTGGGCAACACATGTTACAATCCCCTTTTTTTTTTGTTTTATTTATTTAGTTTTAGAGAAGTGGGGTAGGGAGGGAGAAAGAGAGGGAAAGAAACATTGATGTGAGAGAGAAACACCAGCTGGTTGCCTCTCCTATGTGCCCTGACCAAGGACGGAACCCACAACCTAGGCATGTGTCCTGACTGGGAATTGAACTGGTGACCTTTCACTTTGTGGGACTACATCCAACCAACTGAGCCACAATGGTCAGGGTGGCTTCTCTTCCTCTTAGTGTGCACAGGCTCCCTCTTCTCTTTGTTACACTCACTAAACTCACTAAACTCACTATCAGGAAAGCTTGAGATGTTCACTTAAACTGGAGGGTCAATGATGACATAGTGTGTAAGCATTCTCTCACTTAAAGATATTGGACTGAGAGGCTGAAGCCAAGGGGTTTAGAGGGAAGGATGAGATAGTGAGTGGGAACTTTACCTGGACTCAGCCTTCTGAAGCCCACCCCAGAGGGGTGCATTGTGGACATCAGAGCCTGGCTTGTCTGCCTGTGCAGATCTGGCAGCCACCAACAATGGCTAGCACATGGACACCCTAACTGGGGCACCTGGGGGCAAGTGCTCAGAGAAAGTCACGAGCGCTTGCCCCGCAAGGCTGTGAGCAGCTTCTGTTTCCCAAACTGCTTCCAGAGCCTTGGGTTCCGGGACATTGTTTTGAGAGTGCCGACTGCCTTTCTGCATCCTCTGCTCCTCTGTGCATTCCAGGTGGGCTGCTGAGTACCTGCTCATGGCCATGACCGACACAGCCATGCAGAGGGCAAAAGAGCCCCAGGCGAGGCTGTCAATAAAAAGCACAGTTAGGAAAGGACCCGGGGCTAGGTTCCAGGGCTTCCTACCGGGGGTCAGTCTGGTGACAATTCAGCTCCCAGCTCTGCCCAATTTGGACCCGGATTTTGGATCACCAGTGTCAGAGCCCAGCCAACGTGGTGTTGTAGGTCCATGGCTCAGAGATTGAATTCTGGAGGCATAGTGCCCAGGTGCAGTGGGGGCTTGCATCCATCTCTCACTAACTGTGCAGCCATAAGCTGCTGACATCACCTCTCTGTATCAGTTTCTTGTTTGCAAAACTGGGACAACAGGAACACGGACCACAGGGTGGTTGTGAGGAACTCAGTGAGTTAATGGTGGGAAGCACTCAGCGCGGCATCTGCTGCATTGGGTGCCTTTTGTAACTGTTGTTGTTGCTCTAACCCAGGACACCGGCATAGGGCATTGCTCTTTCTACATCTCTGCCCTCTGGAAGCCTATTGCTTCTGAGATGATGGTTTACACTTATCATCTTTCACAGGCCCCAGCAGAGTGGTTGTTGAGAAGGAGCCTCTATAAACTGACATTTGTGTATGTTTTCATGGGCTTGAATTCTCAGGTGAAGTAGATGACTTCATACACAAACACCTAAAACAAAAGCCCATGAGTAGGTAAGTTCTAACTCCTCTTTGGAGCTTCTAGTCATCCTTACATATGACATTGCCAATCAAGCTTGTGGGTAACAGTAACACCGGTATGTTCACCAAACCCTGGCATAGTGTCATGGGGGTGTGAGCCTTGACCGTGTTATTTACTTTACACAGAGGAAAGTAACACAAGAGGTTGTCACATAGGATGAATATGTAAGTGGATATACATATATTTATTTGTAAGATGAAGCTATGGTTTGGAGGTCCACATTGAAGAGAACCCTGTGGTTGTGTACAACATGGCCAAGTCTTTGTGTTAGAGACACAAGTTCAATGTCATGGCCTCATCTTTCCATTAGAAACAGCAACTGGGTCTCCTGCCATTAATATATTTATTAGGAGTTATAGCACAGGACTTTATTCCCTAAGCTGTGTTTAAGAATATAATGACAATGATCTCCTTTCTTGGGGATTTTAGTCTGTGCTGAACATTTTAGAAACATGATCTCTTTAGGTCTATGAAAACTTTTGAGACGGGTATACTCAATTCACAGACGAGGGGACTGGGCTACAGAGGGGTTAATAAACTAATGCAGTGGCAAGAGTAGCAGGCAGCAGGGCTGTGACCAAGGGCAGCGGCCCTACAAAACCCGCGTGTATCCTTGCTGGTGCCTCAGAACTTGGGCGCCCTGGACAACAACTCACCAGTATGACCAGCCATAGTTCCACGTCTGAGGCCTCCAGTCTTCTGGCCCAAGGCTCACGGTGATTTGAAAAATGGTTGTGTACATCACGTGGGCCACCATGCCCAGGAGGCCTGCACAGGAGAGCGTGGTGAGCCACA
Source organism: Anoura caudifer (assembly GCA_004027475.1). Classification (NCBI taxonomy): domain Eukaryota; kingdom Metazoa; phylum Chordata; class Mammalia; order Chiroptera; family Phyllostomidae; genus Anoura; species Anoura caudifer. Next base: position 270,948 of record PVKU01001431.1, read on the forward strand.
GTTGGGGGTGGGGTTTCTCTGCCTGGCACAAGATGGATGTAAGGAGCCTGCTAACATCCTCCTTGACCCCTTCCGAGCAGTCTTCACATTTCACAGGGGCACTTATTTCTTCCTGTCACTGTTCTACACAGTGGTGTGTGTCCCTTTGCCCTGTCATTTCTCCCATCACCACCTCTTTCCATCTTGTCACACCCCTGGGTCCCCATGTTGCAGCCTTCCTTTCCCAGCACAGAGGAGGAGGGGTCCTTGAGCTGCCTTTGTCCTGAAGCCACCCTTCGCAGTGTGCTGTCCTGTTATATTTTTAATGTGGATTGTTTGCTGACACCTAAGAACTAGGATACTTGACACAAAAATCTGAGTACGTTCTGACTACACGAAACTCACATGGCAATGATCAGTGGGGACTGAAGTCAGTTGCCAACGTGAAGTTCTTTCCTTTGTAAGTGACTTGGTCTTTGTGCATGGAGACCCAGACGAATTTTGTGTTTGACAGTGTAGTAGGATGTGTCTAGAACTTGGAGGCACTGTGCCAATTTTTGCAGGTATTTGGAGGGAGCTTTCTTTATATACATTTTGGTTTTTTGTTCAAGAAAATTTCCTTAAATTTTACTTTTAAATATTAGTCCTTTCACTGTTTTGTCTTTCTTTTTCAGGGACTCTAATTACAAATATACTTTAACTTAATAAATGTAGGATGGGCAGTGGCCAACTGGGGTCCAAATAGAAATGGGTTTTAACTGGTGGTGGCAATTATTTATATATTAATGGAAATGTCTGAAGTTCTCATGATGTACCTGAACGTATTAGTCCTTAAACACGCTACCAGACGTCTCTTTCATGCAGCTGAAACTGAAGAAGACATCCAGAAGGAGGCCTACTCGTGACCTTGAAGGACCTTGGGGAATGCCAGGACCTGGCAGGGAGCTGCCAAGAGCCCATGGCCTGGCTCTTGTGTATGAAAATCCAGAGATTGGATTTTATCATCCTGTTCACTGATGATAAGACTTGGAAAAGATGTTTTATACTTACTAAGCCCAGAAGGGATCTCCCCACTGGACTGACGGATGCTTATCAACTTTAGAGAGCTTTGCTCTGCCGTTGCTCTGGGTTCTTTTCTTGGTAAAAAGCTCACCTGGGGACCAAGTTGAGTTGCTCTCAAAGTTGCTTGGAGAACACAAAAATAAGTCCCCCAAAAGGAATCCTTTATTCTAATGGGATATTTACACCAAACTTGGATAGTAATTTTTACCAGGCTACCATTTATTGAGTACTTTCTATATACTAGGCACATTCTTATACTAGTCATCACCTTTTGAGATACCTAGCTGAGAGAAGTCAGGTAACTTGCCCAGGACCACACAGCCATTAAGTAGCACAGGGCTGAACCTGGGCAGGATTTCTCCCCAGACTTCTGCCTAACTGCCGGATTAAATTAGGCAATTTGTGTCTCAGAGTCTGTGTCCTCCCTTGCTGGGGTTTGATGAAACACACTGATGAATTTATTCGCTGTCATGCTTCTCCCCTTTCTTTTCATCAGTCACCCAAAGCCTCATCGCTTCCCCTCATGGGATTAATGAACTCAGTGACTTTTGCAGTGGACCAGCTATCTTGCTGAACCTGCCACCGGCAGGAAAGAGCCCACCCAAAGCTTCGAGGCTCCCTTGGGGGTAGGCAGCGTGTCTGCCAGAGTGACGCTGGGGCAGTACCTGCAAGCACCATGAGGACGGCTACGGTGGCATCCACCTGGAACCAGTGGGACCCAGAGCTGCCATAACTCACTCTGGAGCCCAGAAGGATGGCACTTGTCAGTGTCAGGAGGGTGTTCAGGACCTCGGCCCCGATGGACAGCCACAACGCACCTGCAAAACATAGGCAAGACAGATGCTGCGTGCTTGGAATTCAGCAGAATTAGGATATTTGATCCTTAGAGTTAGTTCACTTCTAAAACGAAAAATAAATAACAAATGCTGTGGGGCGAAAACCACAGATACCCGATGAATCTTGGGAATTTGGCAGTGAAAGGGGCTCCTAGGGCTTGAGAGAAGAGTTTGCAAAGAGTATCCTTTGCTGGGAAGAAGAAAAAAATAAAAGAACTAAAGCAAAACTCTGATGTGAGTACATGAGAGGGATACTAGGGTCTCCATCCCTCAGTTTCAAAATTAATGTATTGTTTTGATTCCACCAGAATACATTATCTTTTTAAAGAGGAAGCTAGACAAACTTACACAGGGGCAGAGGAGTCTGAGAGTTTTAAGAGCCTTGATTACAGATGCCAAAGCCTCACTTGTTTTTGTATGAACCAGTTATTTACTCTCCGGAGGGGACCTCGCTTGTGGCTTCAAGGAATTGTGTTGTATGTGGAGGGGAATAGACAGAGGGGACAAAACGGGAAACTAGTATTTGTAAAAGGCCACCTGTAAGGCAAGTTAGGTACTGGGGACACAGCAATGAATGAAACAGAAGTGATCCATGCCTGTACTCCAGCTGGGTAAACAGATACTAAGAAAGCACATATAAATTGGATGCATGTTATAGAGAAGAAAAAGTGCTGCAGGCAGTGATCTGCCGGAGCGCATCTCTTCTCAGCTCTGCATTTACCTTGCTCGACAGCTCGAAATTGGCCACGGTGGGAGTGTTCACACCATAGAAAGCTGCAAATGCTACCCATCTAGGCTTCCCCTTCTGCCCCGCCCCCGGCCCCCACCTGGCAAAGTTAGTTCTTTAACATTTAACAAAGTTGGTTTTTCATGTTCCACTACAGGGCAAATGAAGACAGAGCCAGTGGTTCTAGCTTTTGTACTCAATTTAATGAAAAAACAAAACAAAACAAATCACCCAAAACTATCAATAACTCTCTCATATTTCCCCTACCCCAACAAAAACAATAGAAATTGTCCAAACTGTGTAGAGCTGGTGGGCAGAACATGAATAAGGTAGTCACCTTGTTCTTCGGCCGGTATTATACTCTGGAAACTCCTGCACCTTTCACCTGGAAGACAAGGAAAGTATATTCACAAGTAGGGTAAACCTTGACAGTTAGGGGCAAACTGTGTTCCTAGCTCCTTAAGTATATCCCAGGTCATTTTGAACAAGGACTGGGGAGTGTGGCAGTCTGGTTTATTGTTTACAGACATGTAGAGCCCCTTCCTGTGGGAACATGATACAGTCTTGCCCTGGTGAAGCCAGGGTTGGCCATGTGACTTTCTTTGGTCAGTGAATTGGGAGCAGAAGTGAGGTGGGTCATTTTTGGTCAGAAGTTTGCAAAACCAGTGTGTTGTCCACATGGTTTTTCATTCCCTTGCCTCTGTGATCACAGAAGCACATGTCCAGATAGACTCTCCATCAGCCTGGGTCCCTGAATGGCTACAGTGAGGAGTCATTCCTTGTCAACCTGAAAAGTATATATAGAATGAGCTACAAATGAATTTGTCAGTTTCAGCCACTGGTATTTGGGGGTTGTTGGCTACGGCAGCAGAACTTAGCCCATCTGATGCTGCCAGCCTTAGACCAGTCATACTCAGCTTCCCAAACAGCATTCGTTATGATACAAGTCTCCAATAATTTGTTCCTAGTTAGAGGGAAAGGAACAAAGTTAGCAATGGTTTTTTTAAATGAATTTGAACAGATTCAGAACAATCTCTGTTACTCAGTGACCCAGTTACTTACATTCCATCTGCTTTCTGGAGTATGAAAGGAAAGGGAGGATTTACTGTGCATGCACCAAGTACTGGGCAGAGGCCACCACCAGACTTGTTTTGTGCACCAAAGAGGTGTGCTTTGTCTTCATCATTGTCAGGTTGCACATGCTGGCTGGCAAAGCTTGTGCTGCTACCTTAGATCTGTAGTGCCTTTGAAAGAGCTCAATCCATGAATGTCCACTTGGTGTATGAATGTAACCAAATTCTGGTTTGGGGGTGAGTGACAGAGGGAGAATTGAGACTACAGCAACTCACCCTGTGGGGTCCGGTCCTGTCCCAGGTGGAAACCCTACTTTTTCTCCATGCGTATGTCAGCTCCACACTGAACCACAGGCTATAGAGTGGGAGGAGCCTGGGAAATCACCTGGTTTTTCCCTGCCTGGTTTAGAGGAGCGCACCCAGGGACCTCAGAGGCAAAATGGCTGGTACAAGACAAACAGGCAGAGGCTGTCTCAGCATTGGAAGTCGGGTCTGCAGGAGCACAGCCCAGTGCTGCCCACATCACGGATGGAACACAATCCAGCGGACAGCAGGGACAGTGCCAGGGAGGCAAAGGCCTGAGACACTGGGAGCTGCTCCCAGGCTGGGCTGGTAGCAGCTAAAATGAATCAAGATGCAAAAGCCGAGGTGTATAGATCATCAGCTCTTCAAAGGAATAGCTTTGCTGTTTCTAAAATTGGTTCAGTAGTCCCCACATGAGCCTTGCCTTGCTGATTAACTAAGATGATAGACAGGAAAGATTCTCTCACAGTTAATATGCACTTAAACCTTTTTGGAATAGACTGAGTTCTATTGGGCAAGTACAGGCATACCTTGTTCTATTGTGCTTTGTTTTATTGAGCTCTGCAGATATTGTGATTTTTACAGGTTGCAGGTAAGACCCTCTACCAGCAAAACGATGACAGCTTGCTGAAGGCTCAGATCATTAGCATTGTTTAGCAAAAAGTATTTTTAACTAGTATATATATTATTTTTAAAGAAAATGCTGTTGCACATTTAATAGACTACAATATAGCATAAACATAAATTTTATATGCACTGGGAGACCAAAAAAATTCATGAGACTCACTTTATTTCGGTATCTGCTTTATTGAGGTAGTCTGGATCCAAACCAGCAATATCTCCTAAAGGTTGTAAACCTTAAGATTTGCCAGCTCTTCTTCCTAAAACTGGGCCCCATTCCTTTGAGTTCCTGCATTGCTCCTCTGCTGGGTGTTAGGAAGAAGAGGCACAACACCTGGGTTTGCGGTGCAGCCATTTGGCTGGGCTGCTCTGCTGGGATGCTTTCTGACTTGCATGTGCAGCAGGCATTCATTTGTCACATAACTGTCCCAACAAATGGCCTGAAGGAAGGCGTGTGCACGTTCGGGGCTAAGGCCACAGTCAGGGCTAATCTTCAGCTGCAGGGCCTCACAGCTTTTTATTTCAGTCTGCTTCTGGTTGACGTGATCAGACGTGTTTCCTGGTTGATTCTCTGACTTTGGCAGCAGTGGCTGTGTTACGATCCTAATAGCAAAAATTTGTCCTAGTCCCTCAGTTCTACCAGGGAGGTCCCCACAGTGTTGGGGAAATCTCAGCCCTCAGCCCTGCTCTCTCTGTCTCGTGGGGCCAAGGTGTCCCTTTCCCCATGGCACCTCTTCAGACCCTCCTTACAGCCCTTGAATCAGGACTGCAGTGAGAGCAACAGACGGACACGGGTTGGAACGTGGCATCTACGTCCAAAAGGCCTGGCTCTCGTGCCTGGTTCTGCCACAGTCAGTAATCACAGGAGTATCTTGATCTCTCTGAGCCTCGCTTGCTTCATCTGCAAAATGGGTACAACAAAAGTCCTCCAATATGAAAGTACAGGGTCCGGCACAAATAACACCCGCCTTTTTATTACAAAATCTTTTATTACAAAATTGTAAGCATGTAATTCTGTAACACAACAATATCACACCCAAGCATACCATATGACATTTTGGGTGAAATGCTCAAATTAAAACTAGAAATTATTACACCCAAATTATTACCCTACCAATCACACTCAAGCAGGCGTTATTTCCGCCAGAACCTGTAGTTTGTGAACTGCCTTCCATGTGTTTTTGTGTCTAATTATTGATCAAGGCAAATACAAACATCCATGTATTGCAGTTTGATGGCCAGGTTCAGGCAGGTTGGTGGAGCCAGGAACTGAAACTGGGTTTTCCCACCTGAGACCCAGAGAGCTCAGACAACTAAGGGTCTGTCTGGTCTTCGGAAGAGGCTGCCTTTTCTCGTAGGACTAACACAGAGGCCAGGTACAGAGCCAGGCACAGGGCAAAGAAAATGTGGTGGTTAGCCAAGGAGATAAAGAGACTTTACAATAGCTTAGAAGGGTGAGTTTAGCCTGGACGAAAACAGTCAGACCATAGTGACCCCTTGATTCCTATCAATCTCCAGAAGTGGTGTTCCTTTTGAATAAAGCCAGCAGGATTAAAAAGCAAAATCTTTGTAAATCCCATGAAGCCAGAGTGGCGGGTGCTGCGTAGTCCAACAGTGCTTGGCCGGTCAGGCTGTGCAGCCCGCCAGCCAGCCCAGCATAAGGTCCCTGGAGGTTGCCTCTGTCCCACCTCATTTGCTTGTAACCCCACTCTTTATGGGGTGCCCAGGCCTCTCTGCACTTAAAACCTTTGAGTTTAGCCGAGCAGCATAGAATCGGTAATCAACACATTTCACTGACTAATTCATTAGCCTAAGGAAAAGGACATTTTGCCTAAGTGCTGCCTCAACCAGGACTTTTCATTCCGAGTGTTCATTTCAGAGGGCAGGCTCAGAGGTGCTCTCTCCGTTTGAGGCATGTCAGGCATTAGGAAGGAAGTGCAGGGCTCTCCCTGGTGACCTGTGTAGAGGCTGTCCTGAACAAGCACTTCAGGTACAGAGTCCTAAGGTGGGTCCTCTTTAGGGGTCAGAGACAGAGTAATTTATAGGGAAAATATCCTGGGAGCCCCCAGGCGTTCCCTCCTCAGGGGGGAGTCCTTCCTGCCAGGGTTCCCTGGCTCCCCTCACACCTTCTGACCCTCCCTCTAAAGCTCTCCTTGGTGCCTTCCCACGCCCCTCTGCATTGCCCAGGCACTTGGGATAAATTAGACAAAGTAGCAGATGTTTGTGTGGAGTAACCTCCCGCTGGAGTCCCGCGGCACACGGGCTTTCTGTGCAGCGTTTCCCAGACCCTGGGAGAGTTCTGTGGAACTCCAGGTACCTGCGCTCCCCACCAGCCCAGCCGAGGCCCTGAGAGGGCTGAGCTGAGCAAGGCACTGGGGAGGAGATTTCAAGGTCATTAGCATTCCCTGCCAGCTTGCTCCATTCCCTTTCATTACCACCTCCTGTAAGCATTTACTTGCAACCTCTGATGAATACTTTGTGTTTTATCCTCTTATGTGTTTGCTGTTATTTTAGTCACCATGTGGTAAAAATGTAATTCTAAATATTTTGCTTGAGGGGCATCTTGTAACACATGAAGGTGATAATATTCTCCTGGGGAGAGAGGTGTCCTGTCCTCCTTTCCTCCGTCTTACTAAAACGATGACACTCTTTAGAGACCCTAGTTTACATTATATTAGGAACCATATGAAAATGTGATTGGAGGCTTTTCAGATTGATGGACACAAACTGGTTTGTTGATAATTATAGGACAATGAATTGCCCTTCAGTTTAGTTTTGGTGATGGTGGGGTACCAGGCAAAGTCTAGCTAAGAGTTAAGAAATTGAGATGCACGTGTAGCTAGCTCATCGGTGTCTGGCTGTATAATCTTCAGCGGGGCATTTCTAATTCTAGTTTCACCATCAGAAAAATGAGTCTGTTGTTCTAGATCACTTTTCCAAAGAGTGTCCCCCTCAGGGGAGACTGAATACTAGTCTCCGAAAATATTAATCCTTATTTTATACAGATTTTTTTCAAGAAATACTGGGAAATGTGTCAGTAAACAGGTTTCTTTATTATGGGACTTCTCCGATATTTTAATGTACTAATGAACACTGTGAATTTCCAAGAAGAAAATGTAATAGGTGACATTTTCCAAATTTGTTTGACTATTGAAACTCTATTTAATTTTATAAAGAATATCTCAACAAGCATCTCTGCAGAGTAATCTTTGAGTAAACCCAGCAAAGCACTTATTAAAGTCTTTTTCTGGTTTGATCTCAAGTATATAAGATGCACATAAGTCAGAAAGGGGTCAGTACATTCTTCGTTTCTACGTGGCCTTGTCCGTGAATCACTGAGAACATCAGCCCTCCTGGGATTGCAGCACGTGTACGAAAACCGACAATGTACGAAAGCCCGTGCTTGGTGTGATCCACGAGAAGGTGGTGTGTGTGGTCGGCACTCCATGGCTGGACAGAAGCACCAAGGGGACTCCTGTCTCTGGTGGAAGAAGCCTGAAAGATCCTCACACAGACCTTCACTGTGCTTTCTGCTCAGGGACAATTGATCATCAGCCTGCGTAGTGTTTGTGTAAGTATCTTAGGCAAGTGCCACATGCAGCTAGATAGTTTGCAGCTCAGTCTGGTCCTCTCTGAATCTCGGAGTTTTGCTGTTGCTGAAGAGATGAGGTTTCCAGCCCCACCCTTTCCCCAAGCCCAGCCCATGAAAAGTCCTTTCTCCCAGTCAGTCCCCTTGTCACTGGGGAAACAGTTCTCATCCACCTCATTTTCTAACTCTTGTTCATTGGTTCGGGTTCTACTATGGTCTTGTCTCTCTGACATGACAAATAGTAATGCTTCTAATTTTCTCCTGTTAGGCTTTTTCATCCTAGGGGATATTGTTCCATTCAGTTCCGTGGCCTGGAGCGACCATGACCTTATGTTGCAGGGGAGGAGAAGCTGCCTGAGGTGACACTGAAGAGCCATGCGAGTTAAGTTCTGTGATGAACCTTCTTGCTCTGCCCTGCGTTGTGTTCTGACACCAACACCTGGGCTGCCCTTCCTCAGACCTTTGCTCACTCGGCTGTCTGCCCGGAACGTCTGCATGCCCAGCCTCCTCCTCCCAAAATCGCTGTTCTGCTTTGAGGCCTGTGCAGTGGACGCCTCCCTCATGAAAGCTTCCCCATGCCCAGAGCTGTAAATAACCCCTTCCTCCTTTCTACTCCCATGCATTTGTGCATCTTCGTTCTAACCATTACCATATTTTCCCTTGTTTTAGTTTTATCTCAGTTCTCACCACTGTGATTCACTCACCTTTCCTCATTCTCCTAGTCCTGTGGCTTCTGTGGAGATGGCTTTTAGTGAATTTGTTCCACACTACAGCGAGTTCCCCCTTTCCAGAGGGTTTGCTGTACCTGGGGAATGGGGGAGCTCAGCAGAAATACAGAGAACACCAGCACGAAAAGAGAGCTGAGGGGAATAACAACAATGCTATGAGGAGGGGCAAAGAAAAGGCAATTAGAAATTCTGGGGAGTTCAAATAAGCTGTATAAGAAATTTAATGTAATGGTAGTACCTCCTTGACTTTTTATATGGTCTAAATCCTATTTATATAGTCTAAATAAATAGCTGACTTGTTGATTGAAATGAAGCATCGTTATGACTACATTAGGAGGATGGCAGAGCAGACATGGGATGTGGTGGTGTCAGAGGTTTATCTGTTACAACAGGAAGTCAAGAGAGAACGTCTAACTTGAAGACAGCAATGTCTATGTAAACATAGAGACAACTCCCAGAAGAACTGACTAAGCCAAACGTGGTTTCGCATGAGGGTCAGGACTAGGTTATGGAGCAGGAAGAATCAGGGGACTCTTCATTTTTATTATAAGCTTTCAAAAGGATTTGATTATCTATCTATGTGCAGATGGTACCTTGGCTAAATTTTTTTTAAAGGAATGCAGACTTTTAGACCCCATCTAAGACCTCTTGAGTCGGAATCCCAGGGCCAGTCCCCTGGAGTCGGACAGACTTGTGGGAGACTGTGGCGCTCACCAACAGTCACCCACAAGTCTGATAACCGGCGCGACATTACATGTAGCTACAGAAATAGAAGTGGGCTGTCCTCAGGTGGGCACTTGGAAAGGGAGTGGAAGTTCCCAAACAATTTGCCTGTGTCTATTTTCCAAACCAAACATCTGAGACTGCCTTGGAGACCCTGCAGAATGCAGGGTCTGAGCCTCCCAGGTCTGTCATGAGGGTGGAGAGACATGGGGCAGGGATGGGGCAGGCATAGCATCTCGGAGAGTCCCCTCTTGTTGCCTTTTCCTTAGATCTCAGGAATAAACAAGCATTGCTATGAGTATGAGAAAAGAAGAGGCAGCCTGAGGCAAGAGAGAAGTGAAGTGGGAGGTCTGCTCCATTCCACCTGGAGCGGGTGCCTTTGCCCCAGGCAGGGTCAAGCATCCTGTCCTGCAGCCGGGCCTTGGGTTTGCAGCCCTGCTGCCTACACTGAGAAGTCTGCTCTCCACCCCCTCAGCTCTTTACGAGGTGAAAACACTCTTTGCTGAATGCATGTGCTCCAAATACTCATCCTTCCCTTCCTTCTTCTCTCCTCTTCCTTCACTATGTCCCTCACTGCTAATCTGTCAGACTCACAGAAGTTCAAAAGATGTTGATGAATTGGGGCTGAGTGATGTGGTGGGGAAGGGAAGGGGCTTGTCAGTTATGTGGGATAAAACTCTCTGAGCCTCAGTTTCCTCATTTCTGAGCTGAGGAAATAATTTTTACTTTGCTGGGTTTTTTTCAGAGAGAGTCACAGATAAAGGCCTGCCTTGTTAAGGGTTTTGCTTCTGGTAGGTGCTCTGCGAAAGGGTTCCTTTCCCATGGATGGCGTTAAAGGTCTGTTTTCTAAGAGAACCTTTTGTTCCTGGACCCCTTAGAAGTGCAGGGATGCAGTTTAATAAATATTGATACTGTGTGAATCCGGTCACTTACTCTTTATACTGGTACTGTTCCTATTTTATAGATGAGAAAACAGAGGCTCGGAGAGGCGCTGGGACTTGCACGAGGATATAGCTAGGCAGCCTGCTGCAGAGCTCCTGCACCCCAAACCTGCGGGCCATGCTCACCTGCGCTGCCGCCGGGGCTCTCCTCACATGACTGCCAGAGCCCCACGTGGAACCTGCGTTGGATGAACTTGTCGTCCCCCATCTCCCAAATGTACTGGACAGCCTGGCTCTCGTTGTCCGTTCTGCCGTCGCCGCTGACCCCGCTGAAATGAATGCAGTGTAGCCCTCCCGAATGGTCCCGGCACGGTGTCTTGGCCACCCTCCGGGTCCCCTCACACCAGTGGCTGCTGCCCAGGGCTGTGAGGGAGAAGGCCAGGGCGAGGCAGATGGGGAGGAGGGCCAGTGCCTGCTGCTGCTGGGCCCTGTCCATGGCTAAATGAAGTGTGTGGCATTGGGATGAGCACTGGGCCCCTCCTCTCCCTCCTCGCCTTGGCTCCCACCCTCCTCAGCTCTGCCATCTGGCCTCCTCAGTCTTCTGTGACATTCCTGGGGCATCAGTGCGCTGCAACCTGCCGCAGTGGTGGCAGTGCCTGTTGCCTGAGGGGCCCTGGAGGAAGCCCAGAGCTGGGCTGGCTCTCATCTTGGTCCTCCCCAGGATGGAGATGTTTGCGAGAGTGCTGGTTTTCAGTTTTCAGTTTTTGTTTTTGTTTTTAAATTGTAGTGAAATGTCATAGTGTAAAGTTTACCATATTAGTCATTTTAAGTGCACAGTTAGGTGCATTCACATTGTGCAATCAATCTCCAGAACCCTTTTCATCTCACGAAACTGAACCACTGCACCCCCGAAACACTCTCTCTCCACTCCTCCTCCCCAGGCCCTGGCCACCTCCACTCCACTACCTATCTCCATGAGTTGATCACTCTAGGCATAAGTGGAACTGGCCTTTTTATAAGCGGCCTATTTCACTTAGCTTGATGTCCTAAAGGTACATCCACATGTACTCAGGTCAGAATTTCCTTCTTTTTAATGGTTGAATTATATCCCATTGAGTGGAGATAGCCTATTTTGTTCATCCAAACATTTGGTTTGTTTCCACCTTCTGGCTGTTGTGGAGGGTGTTGGTTTTTGATGAAGGCCAGGGGCAATTTGGGTAGGTTTCTGGGTGTAGCCTCCCAACCCTTGCCTTTGGTATTGAGCAGGGTTCTCAGCCTTGGATCTGGGGACTCTCAAGACCTGCACAGCCTGTTCCCTGCCCAGCCCCACAGTAAGGGACTTCCTGTCCGAAGGACCCTGAGAGGCTCAAGGTACAGGCGGCCTGCTTCAGGCCTACATGCTGTGCAGAACAGGGCAGGCTGCTGGCCCCCCCACATAGGTGCAGAATTCAGCATTATCCTAGAGCCTCAAAAACTGGCAGGCAGAGTCCCCGGCCCATCACTGAGGCCCTTGCAAAGGGGGCTCTCTCTCCAGGACTGGTGACACCAGGGAGACTTACATTGCTTCTTGGACAGAGGACATTCGTGAAGCCGTGAAGGCAGCTAAGTAGCAGAAGATTCCATGTGGCATCTAAAACATACAGGTTCTTGATTACATGGGAGACACCTCCTGCAGACCCCCAGGCATAACTGAGAACCTACCAGCCTGGGCAGCTAGGAGGAAAGGGCAGTGGCATTTGGGTTAAGCCTAGGGAAGGCTAAGGAGCTGCGCCGTCAGCCACTTAGGGGCGCATTTGGTGTACCGTGTTTTGTCACTCAACGTCCTCCATCTGACCATCAGAAGAAAGGATGTTTTTGAGAAAAAGAGATTAGATTGAATATTCTTACCAGGCAGGCATCTTAAGACAGCCTTAATTGTGCAGGTACAGAACAACTTTATAACTGCACTGAAAAGGATAGGGGCCCATCCCTGGGCACTTTTATCCCTCTATGTCACATCGTCCTGTTCTCTATTGTCCCAAAGAGGTGACCACATTGATTCCAGAGGTCACATCATTAGAAGGGTCCACTTTGGAGGTCTTTATTCATTATGAGCATTCATGGATGAGATTTAAAATCTTGCCAAGCAGAGTTCTTAAGACTTCCAGGGGTTTCTATTAAGTGTTTGATGCGCTCCTATTTTTCTCCAGCTGTTCAGAATTCACTCAGATGAGTTACCAAAGATGTGCTCCTATGGTTCAGCTTGAATGGAACATGTTCTTTTTATCTCTTGCTGACCTGCATTTCATCCAATCTGGATACGTTCCCCTGGCCCTCCAGTTTGGGAGGCTGGGAAGACTTGGAAGGGGGTGCAGGGAGCTGGACAAAGAGGTGGGGTGAGAAGAGCCAAGCAGAGCCTTTCAGAGGTGCAGTGATGAGACTAACAGAGAAATGGAACTTGCCTTGAGGGTTAGGATAAGATAAGGCAACTGACCAAATAGCTGTGATTAGTATCCTGGCTCTGCCATTTACTTGCTGTGTGGCCTTGGACAAGCAAACTAACCTCTCTGAACCTCTGTTTCTCAGCTGTCAATGGAAAAATATCTACCTCACAGGGGTATTGTGAGGATGAATGAAACAGGATGTTGGGCGCAAAGCTTTTGTAGATGTGAACTGTGATGAGGAAGTACAAATATGGTAGTTAGTAAATGACGGATTGTGTACTCCATAAAAGGATCTGCCAGGTGGGCTGAATGACACGTTCAGAACAAGTGGGCGATGAAGAGGAGTGCATGTTTGACTTTTCAGGTTGTTTTGCTATTATGTAGACAGAACTCAAGTCTCTGATTGGGTTTTTGCTTCAGACTAGACTGTGGGTCAGGAGCTGCTCTCTCCGGGGCCGGGCAGCTATTTCTTGTGAAGACCTGGGCTCAGGCTGGCCTGGACAATCTTCATGCCTTAAGAAGAAACGGCCCCCTCAAGAAGACACCCACCTCAGAACTGGCTCGAGAGGCCCATCCTCTCAGGCTGGCCGTTCGTCCAAGGCTTGAACCCAAGCCTGTCACACTCTGGTCTTGTGGATTGAGCCAGGCCTCGGGGGTGGAACCTACTGACCACCTTCCTTTTTCTCCTTGGCATCTGCTGAGAATGTCTCAGAAAACACAGCTGACTCGGGGGAGGTCTGGGAAAAATCTCCCTGGCTTTGCAGCAGCCGGGTGGGGGCTGAGTCACTGCTAATGAGAAACTTGGGAGATTCAGTAGATTGGTCTAGACACTCTTGACGTGGTGTGGAGAGGGTTTGTGCAAACATTTCCTCTCTGCACAAAGAGGAATGCAAGAGGAGGCTGCCTGTGGTACATCCTGGACTGTTAGACAAATGTGCCCGCACTTGTGAAAGTGCAGCGAGGAAGACGAGGCTGGTGTGGAGCAGGGCAGGGTCTGGGGTCTTTGTAGCCCAGGGGCCAGTCCTCTCCCCTCTGCGGGATGTGCTCTCTCCAGTCCCCTGCTCGGCCCTTTCTCACTCTGCTGCTTCTGGTTTCAATCAAACAAGTAAGAGCAGTTTTTATTATTACTATTATTGTTATTATCAGTTGTACATATTTTCTGATTATAGAAGCAATTTAGGCCTCTTGTAGGCAATTTGGAAAATATAAAACTGTATTATGACAATGCTTAACCATCATCCTAGCATTCAGATGTAATCACTGTTAATATTTTGGCATCTTTTCCTCAAATCCTTTTTCTATGCATTTTTTTTTCTGTTTACACAGCTGAAATAATAATAATGCATAAAACATTTTGTATCCTGGTTTCGCCTTTACATTACATTATGAGTATTTTCCCCTGTCAGTGCAAGCCCTGGAAGTGTTGCTGCATGCAGCCTCCTGTCCGCTTTCATCATGGTCTCACGTGTGAGGGTTTAGGTTGGATGGACGGTTTTCTTCTTTCCTTTCTCCTCTCCTTCCTTCCTTCCTCCCTCCCTTCCTCCTTCCCTCCCTCCCTTCTTTCCTTTCTTCCTCCTTTCTTTCCTTCTTTTTTTCTTTCTTCCTATTAAAAAAATATAGGATGCTCATTGTTTTAAGAAGTAAACTTGTAAAATCCAAAGAAGTGTAAACACAGACTAAAGCTCTCTGTGATGCCACCACCCAGAGATGATCCTCATTCACATTTCGGGGCTCATACTTTCAGGCATTTTTCTACCATTTATTTATATATAGTTATTTTTAAAAATAACAAACAGAATCTTACTATATATCTTGCAATCTGCTTTTTTCCTAACTAAATTCACTAATAAAAAAAACACTGGCCAACATTTTTATCGAACACTTGCTACGCCTCAGGGTTGGTGCCAGGCACCTCCCTTATATGATCTCATGGCACACTCCCAGCAGCCCTGTGAGGGGAGTCCTGTGAACCCCATTTTGCAGAAGAGAAAACTGAGCCTCGGGGAGGCTGAACATTTTTCTATATCAGTACATGTAGCTCCATGGCCCGAGGTCTGTGAGCTTCAAGGGTCATCCTCTTTCATTGGGTGCTGCGGTCGCTTGTCTTACTCTCATCCAAGGAGCTGGAACCTTTGCTCCTTCCCTTTCCAAGGTTACATTTTTATCCTGGGCCATGATGTGAAGGACCCCAGCTCCATTCACCTGAGTAAGGAAAGTGCCTTGAGGCGTGTTCTCTTATTCCTTTGATCCATGGGCAGAGTTAGTCCCTGGTTGCAGCCAGGGAATTCTAATCCCTCCCGCCCCTGTGGGTGGGGGTGCTGGGCTGCCAGGCCTCATGTGGTCACCTTATTAGGCTTTCTTTTGGGCTAGCCTGGGACCAAAAGGGCAGAAAGCCTCAACTGAATTTTCTGCATCCAAATTCTCTCCAAAGCAGCCTGGAAGCCCTCACAGCAGATTGTAGATGTGAGCCCAATTGATGATTTCTTGGAATCTTGCAGGGTGACAGCCTCCTCTTGGTTAGTGACCAGAACATTTTTGAGGGCAGGTGGCCCTGGCCTGCCTCCTACCCCAGGACTTACCTGGTCAGTGGAGGGGGCGTTGTCGGAAAGTTGACACAGAGCCCTCACCCTTGCTTCAGTTCTCTGTCTCATGTTAAAACAGTATATTCAACTAGTTATCTAGTTTTGTTCGCCTTCCGTCCACAACTATGCGTTGATGGCTGATTAGGGGCCAGGCACTGCTGCAGAACTTTGTACTTGTCATAAATCACCTTGCTTAAACCCCACAATGAGCCTCTGAGAAACTTATTATTACTGAACCCATTTCACAGATGGTGAGATTAACATTCACAGGAGTTAAACGATCACCAGCAACCATGTAGCTCGGGAGCCATTGCGTCTCTGCAGGGTATTTGAAGCACCACGTTCTTCCTTAGCATTCCTTGGAAGCTGTTGACATATGAATATTTACATGTTAAGACAGCAGGCTCTGCAGTGCCTCTGGCCAGCTTAGGCAGGGACAAAGCCACACCTTCACTCCTTCGCTGTGGTACTTGCATAATCAATAATGTGCCTGTTAGCATGCCCCCTCCCCCTTCTGCCACTTGGTCTGTTTTCAGAACCCCTTGGCTCTGTCTGTCCTGCAGTGTGTCCATAATCCTGACGGCCCTCCTCCTGGTTCTCCAAATGTTTATGTTATGAGGCTTTGTGTGGACTTTCATGGTGCATTTTGCTCACAGATGCTTTCCCTGCATGGATTATAAATGATCTGGTGTGTTTTCTGGCAGGAAGTCTTCATAAAAATTCACTTAATGAGAAATTCTCAGGGATAGTTTTGTTTCTACATTCAAGCAGGGAGATAATGCGTTGGCCTCCTTTCTCCCTCCCACCCCTCCGCCCCCTCACAACTCATTTAAGTTAATTAGCAGTTGTTTGAGAGTCAAAAATATAAAACTCTTTAAGGATGTTCAAGAAATGAATTAGCGGCTCTTTCATGCATTGCTGATAGGATTGTAAAAAGGTACATATTTATAAATAAAATTTTTTTCTTAGTGAGTGTGCATAGTTTGGCTGTATATTATCAACTCCTTTAAAAACGCGTACATTACGAAGCAGAAATTCCAGTTCAGAGAATTTCTCTTAATAAAGATATGCTCAAATGTTTATGAATATTTTCATTACAGCATCATTTATATTAGCAGATAGCTAAAACAACACAAGTCTCCAAAGCTAGAAAACTAAAAAAATAAATGATAAATTATATCACATTTATCCCTAGAAAATTATATAGCTGTTAAAATGGTGTTTTAGAAGAATAGTTCTTGAAACAAAAATATATTCACAATATACCTTCTAGTGAAAAAGAGGCTACAGAATGATATGATTTCCTTTTCGGTGAAAATAAAAAAGAAAAGGAGAAAAAGGATGCTTGTGTGCAGAGATAATAATTTCTGATTAATAAGATTCTGATTTTTATCTTCTCCTTCTTTGCTTATCTATAATTCTAATTTTATTTACAATGAAGTATAGTCCTTCCATTACAAATGATATTAGAAGATTTATTTGAAGAAAGTCAACAGAATGCTTTTTTCCCTGTTTTCCTGAATCCCTTCTCTGTCAAGTTAGTCATTGATGCTGTTAACTAAGCAAGAAGAGGATCAGAATCACGCTGGGCTTTTCCAGTTAGAAAACACCCACTTGTGGACCTCCTTTTCTCATTACTGTGTTTGGATCTGGCTGCGATTGAACTTGCATCTGCCTCTTGCGTTTTTGGTGCCTTTAGGACAAGTACCTGGGAAGATAGTCTGAGTTTGGCCCTCCTAAGCTGACCAAAGTTAGTGTTGCTCATGGTTTTTCTTTTCTTTTCTTCTGTTTTTGAGCATGGCCCTTAGTCCTGACAAAGAGCAGGGGGTAGGGACATGTTAGTCCAGAGACAGCTCACATGTATGACACTGATTTTATTGTGTCTTCCTCAGCCAGACCCCAGTGAAGTCCCCAAGAATGCACACAGCACTCTATCCACGAAATGGTCTTCCTTTTGTGACTTGGCAGATTAGGGAAGTTTACAATCTGTTTATCAACTTCCCTGCTAAATTTATAAATCTAATATAGAGTTAGTTACGGTCCCATTAGGATGTGAAATAACCCAATGTGTTAATAAACTCTCATTTTGTCTCTTGGGCCATAACACAGAGACATATATTATTAATGGAGATTTAAAACTCATTGGAAACTGAAACCAAGGAATAAATGCCAATAATCTCATCATCATTATCACCATCATTATTATTTATTGGGTAATCCCATGGTCCCCAAATGGTGTGCTAAGATGCTCCAGGGCACTGCTGGGAATTCACAGGGGTGCTCTAAGATATTTTAATTTTTCCAGGGAAACAGCCATCCATGACAGCTGTGTGGATTACCAGCTGGAGACAGTTCATGGCTTCAACATTATATCATGGTGGGCTACTTTTGGTGATACTGGGTTTTCTAAAGTTGCTGTGATGAAAAGCAACTACTGCACAAAAGTCAACGTGGAACAAAGGTGGTTGTGTCCAATCTGAGTCTTCAGTTTGAGAAGTTGTGCAGTACCCAGTAGGTGCCAAGTTGTTGGGATGTAAATACTTATTAAGTTTTTGGTACTTACTTCTTAATTAGTGGGACTTGATATTTCTTTTGGCTTAGGGATGCTTTGCTCCAAATGCGCTAAAAGTTGAGAGAGTTTGGGACCCTCTAGTCTCATGATGACTATAGTTCTTCAAAAAGTTGGCTGTGTGGTTCTCTGGAAGAAATGCAAAGGAGCTACTCACAGACCCCATTGTGAATGGTGTAGTACTGGGGGGTAGGGCAAGATAGGCAGAAAGCATAGATTGGACTGATGATGACTCAGGAAGTGAAAACTGGCTACCTGTCAAGCTGATAGATTCACTTTTTTGCTTGTCGTTTTGTTTTGTTTAGTTTAGAGTAGTGGGTGTGTGTAAGTGTGTGCTTGAATACTTTTAGGTGGAGTATCTCCCAATTTACAATAGGCTCTCCTGGCGTCTTGTTGCTAAACCTGTCCTACTTCATTCTTTCAGGTTATCTATCTGACATTTGATGGTGAGACAAGACAAAGGCACAAACAAAGCCAACTAATTAGTGGTTGATCTTAGCCCAGATCACATATTTAAACCCTCCCATGTTCTTGCACCCTTCCCCTGCTCCAGCCCACAGCTATGTCTTTGTTTCTTTATCTGGAAAATGAGGGAGAATGAGAACGGTAACTCCAGCCCTTTTCTAGGGCTTTGTATTCAGAGATTCATCCCTTTCAGTTCCTTCCTAATGCAAATCCTGGCACACAGTAAGTGCTCAATAAAAATGAGTAAATTGAAGAAGAAAAATCACTCACCTTTTCTTTGTAATCCTCACCCAGCGATATATTTATTGATTTTAAAGAGAGAGTAAGTTGGGGGAGGATACAGAGAAAGGGAGAGAGAGAAACATTGATGTGAGAGAGAAACACCAATTGGTTGCATTCCATACATGCCCTGAGCAGGGATCAAACTTTAGGTGTAGGGATGATGCTCTAACCAAATGAGCCACCTGGACAGTGAAAAAAAAGAAAGAAAAAAAAAGAAAAAAATCCCTTTTAAAGCCAAAAGAAGTGGTACAGATATACAATTAGAAGTTGTTAGATAACTCAATTACCTGGAAGACTCAAAAAGTGTATTCTGTATATCTAAGGTTCTATGGGATGAAGTAGTTAATGTCAGGAAGAAAAAAATCCTAAAGCCTCAGTTCAATAGCAGAGCAACTGTCTGCCCAAAGTCTTCGATTCAAGGTACTTGGGTGGGAGGGTGCAGACACCTGGGTGGGAGGGTGTGGGCCCCTAAGTGGCAGGGTGCAGGCCGCTGCCATTCCTCTGGTCCTCCTCTCACACACAGTTGGGACTTCTTACTGTGCTCTCCTCTCTTTGACATCTGCATGGTCTTAGAAGCATGCAACTGTTCTTCTGGCAGGGTGTGAAACTTCAGGATGAGTATTTTGCATCCTCTTGAAATGTGGACCTCATTAGAAGACTTTGAAAAAAACCTTTCATAATTGTATTAAAACCAATAGGATTAGATTATGAAGTAAATGTAAAATCCATATGTATCTTTTAAATAGAACTTAAGATGTCAAAGAAATTCTATTTCTTGGTTCAGGCCATTATGGGCCCTGCAGCTGAAATGTTTGAGAACATGGTATGAGATGATAACAGGGCCACTCTTGTGCTTGCAGCTGACTAGGGGGTCACCATGGTTTTCTCTGCTCAGATTTCAGGATCTCTCCTTCAGGAGACAACTCGAAAGTGGGCTCAGTACAAAGAGAAGTGCCTGAGAGACTTACTCAAAGAACCTTCTGGTAAGCATAAGTATTAGTTATTTGTGGCTGTGTAACAAGTGGTCCCAAAGCTTAGTGGCTTACACCCTTAATAATAATCATTTGTGATCTCTCACAGTTTCTGTGGGTCAGGAATTTGGACCAAGCATGTTGGGGATGGCTTGTTTCCACTCTACAATGTATACAGTTTATTTTTTTATTTTTTATTTTTTTAAATATTTTTTTAAAGATTTTATTTATTTATCTTTAGAGGGGAAGGAAGGAGAGAGGGAGAGAAATATCAATGTGTGGTTGCTTCTCATGTGTCCCCTGCCGGGAACTGGCCTGCAACCCAGGCATGTGCCCTGACTGGGAATCAAACTGTGATCCTTTGGTTTGCAGGCCTGCATTCAATCCACTGAGCTACACCAGCCAGGGCCAATGTCTACAGTTTCGTTGGAACACAAAGGTTGGGGGTTGAAAACATCCCAAGTTTTGTTCACACCCATGACTGCTGGTTGACGCTGGCTCTCAGCTAAGAGTTGAGCTGTGAATGTTGGCCAGAGAACTTCCATGTGGCCTCTTTGTCTGGCCTGGGCTTCCTCACAGCATGGTGTCTGGATTCCAAGGGCAAGATGACCAGAAGCCAGGTTGCCTTTTATGAGCTAAGCTTGGAAGTCACTTCTGCCACGTTCTGTTGGTTAGATAGTTACAAAGTTTTACCCAGGTTCAAGGGCAGAGACCCCACCTCTCATTATAAAAGACCATGTGAGATGGGATGCATATACTTGTGGCCATCTTTGATAAAAAGCCATCTGTCACTGCACACTCACACCTAATCACATAACTTGAGCAACTTCACAGATTAACCTGGGAATCTATTGAGTGTGTGCAGGGGGGATGAGGTGGCAGGGTCCTAGGTCCTGTGACTAAAGCTGAGTCATAATATTTCTCTTTCCCAGGTCTACACTAAGTTCAGAGCATTCTAGCAAATATGTTAATAGTTTGGTCAGTCCATGGCTTCTCCTGCCCACATACTGACTCTTTGGGTGTGTCCAGATTCTTCCATTTCTTTTTTTTTCTAAGAAATAGAAGATTCCTTTTTTTTTCTTTCAAGGAAAAAAAAAGATAAGAAGCATTGGTTTGTTGCCTCTGAACACGGGGGACTGTGGACAAAAGCCGGCCTCTCCTTATTCTCCTGGTTGACAAGGCACCATAAACTTTCCGTCCCTTTTCCTGACCCAAAGGCAGTGCCCACCTTCAAGCCCACCCTTCCCCCTGTAACAACTTCTTCAGCCCAGCAGGCAGCAATCACCATCTCCCACTTTGGGGAACCCTGCTGTCTCATGTCCCAGTGTGGCAGGTCCTCCTCAGCAGGAGCCACTCCTGGAGCAGCTCAGGACCGCTTACGGGAGGGTGCTGACACCTGGTGGCCAGGTCCATGAGGTGCTGGAGCCAGCTCCTGACCTAGCTGGTCTGCGTTTGTAGGGTCGTAATGCCGGTAACCTGGCACTTCACCCTGAGTTCTAGCCTAACAGGAAGCAGATGGTGGGGGATGATGCTGGGTTCCAAGGAGTGCGGGGCATGTGAAACAGACAGTTGAGATCCACCCTGAAACCCTTTCATTTGATTCTGGGAGGCCTACGGGGTTGGGGCTTATGTTTGTACTTCTCATCAAGCACTGGAGATGGACCAAGTACTGCATAATGATCAACAGATCAGTGGTCAGATGGAGAACTATGACCAGGTGGTGCTTTTGTTAGGTACGCATGACAAAACCACTGGTATTCTTGCACATTTCACAGTAAGTGTGTTCTAGGTGTAATCGGTGAAGGCTTGACAGTTATTTAGTTCATATGGAACATAAGGTGCTGGCTGAACGCCCAAGTGTCCTCCAGACCCTGAGTTTTTGTGAGAGCTTATTTCATGTAAAGTAAACCAAAACCAGTGTGACGTGCACATTGACATAATTGACGGGACCACTGCCAGAGGTCACGTTGTCTAGACAAAGCAATGGTGCTTGGGGCTGCGTTAAGCATTCCTGTGCCCCGCCTGTTGTTCCTTGTCCCTGACCTGCTCAGAGAGCCGGATGCCCATGCAGGTCCCTGTGCGGGTTACTACAGCTTCTGGTGCCAGGAGGGCAGGCTCAGGCCTCCGGGTGCCTCTGTCTCCATCCATGGACTCCAGACTCTGGTGGTGCTGTTCATTCAGCCCTTCTCTCCACAGGCATATTTTGTAATGGAACCTTTGATCGGTATGTATGCTGGCCTCATTCTTCTCCAGGAAATGTCTCCGTTCCCTGCCCATCATACTTACCTTGGTGGCGTGAAGGTAATGTCTCATTTTACTGATTTCTGACAGTTTCCTCAAAGGCTGGTCCCTCCTGGGTAGGACTGCCAGGGAGCACTTAGAGAAAGGGCTCCAATCAAGTGCTTTTCTCAAGTCTTCTCTCACCAAAGATGTCCTTCTAAGCCACAAGGAGTACACATTCCTTCTTCTCTCTGCTTCTCTTATCTTCCTGTAATTCTTCTCTGCCTGGATGTTCTGTTAATAAAATGGTCCTCTTTTCTTTGAAATGGTAGAGTCCAGGCCTGGTTTCCATAGTATTGGCTACAGTGAGGGTAAGAATCAGCACCATGGTGCAGAGGAGAAAGAGGCAGGGGCGAGAGATGGGGATGCTTGCATCCAAGCAGCTTTGGCTTGTCAGGTAAAGAGGAAGGATGTCAAAACCACCCTTGCCATAGCACTGGAAAGAAGCTCTATTGAACAGATGTTTTTAAGCCCATGGGGCATGGATGGAGAGTTGAACCACTCAGCCTGCCCTGATCCTGCGGAAAGGAAGTGACTGTTATTTAGGACTTTGGGATGACTCCCCATCCCCACCTGCCCCAGCAACTCAGCCTCTTGGTTGTTTCACTGGAGGGAGAGAGAAACAGTTACTGCTTAGAACTCTTTTGCCTTTGACCAAAGACCATGGACAAATATAAGAGCAGGTAAAATCTTGAGAACTATTCTCAAGAAACATAAGCAGGTACAAAGTTCTGGGCCAAACAACATGAGAATGGGTGTCTGAGAAGGCGAGGTGGTGATATTTTACATTTAATTTCAGTCCAAGGAATGATCACAACAGTTAGAATTTGGTTTCAGTTTTTTGAGGCCTCCAGTGCAAAGGGAGAGTTTTGAAGGAAGACACACTTCTGGGTGGGAATGGCAGTGAAACTGTCCTCTGGTGGGTCCAGTGGGCTCAGCCCAGGGGCCGTGAGGAGTAAGGGTCAAGGGAAGGTGGGAGGAAAGACGCAAGGGAGCTTGCTGGGCAAGAGGGCTCAGCTCTGTGGGCAATGAAGAGCATGGGACACAAAGTCAGGAGCCCTGAGGTTAGACCCCATCCCTCTGTTCTACACTCAGGCTTTTGGCAAATTGCCAGAGCCCTCGGAGCTGTAACAGCTGACTCCTAAGGCCATCTTGATGAATAGATGAGAAGGCACCTACCAAGTCAGCCACACAGCAGGTGCTTCCTAGATGGGAGCTGAGGCTGAGAAGGAGTTCGAGCCCCTTGAACCCCTCTGGGTCCAGGTGTTTAAGGCCCCAGATGAGCATGGACCCCTCAAGGGCACATGGAGCAGACCACCACCACCACCCAGCTCCACTGTCTGCCTGTTTTTTCCCAGGAGCTGAACATAGAGGTCCATTGTACTTTAAGAGAAAAAGTGATCAGAATGTTGAACTTACAAAGAAGTAAAGTTAAGGCTTAAAAAAATGAGTTGTGGGTTTTTAGAATGTACTGAGGGGACTGTGATTCACAAAAGGTATGAAGTCGCTTTTCCACTCGACTTTTTGTGCATGAAACCTTTAGAGTTCAAATGGGTTCCTGCAGTGAAAGGAAAATGTGGAGCCAGGGGAGGGCTTTAGAGAAGAAGGGATGCAGAAGCATTCTTGTGAGATAAGATTAGAGGAAGGAGCATCCTGATATGAGAAGGGAGCCTGTGGAAGGGTGGATACAGGCTGTGATGGTTTATACAACTGAAGATGAGGCTGGGCCTGACTGTGCAGGAAATTGTATGCTGCACTAAGGGTTTTGAACTTCCCTCTGTGGAGAAATATTATGTGGAGTTGCTGAAGGTGTTAAGGCATGAGAAGGACATAAGATTTGTGGTGTGGGACGGTGACGTTGGTGGCCTGTGGTTGTTGGATTGAGGCATGGAGGGGGAGGCCAGTCTGAAAGCTACTTCAGTGCCCCAGAAAAAGAGATGGTGAGAAAAAAGAGATTGGATTCAAGCAGAGGCAAAAGGAGAGAAGAGGGAAGAGTTTTTAAAAATACCGGAGGTAGAACAGTCAAGACTTGCCATCAGATGAAGTGGGAATTGAGGGACAGAGAGAAGTGCAAGGTGGAGGAGAAAAAACAGTCTCACATTCCACCTGTCCCCTAACATCCATTATGTGGCTGGAAGTCAAGTCCTCTGACCCCTCTTCTCTCCCCGACCCTGATCATTTTCACTCTCAGCTGTTGCTCCCCTTTCTCCTTGATGGTCCTGCCTCAGGTCTGGCCCCCTTCCAACCACCTGCACAAAGTTCTCTGAAACGCACATCCAACCATGTTGGCCCATCACCAACACCCCTAAATGGTGCTCGAGACCTTCCATCACATAACCCTGCTGACCTCTCTGGCATTTTCTCCCATCTCCACTCCAGCCAAATAAACAACTCCATGCTCCTACACCTGCCCAGACATTGCCACCCAGCACCTTGCCCACACTTTTCTGTCTATAAACCCAGCTTTAATCCACAGCTTGAAACTTCCATTCTTCTAGAAAATTTCTTGGATTACTCCCCACAAGTATAATGGCTCCCTGCCTTTCTGAGGCCTCTTATATACCCAAGTGATCTTCCACCTTAGCATTTACAAGGCTTGATGACACTTTTATTTGCATGTCTCCTCCTCCTGCTAGACTTGGGGCTGTGCCTCTTTTGTGTCTGTGTCCGAAGCCTAGAACAGTTATGGCCAGCATGGAGGACTCAGTGTCAGGTGACATGACTGTCATTCACCCATTCATCAGATATTTATTGAAGACCCCTCGTGTGCCAGGCATTGTTTTAAGGGCTTAGGATATATTAGTGACTAAAAATAGAATAAAATTTCTCGAATGTGGGGCTCACATTTGAGCAACAGCCAAATAATAATCGAGATACATCATCAGTAAGTGTGGAATGTGTTTGAGTGTGATGTATTTTAAACAAGATGGGAGGGGAAGATACGGGAAGTGGGAGTGGGCTTTGTGACAAGGGGATGTCTTGGTGACAATTTAAAGGAAGTAAGGGATTTAGCCAATAGGGGGAGAACATTCAGCAGGGAAGGAGTCAAGGGGTGCGAATTCTGCACTCTTTGGGCAGCACGCCTGCTGTGTTCCACAAAGAGCAGGGAGGCCCATGCGGCTGGAGCAAAGGGGAGAGAAGCAACAGGAGGTTAGTTTCCGTCAGAGAGCACTGGGGCCGGACCTTCCAAGACTTTGTGGGAGGACACGAGGGCTCTGACTTCTTTTCAGAGCCCTCGGTTGATTCTGAATGAGGTGTGACATGATGTGACTGACATTTGTCTCAGTTCATCCTGACTGCTGAGTTCGCTGTAGCCCATGAGTATTGAAGGCATTCATAATAATCTGGGTAAGAGATAATGGGGTCCCAGTTAGGGTAACAGCAGGAGGATAACAGCAATGAGGGACAATCCCTCGGAGGAAGGGCTCCTGGACTAGATATGACTGAGTCACACAGCAGCTGTGTTGGGCAGAGCACTTTGCCTGTCACTTGCACACACAAACACTTTCACTTAATCCTCCCCCAAATTGAGGGGGGACAGTGCCATCCTTATCCGTAGCTCTGATGTACAGGCCAGAAAGCACAGAGGGTGGAAGGGGCAGGCCTAGGCCACAAAGCTGGTAAGAGCCTGAGCAGGCCTCCTCCACTGCTATCTCTTCTTCACGAGCATCAGGAAGGGATGCACCCTGAGACAAGTGCCCAGAGCCCTGGTGGGTGTATCCAGCTGGCCTGTGCCTTGGGGAGCTCACCTCTCTGAGTCCCTGGGGACTGTTCTAACTCCAGAGATTTCGGTAAACACAGCGGGCCATTAGCGGATCATGGCTTCTTACAAAATGTAGAGGCTGTCCTGTTTTTCTTTCTGTCCCAAATAAACAGTAGGGATGTTAATGAGTCCCCCTCTCTCCCCCCACACCAAGGGGAAGTAAAACTCCTTTCCCCTAGGGATTTTCCACAGCTCTGTGGTGAGGACCAGGCCCTGAGGGAACCGGCTGTGTGTTCTGACCTTTCCCTCAGAACTGTGTTTACTTTCAGAGGACTCAGGAAGGGCCTACCGATACTGCTTGGCTCAGGGCACTTGGCAGACGCTGGAGAACTCCACAGGTATTTGGCAGGATGACTCCGAATGCGCTGAGAACCACAGCTTCAAAGAAAACGTGAGTGTGCTGGGCTCAGTGAGAACATGCCTGGGGCCCAGCCACCGTACACCCTCCACCAGGGCCTTCTGTGGCCCAGTGGCTTTAGGACCATCACAGAGAGCCTTCCCACAGCTTCTCTGCCTCAGAATCACCCAGGGGAGACCCTCAATCACACCAAACAGCACGCCCTGTGGCAGCCACTGAATGGTTTCTACCTCGAGGGTGAAAGGTGACCCCCTAAGGGAATTCAGCCTCTCAGCACTGTCTTAGCCTTTTCTTTGCGGTTCCCTCTGCCTGCAGCAGCTCTCCTCAGCTCTTTTGTGGCTTCTCCTTCTTATCGTTCAGGTTTCAGTTCAACACCTCCTCCAAAGCGAAGTCTTCCATGGCCACCCCATCAAGAGTGGCCTTCTTGCTCACTTTCCACCATGCCGCCCCAATGCTCTGACAAACTCCTGTGTTTGCTTATTTGTTTTCTAGCCCTCATTAGAACGTGCACTCAACAGCAGCAGATGTGTGTGCCAAGCTTAGGGGTTTCGAGCTGAGGGTCAAGGGCAACAGCCAGATTTCCTGCCCAGACTCTTTGACTCCTAGCTGTTCATACACAGACCCGTCACCTCTCTGTGACTCGGCTTCCCCATCCATAGCATTTATGGCATGTGATTGCTGTGAGGATTCAATTAAATAGACACACAAGTGTTAATAGATATGCCATTCTTCGGAAAGAACCTGACCACTAGTCGGCACACCTGTGTAGCAGTGACTGCTCTGTGACCAGGACCCAGCACAGTGACTGGGCAGTGAATCAGCAGAGGAGCTCAGCACAGGTTTGCTTTAGACTCCTATCCACGTGTTTTCTTCCCAGGATCCTACACTGCAATTCCCACAGGCATGGCTATTCTCCCTAAAGATCTCCTGTGTGTACAGTCCCTCCCACCTTCCTTCAAAGTGAAGTGCAAAAGGCAGCCTGGACAGAGGAAAAGGTGTTTGGGAATCAGGCAGATATCTAGGGCCGTATCTTGTTTTGTTTTGTTTTGTTTTTTTTTTCCAGATAGTCAGACATGAAGTGCCTACTGTGTACTAGATTTTTGCACTAGCCACTGGAGCTTTGAGTCTCCAGTGGTATAGGGGTGGAGACCTCTAGAGGTGCCACCTGAGGGAGTTAGGACTTTGCACAGTTGGAGAGAGAGGGACATAACTCTAAGTAGGCTTTGAAAGGATTGCTCTGGCCAGTCAGAGAGAAAGGCCAGGAATGGGCCAGGCTAGAGGCAGAGCAGGAGGGCAGGCAGGAGCCACTCAGTCACTCAGCCCAGACAGAGAGAGACTGCCAGCAGGATGGAGGGAAGGGGGAGGCTGTGTTTACAGGTTTCTGAAGAGGGAAATAGCATGACCAGATGCTGAAGGGAGGGTGAGAAGGTAGAGTCCAGGGCAACAGAAAGCTCAGGTTGGCTTGGGCTCCTGAGGAGCTTTGAAATGCCCCTCATTGAGACTGGGGACACAGGAAGAGTCCTTCCCCTGCATCTCTCCTGGGTTCTGGATATTTCACTATTGATACAGAATTCCTTGCCCTAACTCAAGACTGCAAACTGTCCCCTGTCCCCTGCCCTAAGTAGTGGCTCACTTCTTTCAGAATTTAATTGGATTTTGACTTTTTTTAGCTTTCCTAAGTCATTTTAATATTTCCCATCAGATGTTAAAGATATTTTAATAAAGTTTGGGGATGTGAGGAGAGGTAAGGAGTTTAGGTCTAGGAACACTAACTATGTGACTTCAAGCCACAGAACTTCTCTCCAAGTATCCACAAATTGGGGTTGATAATGCCAATTTTGCCCAGGCCAGTGGTGAGGCTTGAGGGAACAATGGGTGCCATGTCCTGGCACCCCTTTGGCACTGCATAATTACAATGATTGCATTTCATCTCCTCAGAATGTCTTCTCTGGTCCCCAACAAACTCAATCCTTTCCCTTCCTGGGCCTCTGTCTACTCCGCTCTGAGGGCAATGGTCACAGTCCATGTGTCATCGTGAGTTTTTGGTGTCTGAGGGTGGCTTTTCTGCTGTGGCTTCTTTGGGTTTATTTTTAAATATGTGATATTTTATTTGACTTTCAAAAATAAAAAAATTATTTTCTGTGAAGATATATATGAATATGTAAAATTTTATGCCACTGAAAAGATGTTTGATTAATTTCAGTACACTTTTACATTTCAAGCTGCAGTAAAACATTTAAAATAGCAGATGCTTTAAATATTTTAAGTATCTTAAATAGGACAAACAAATCTTTAATTCTTAAATAATTCTAGTCCATTGAATGTATCAGATGTATCTGGTGAGTCTTAAATTTTCTTAAATAAGTCAATACTATTTTCAATTTAAACTTAAAGTCAAGTTCTTATTGACATATTTCATAATGGAGCTACAATCCTAATTCTAATATTCTAATATGCTATATTCTCTAAGTAGTAATACCAATTACATATAGATTGTCAAATACTTTTAAAAGCTTCTATATGAGGGATGAACATGGGATGATGTCAAGTGAAGTGTTGATGGCAGCATCTAGGTGGCGGGTATGCAGGTGTTTGTGAAATTTCTTTAGCTTCGCTGTATGTTTGGCCTTCCTGGTTGTGGCTCACTTCCTTTAGAACCTCGTGGGAGTTGGCATGCCCTTGGCTTTCCTAAGTGTAATATCTTCCCATCAGGCATGAAGGGCTTTCCATGGGATCCTCTAAATCCACAGGGAATTCTTTCTAAACCTCTTTTTAACTTTATTACTTGATTTGAGTTGACAGAATTCTGTGTTTCTTATATAGTTTTACCATATGAGAGGTCACATCTCTTAAAGGAATTAAAACAATACCTGTGGCTGAGATGGATTCAGCTTATCTCAAGCATTTGTCTGACTTTCATCGGGACACTAGACTCATGCCAATTGCATGGCTTGAGTTAGGCAAATCTCGAATATTTCTGATCTTCCCTCCTGCACTAAGCTGCTGGAGAACAATGACAAAATCATAGTTATAGGTGAATACCCATCATCCCCTTGCCTAGTACTGGAATGGATGCACAAAAGCCTTTGCACACAGTGGGCACTTAGTACATACTGAGTAAGTGGTTTCACCAATTTTGAGTCAATGGGTCTTTGGTGGAGCCTCAGCATCAGTACTGGTACTGAGTTCCCCAGGTGATTCCAATGTGCAGCTGAGGCTGGGACTGAGGCCTAGGGAGGAACCTGCCAGCATGTGTGAGAGGCCTGCTGCTTCCTCTGGGCTTAGGTCTGCAGCGGCCTGCATCAGTGGACAGGGACAAGAAAACAAGATTTGAAAACTGCACTTTCCAAGATAGGAAGTAAAGATTTCTCTCTTTAGAAAAGTGAGGACAAGGGCAATGCCTCCTCCCCTCTGCAAATGGCTGTATTTTGAAGAATTTAAATATTTAAAAATAATAATAAAACCAACTTCTGGACATGTTTACCTGTGTTTGTAATAGAGGGTTGAACTTTTTCCCAGAAAAAGGCTAGTGTTAATAAATCTTTGTCCTTAGAGTTTTGGCAAGCAAAATATGTTATGTTCTCCCATTTGACAATGCACTGGGAGTCCTTAGCATGTTAAATGGTACTTTTTAAAGAGATAGTGTGTGTGCACATGCATTAAGTATTAACAAGTATGTTTGGATTCCTTGGTACAGAATTGTGCTTAGTAGTGTTTAAATAAATTATCTTGTCTTACTTCAAGCTGTTTTTCTTTGCCCTCATACAAGTTCTTTCTATTCTCAAACACAGAATTT
The DNA here is from genome assembly GCA_004027475.1 of Anoura caudifer. Lineage (NCBI taxonomy): Eukaryota > Metazoa > Chordata > Mammalia > Chiroptera > Phyllostomidae > Anoura > Anoura caudifer. Next base: position 300,959 of record PVKU01001431.1, read on the forward strand.
AATTGCCATATCTGTTATAATTTTAATACATTTAATTTTAATGATAACTTTTAATTTTCAATATAGCCTAAAATATATATAGATATATATATTTTTCCAATATTTTATTTTGAAATATCCAAACATAGAAAAGTTAAAAGAACAATAAACATTCATAGATCTACTATATAAGTCTGTTAACATTTTGCCACATTTTCTTTCTCTTTCTGAAATATTTAAAAATGATTTTCTGGCATCATGAGATTTTAGCCCTAAGTATTCATCAGGTACTTCTTAATTTTAAGAACATTATCACACATATATACAATGCCATTGTTTCAACTAAATGAAATTAATAATGATTCCATCATATTAACTATTGTTTCATCCATTTTCACATTTCCCCAGTTGTTCTCTCCTGCTCCTGCCCAATTTTTTATAATAGCTTTTCTACACTGGACCAGGCTCTGATCTAGGTTCATATGTTGCATTTAGTTTTATATCACTTCAGTGTCTTTTAATGTAGAACAATGCTCCTATTCCTGCCCCCTCACCAATGGCGTTGGCTTTTTGAAGAGACCAGAAGAACTTTGCTATAGAATGGCATGCAATCTAGATGTGTTTGACTGTTTCCCTGGGCTACCATTCAACACACTCTTCCATCTTCTTTATTTCCTGTAAGCTAGAAGTTAGGTAGGATTCAAATGAATCCTCACAGGTGCTATGTGTAATATCTCACCAGGAGTCCAAAATGTCAGGGGACACACTATAATGATGTTACATTTGATCACTTGGTTGTTAAAAAGAATTAAAATTAAAAAATATATATATACTTTAAAATGGAACCTGTGTTGCCATGCCAGAGAACTGCCTTGCCAGTCTTGTGCCCCAAATGTCTGGAATAATAAAATAGGGCAAAACAACCTTTGAAGTGGGCCTAAAGCAACATGGTGCCCCAAAGAACCATTTGCAAAGATAACAAGAAAGCAGCTATTATGACTACTGGATTGATGACTCCTGGAGTAAAAAGTTTTTTAAATGTTAAAAATTAGCATCATTATGTTATATTATCTGCACTGATAGAAATGTCTTCCTTCTTTTCTGACATTAAATAAGTTTTTATTTTTCAATTACAGTTGACATACAATATTATATTAGTTTCAGGTGTACACCCCAGTACTTAGACATTATATAATTTACTAAGTCATCATCCTGATAAATCCCATACCCATCTGACATCACACATACTTATTAGAATATTATTGACTATATTCCCTATGTTGTACTTTACATCCTTGTAACTATTTTGTAACTACCAATTTGTATTTTTAGTGTAGTTTATTATAGTTGTCCCAATTTTTTTCTGCCTTTTATTTCCCCTCCACCCTGCATGTCCCCCACCCTCTAGCATCCCACTCCCCTTAGTTCATGTCCATGGGTTGTACATGTCTTTGACTTCTCTATTTCCTTAATCTCCCCCCGTCTATTTTATGCCTACCAAGTATGCTTCTTATTCCCTGTAGATTTCCCCCTACCATTCTCCCCCTCCCTCTCCCCACTGATAACCCTCCATATGATCTCTATTTCTGTGATTCTGTTCCTGTTCTACTTGTTTGTTTGTTGTTTGTTTTTGGTTCAGTTGTTGATAGTTGTGAGTTTGTTGTCATTTTACTATTCATAGTTTTTCATCTTTTTCAATTTCTTAGATAAGTCCCTTTAACATTTCATATAATAAGGGCTTGATGATGGTGAACTCCTTTAACTTGACCTTATCTGGGAAGCACTTTATCTGCCCTTCAATTTTAAATGATAGCTTTGCGGGATAGAGTGATCTTGGACGTAGTTGTTGCTTTTCATGATTTCAAATACTTCTTTCCAGCCCCTTCTTGCCTGCAAAATTTCTTTTGAGAAATCAGCTGAGAGAGAGATGCAGATTAAATCCACAATGAGATACCACTTCACTCCAGTCATAATGGCCAACATAAACAAAGCAACAAACAATAAGTGTTGGAGAGGTTGTGGAGAAAAGGGGACCCTAGTGCACTGTTGGTGGGATTGCAGACTGGTACAACCAGTATGGAAAGCAGTATGGAATTTTCTAAGAAAACTAAAAATGGATCTACCTTTTGACCCAGCAATCCCACTGCTAGGATTATATCCTAAGAACCCTGAAACACCAGTCCAAAAGAACCTATGCACCCCAATGTTCATAGCAGCACAATTTACAATAGCCAAGTGTTGGAAGCAACCTAGGTGCCCATCAGTAAATGAATGGATCAAGAAACTATGGTACATTTACACAATGGAATTCTATGCAGCAGAAAGAAAGAAGGAGCTCCTACCCTTTG